>JAMPIV010012864.1:0-393672 GCA_024509875.1 Oreohelix idahoensis | reverse complement strand
GCGATTTTTTCACATATTTATATTCACATGATAATATATACATATTAGTTCACATGTTAGTAATGAAAATATAGAATGTAAAATGACAACTTACGCCAATCTTGGCTCACAGACTTTTTGCTCAGATGAATGAAGTTAAGGCACTAGCCGATGCCACAGTGAATTTGACAGACTGAAGCGTCAGGTTATATTCACTGTCCTCCCCCGCATCTGTTTGTTATGAAGCTAAGTAAAAGCTCCAATCATTTCAAACTTGCAGGTTGGGGGTGGGGCGATTTCAAAATATTCCTGACATGGAAAAATGTTGAACATAATGCAGAGGTCAAGTCATCCGTATATGGCATGAAAATATCCGATCCCTGGCAGGCGAACTCACCAACACATCTCTAAACTCATGCGACAACTTGTTTCAAATGTAACAAATTATTACTATCTAAAGTAATCTTGTCATAGCAAGTCGGACAGGAAGTGATTAAGTCATCCTTGTCTGTCCAAAATGTGTCTTTTCGTATCATCAGCTTGGCGGCGAGCGCAGTCTGGCCTTATCAGCAGTTGAACAAATACAATGAGCGATTCTAGTGTTATCCCGGCCAAGGTGTGGTACGGGAGAATTTTCAACATACCTGTCGTTAATGTTATCTCTGCCGCTCCTTCAAATGTTTAGGGAAGGGACGGGTAACACACAGACGGGGGCGACTTATCTCTGCGAGAAGTGGAAGAATGTAGATACAAAATATCTGCTCCAGTGACAGAGAAAGAAAAGGGTGAGACTCTGAAAAAATTGCAATAAAATCAGTACAAAATGTAACTGAATACTGCCGTAGTGAAAGAGAGATGGGAGAGAGGTCGCCCCAAAATCCAACTTGTGACATAGATAAAATATTGTTATTGTTGGTCAGAATCGACACCACTGCAATCCGGGCAAACCCATAGATGCCCAGTCTTCCTTAGCAAATGAAGAAGTGCATGAATGATAATTGTTCCGGTAGCGCGCTGGTTGTATGCACGAGGAATGAATACTCATATACGTCCATACCCGCTAATCGTACGTTTGATGTCTAATTCCACAACATGGATTGTTTGGTCATGCTGTTGACAGGTTTTCTCAATGCGTGTCTTATCCATCTCCAGCGTCTTCTGCTTACCTTTTGTTCCACTGGCGCTTGTCCAGTTCTTGTCATTAGTTTCACATTATAGTGATCTTGTCATACCACGTCAATCCTTCGATTCTACTACTAATGCAATGTTAAATATATGGCCAATGAATATTGCCTTTTCCCTGTTTACTTTCATCAACAGTCTTGTATTCATACAACAATTTTTTAATATATTCTCATTTGTTTTTTTACTACTGCTAAAGATATTCATAGTCAAAGGCGGTCAAGAGAACATGTTCCATTTTCTGAAGAAAGCCTCAATGTCACAAAATTCCTTCCCTTAGTGCAAAGTATTGAAAACTTAAAGAATGTTATTGTGAAAAAAAAAGTGATTTCTCTAAAACAGAGCATTAATTGTTGTGTTTTAAATAGACGTGGAAACAGAAAATTGCTTCGAGTCTTCAGCAGAGAAGCCATCTAAAATATTGTTTACCATAGTTCATGAAGCTGTGATTTTTTTCTTCTTTAAATCATTTTCAGGATTGACTGTCAGAAGTTGCGGTTTATCACTTTAATTTTGCCTTGTGGAATGCGATTTTCTGGGTGGAGGATTTTAATGTGAAAGTGTCCATAAGCCTTCCACAGCTACATGTTATTAATAAGTTTCTTTTTTTTCCATCTAAGGCTATCTGTTTTATGTTACATTTTCTTTTAAGTATCGCCAGTGCCAGGAGAGTTCCTCTAAATCCAAGACCATTGCTCAGAATTATGATACTAAAAGAATGTAGACCCACATAATTCCGTGTGGTTTCTTATAAGATTATAAAGACTAGGGTTACTGCTACCTTAAACATGTAAGAATCTACTAATATGAGACTGGGTTCGGAGCTACTAAAGGATGTTGTAAGAATCTACTAATATGAGACTGGGTTCAGAGCTACTAAAACATGTCGTAAGAGTCTACTAATATGAGACTGGGTTCAGAGTTACTAAAACATGTCGTAAGAATCTACTAATATGAGACTGGGTTCGGAGCTATTAAAACATGTAAGAATCTACTAATATGAGACTGGGTTCGGAGCTATTAAAACATGTAAGAATCTACTAATATGAGACTGGGTTCGGAGTTATTAAAACATGTAAGAATCTACTAATATGAGACTGGGTTCGGAGCTATTAAAACATGTAAGAATCTACTAATATGAGACTGGGTTCGGAGCTATTAAAACATGTAAGAATCTACTAATATGAGACTGGGTTCGGAGCTATTAAAACATGTAAGAATCTAGTAATATGAGAATGGGTTCGGAGCTATTAAAACATGTAAGAATCTACTAATATGAGACTGGGTTCGGAGCTATTAAAACATGTAAGAATCTACTAATATGATACTGGGTTCGGAGCTACTAAAACATGTCGTAAGAATCTACTAATATGAGACTGGGTTCGGAGCTATTAAAACATGTAAGAATCTACTAATATGAGACTGGGTTCGGAGCTACTAAAACATGTCGTAAGAATTTACTAATATGAGACTGGGTTCAGAGCTATTAAAACATGTAAGAATCTACTAATATGAGACTGGGTTCGGAGCTATTAAAACATGTCGTAAGAATCTACTAATAAGATACTGGGTTCGGAGCTACTAACCTCATCACGTATAAACACATTGCTACAGAAACCACAGCTGCAAGAGTATAGTTATGCTTTCATGCAGGCTTCCTTCTAGGATGCCGTCTGCAGTAGTAGCTTGATGCTTCATAAGGTGCGACAAGGGAAGATAAGAAGAATATAATGAAAAGTCTAGCAAAAGTACAGATGTGCAAAAGTAGGTCACACATTTTCAGATGTTCAATTATGATAGTCAAATACCAATATTAACGAACGTGCTTCTCTGATCCCTTAAGAACATTCTGGGCCTCGGGTAGGATTTGTTCACAAACGCTGATCCACATATGTTAAAGTGGAGGCCAAGGTCTTTGAGAAATGTAACGGCTCGACTGAAATCTGTCCCGAGGGATAGTCTGTTTCATTATAGTTCGCTGATTTCTATCTCGAAAATGTGATACTAATATTATCCTCTCATTGAATTGAGACCACGGTGACATTTAACTAACCCTGGGGAGTTGTAAAGAAAGCTGGAATTAGGGGTCCTTGACTTTTTTGGGCTGCCAAAAGGATATCCGTATCTCTGACTCGAAAAATTAGAACGTGACGGCAGGAAAAATTAAAACTGTTGGGGACACTTCTAGAGCCCCAGATGTTTCCTTGATGACTTTGGCGAATATTTTGTGGCTTTGATTTCACATTATTTTGATAAAATCAAATGAAATATTTTTGCTCCAGACAATCTAATATGTTAATGACATCTGAACTGTATTCTGAAAATTCTTTAGTTTACATTAATCACCGTTATCGCATAAACTGTTTCATAATAGTAACATACTTAAAAGATTCCCCAAACAAATATCAGAAATGTATGCGTGTTTGGTATGAAGTGCTGAGTAATCTTGTGCGAAGGTACAAGCCCATATTAGATACTCTTGAGTTTTCGCCATTGTTGGACCACTACTGCAAAGCAGGGGAGGCAATACCGTCACAATACCAGAAGCAGTCTTTGCTTATGGTTAGCTTTATGTAGCGCTCACAAGAGGGAGGAACCCAGACAATATTGAAGTATATTTTCAGGTAACAGGTCATTAAAGGCAAACAATTTAATTACATAAGCGTTCATGTATCAAAGTAATTAGCAACATTACACTTTACTTACCTATTGCCAATTCTCAGTTTTCTAAATGTGCTGTAGATGCTGAAAGTTTTAAGATGTTGGCTTTATTTCTTCTCCCGTTGTTATTTTGACGGGTTTATTTGCTTGTAATCCTAAAAAAAGATCAATTGTCTGGTCTTGTCGTGTAGTTAGTTGTAAAACAATGTAGCAACGGTCCTTTAAAATGGTCTTTCCATTCAGCTGTACTTATCCAGTTTTCTATATATTTTTTTTTTCAGTGTCTTCATTAGTGACAAATTATCGATGAACAGACTTTTAAAATCCATTTGATATGAATTTCATGCCCACCGAGAAAAGCTTCAGCCCGGAGAGCTGTCAGTTTTTTTTTTCATTCTCTTTATTTTAATTTATCGATAAAGCTAATTTTTTCATGTTTGTAGTTAATTATCAAGTTCCTGCTTTTGTATGTCTCATTAACGTGCAAGGCTGTGTTAATTAAATTGGTTGTTTTTTTTTGTTACAAAATGTCACAAATATACGCCGGATTAACTAGCATTAATTCCACGGATTTTTTTCTGAAGCAATTTTTCCGTTCCAGTTCAGAATTTAATCTCCCAAGCTTCACATTCTTGCAGAAATACAGATATTGACGATTAATTTGATCTTGGTTTAAAGTAGTTTTTGTTTTGTTTTGTAATTTTTATTTTTTTTTGCCTTTCCAGCCTGATTTGTTTAGCTTGAATTCTGTTGCAGGTCGACAACAACTGGACCCCTAGGCAGATCAGGTCATTGGCCCTGTCACCGGATTTACTCCCCTTTTCTGCAGTGATGATTTAATAGTGGCCAAAATTCAGTGTATCATCTGAGGGTCTTCAAAGGTGTCTACATTTTGCTCAAGATTACTCTTGGCAGAGATGTGAATTGAAGAATTTAAAATGACTGAGACATACGGGTGCAGTTAACTCAAAATGACTAAATTAACTACAAGTTTGTGTATTTACAGATAAGAAAATGTAATAGTCAATTATCGTTAACAATTGTAAAATAAATAAGGTTAGGGGGAATTTAGATAGTCTCTAAAAATGTCCTTACAGGTGATGGTCTGATTCGAAAAAAATCTTTCAGAATTGAAAATAGAGAATTCACTTGGCAGCTTAGCTGCCAGTAAGATTGTCGGTTGGTTACTGCTCTAGCCGATGCTTGTTCTTTGCAAGTTATGGACTGGTTCACTTTCGTCACCGGTCAAGTCTGGTGGCTGCAACACGTTCCTCGTAGTATCGTGGAGTAATTGCGAAGATGATGCAGCGTCTATTAAGACCCGTCTGCTGTAGGTGTCTAGCTTTGACTGCAGGCCACGCATACCACTCATCTGTTCCACAGATAGCACCACCAATTGGTACCACCGACTAGTATCATGAAATAAAAGAGAAACAAATACCCTCCTGAGTATTGGGTTTCCTGACACGAAAATCAGGTGTTCCCCCTCCATCTCCCTTTTTTAAAATTCCACCATCCCATCTGCCTCAGAACTTTACCTCTCTCTGGGCATTAATATTAATCCCAGTGAGCGGAAAACATTCATTGCATTTATATTGAACAAGTTTACATTTACATATGCACTGGTTGAAATGGTTTATATAATAAACAGTAGTGGTTCATTAAATCATCATTCTATTTGCTGAGGTTGCCAGCCTCGTATGACTTGGACATTCACTAGAAGTTTCATGTTAATAATGCAAAATATAGAATTATAAAATGTACAACTCACCCCAAATTTCTTTGGGATACAGACTGACTTCTGGCTCAGAGAAATAGTTAAGGCAACTTGATTATGATGCCTCTTACACGTAGTCTGGGTTATTACGTTGCAAATAGAATCCCACTATGACTTAGTGTTCAGGTTCCTAGGATTATGGGGTTTCCGTATTAATGAAGGTAGAGTTTTCCTGGGAAACGAGTCCATAAGATGCTCAAACATGTTGTCTGGTCCTTTAAAGTGGAATCCAGATCCTATTCCTTATTCTGGCTTGTCTGGTTGTCTTCTTGACGAGTTGAATTTCACAGTGCGGTAAACTCACAAGGCGCTAAATTACAAGGCAACATTCGGCCCACATGCAGATTGCTACTATATGACAGGGCTCCAATCAGAAATATTGTATTTTTACATTTAAAATGCCAAGTCAATAGCATACAAGATGCGTATATTTCCCTTTCTCTCACGAAAAAAAATTCCTTCATAGCAAACGCGAATATATATATATGTTAAACTCTGTAGTTGTTGAATCACGCTTTATTTGTTAAATGACGTGAATGTCCACCAGTTGATAAATGTAGATGTTGGGACTGGTGTAGTAAAGTGTAACGATTGTCAACTCATTAAACCCAGCACAGTTTTGGTCATACAGGTCATCTTGTCCTGGAACGTGATGAGGCTCCGACAAGAATGTGAGTGTAGACAATGAGTGTGTATATGAATGTCAGAACGCGAATGGTAGAATGATTCGATAGAGTTGACAGGTTGGTAGTACATCACTCATACTCACACTGTTCGAATTCAAGAAGTACTGGAACTACGGTGGTCTTTTTATAACATTTAATGGGACGCACACTTGGACAGTACGTGTATGGTTACAGGAACAAATGTCGACATAGACAGCATAATGTTGATCACAGGAATATCATCTTAAGTTAGCATTCATGCTTGGCAAATATCATAATGGAGCATTCGTAAATAAGCATTCAGAGTTCCATCATGTAAATCATCTGGCTTTACTGACTGGGCACGTCAGACCATAACCAATATATAGGAAGGCTCCTAGACCTAACCTCGTCTAGCGAATATCCCTTCACGTAAAGTTCAATATATATATTTTCCATAAAGATATAGGAATCCCAGACATGGGTTCTCACATGTAGCAGTGATCTCTTGGTTCATCGAGCGATAGTACAGGCATCCCTTTTTCTCACTCGATAAATACAAAGTATATGAATTTCAACATGGCTGTGCTTCTCTCGTGAGCTCCACTCACTAATGGATACAGACCAAAATTGGTCATTCGTTAAATGTCCTCATTTCTTCATAGCTTCTCTCATAGAGGTAATTGAATAATATCATACAATCTAGTGCTGATATATAGGAATGTCATCTTCCTTTGAATAAATATTCTTTTCAAAAGTACCACTGTGCATCTGCTTATCGACAACGATGGCGAAGCCCAAGTTCATAATAAATTGTGGTTTTACCTTTCTATGCGAAATATAACTTTGCCATTCCTTGGCAAAAGAGAATAAACACTGGGGTAAAGTACATACAACATGTCTAAATGACTATCACTTTTCCCCATCTACTTATAGATCACTTTTCGGCGATAAGCCGGCTACAACAAAATTCGGCATCTCGACAGGATGGCAGCCATGAATCACACCCCCTTGCTAGCGATACTTCCGCTGCATAGCCTTTGACCTTTTCTAGCGACAACCAACATAGTTCGACTTAGAAATGTAAAGATATCCATATATAAGACAGACTCGTCCTACTCATACAAACACTACGTATACATTCTGGCCATAGATATACTGAAGCAAGAACAATCTATTCCTACCCAGCCAAAGAATAAATCGCAGTAGGCCTAGAATCGTCCGCGGAGTCCGATCGAAGATGACGGAACTGCTTTCAAGGGAAGTAACTCAAAAATGACTTCTCCTTAAGCACTTAAAAAAGGAAATACTTTGTTTACAAAATATTTGCGAACATAATAAGTATATAAATGTATTATATTGCAAGATATTCTCTACGAATAAATGTTTCCAGGAAGGTGTGATGTACGTATAATACAATTCTGGTAATTATACAATGCATACCAAAAATTCACACTATAATCTTAAATTTATGATTTATGAAGAAACAATCATCAAAGAACAGCGGTGAATAAACATCAATAACCCGCTAAGTAGCGATACCATCATTCTATTATTAAATTACAAATGTGTATCTTAGTAAAGAAACAAAAAATAACTGTTGTAAAGTTATACATATTAAAAAGATCCAATATTTAACAGTTAAGTGGCATCATGTGGGCATCTGGACAGAATGTCCGCCATCACATTTTCTGAACCACGGATAGCTCGTACCGAGAAATGAAAAGGTTGAAGAGCGATTGCGTATCGAGTTGATCTCAAGCTCTTCAAGTTCTTACTTTGGATAGCCGTAAGAGCTTTTTGGTCAGTTTCCACTACGAAATGCGCGCCCAGAAGGAATCTTTGGAGTTTGAGAATTGACCAAACCATTGCCAATAATTCACGGTCTAAAACCGAGTAATTCCTTTCTGCAGCATTAAGTTTTCTGGATATATACATTACAGGATGCAGAGTTCCAGAGTACTCTTGCATTAGTGCCGCTCCAATCCCAGTGGATGAAGCGTCACTACGAAGAACAAATGTCTTATCGGTTGTAGGTAACACTAAAATAGGTGGTGATGAAAACATAGTTTTGATCTTCTCTAGTGAAGATTGGCATTCATGAGACCAGTGAACCATGTTAGGCGACCCTTTCTTTAATAGTGTAGAGAGAGGTGCCACGATAGAGGACAGATTCGGAATGAAACGTCCATAAAATTGTATGAGACCTAAAAGACTTCGCACTTGCTTTTTAGTCCTAGGGATAGAGATGTTAAGTATCTTAGTGATATTATGGTCTTCTGTCTTCAAGAAACCGTGACCTACTCGATGGCCTAAGAAAGCAATTTCGCTAAAGCCAATACAAGCTTTGGATGGTTTTGCTGTCAGGTTATACTCACGCAGAGTTGATAATAATTCAACTAACCCTGAATAGTGATCTTCCCAAGTATCGCTGAAAAGACAGATGTCGTCTAGATAATCAATGACATCTGACCGATACGATAGGATTCGACGCATCATGCGTACAAATGTAGCTGGTGCGTTCATAAGGCCGAAAGGCATAAAAATCCATTGGAAAAGGCCTCTGGGAGTAGAGAAAGCGGTAAGAGGTTTGGCGCGTTCGGATAATGGAACTTGCCAATATCCTTTAGACAAATCAAGTTTAGTGAAAAAATGCGATTTAGAAAGACGAGTAAGTAGTTCTTCTAGTAAAGGCATAGGTTCAGCATCGAACTTCGTAACTTGATTCAATTTGCGATAGTCAACGCAAAGACGTATGTTATTGTCTTTTTTTCGAACAATAACCATCGGCGAAGAATATGCAGAAGTGGATGGTTCGATTATTTGTAAATCTATCATTTCATCCAACTCCTTTTCAACCTGTGTTTGGAAATGTATAGGGATAGGATAAGATCTAACCCTAATTGGAGTATGTTCAGTTAGAACAATGTCATGCTCAATGACATGAGTTTGTCCAGGGATGTCAGTGAGGACATCCTGAAATGTTTGTAACATAGACGAAACTTGTCGCCGTTCTCCTAGAGACAAATCAGGAGAAACAGTAACGTCTTTCCATGATTCACTAGAATGAAGTGGGATCATTGGAAGCGGAAGATTAACATCCGAAAAACTTGTTTCCTCATCCTGTATTACAGACAGTGATGAGTAATGACCATGTTTGACATGAGAATCGTCCGTTGCCTGGAAAATAGGCTGTAGATAGTCAGGACGTTCATGGAATTCAGTAAGCATATTGATGTGGAAGGTTTTATGCTTCCCGTTGATATCGACGATGTAGTCAACATCTGAAATTTTCGATATTATATCGTACGGACCCTTCCAACTAACAAGGAGTCTATTCTCACGACAAGGCAGCAAAACAAATGCTCTGTCACCAGGACAAAGCCGTCGCAAAGCTCTCTTCCTACTAGCAAACCGTCTTGCCCTCTGCCCAGCAAACCCAGAAGAGGACGCCGCCAACCCGCATGCTTCTACAATCTTCTGCCCCAGCGCGACGACATACCCGCAAGAAGACCCTGTGTCATCGTCAATATTGTCAGCTGTTATAAGACCATGCAGCAAAGACACCGGGCCGCGCGGTCGCGCGCCAAAGACAAGCCCAAAGGGCGAAAACCCTGCATGCCCACCGGGGACCTCTCTGCACGCGAAGAGGGCCGCGGGCAAAACCCTATCCCAATCCCGAGGACGACCCCCAGCCATCTTCCCTAACAAGTTCTTAAGTGTTCTATCTAGTCGCTCGACCATCCCATTGGACATAGGATGATAGATGCTACTCAAAGATCTCTCTATCTGTAGAGTAGACATTACTTGAGACATGGTATCCGATATCAGTTGGGTGCCATGATCTGATAATATTTCTCCGGGGAATCCCAGCCGAGAAAATATAAGCCAAAGAGCATCTGCAATGTCAGCGGTAGTAATGCTCTTTAGAGGGATAGCCTCTGGCCAACGTGTGCACATGTCTACACACGTTAAGATAAACTGATGTCCTCTAGCAGATTTGATCTTGAATGGACCAATGATGTCTATCGCCATTTTCTGGAATGGACGAATAGGAATATCTGCAGCCTGAATAGGCGCAGCATGACGAGGACCTTTGGATTTGACTTCTTGACATACTTTACAGGATCGACAATAGATCCGTATGTCCTTGTTCACAAAAGGCCAAAAGAAAGCCGCAAGAACTCTTGACTTTGTACGGGAAAAACCCATGTGACCAGCACACTGAGAGTCGTGTGCATGTTGTAAGATCTTAACTCTCAAATTCTTGGGTACAAGAATCTGAGAATGACTTGACTTAGTGGAGTCTTGCACCACACGTACAAGTACGCCATTCTTCATTGTAATCCAAGATTTACAATTTGAATCTTTATTCGGATCACCTTTCGTTACAAGAGTGAAGAATTTCTTAAGAGTCGGATCTTCTTCTTGTTGTTTTATAAACGAGTCACGAGAAATTACCAAGGGATCATCTTGGTTATGCACTTCATTATCTTCAACAGATGAAGTTTCAGGCATATTGAGAGCTTGAGCTCTAGTGACTACCGCATTAGCAGATTGCATATTTTGATTTTCCCAAACGGAAATTTGCTCCGGAGTGCATTCTTTGACTCCGTGAATGCGACCGATGATAAGATCAGCGATCGGATTCGGCAAAAGACATGCGTGTACATCTCCTGTGAAGAAAGGAGTAGCAATCCTAATGATAGCGGTAGAGTATTTCTCTATGGTGCCGCCAAATGTTACGCATTTGACTACTTTGCCTGTAGAATGAGAAGGATCTATGAGTGACTGCCTAACCCCAATAGTTGTGCATCCAGAATCAAAAAGTACTGAGACTGGATTGTCATTTACTAAACCTTTGTGTAAGACAAGAGAACCTCTCCCATCATGCGCGATTGACGCAGGAAGAGCGGGAAGAGGATGGCCACAGCTCAAAGCAGACACCGCGGTTGGCTCAAACAATGTCCCGCACTGGGGGCACCGAGACGCTCTCCCAAAATCAAAAGCGGCACATGCCATATTACTAGAGTCATCACTATCTTTATTCTGTCTATAGGCTTTGTGGGACTCCCGCTGTGCAGAGTTCGCCTGGCAATGAGCTTTATGTTTTTTGAATTGTGCTCTACCTCTGTTATCATTGCCTCTGTACTTATCATTGTTTCCACTATTATAACCCCTACTCGGGTCTGAATCATAGCTCCTTTGGTTACCATCATCATATTCACCACAATGAGCATCTCTGTAACCACGATCCTGCCGTCTCCATGAAGGAAAACTTGGATAGTTTCTAGAATGACTTCCTTTGCGAAAGTTCCTGTAATTATGACCACCCCTGAATCGAGGGCTGTCAGCTCTTCTCCAGGTATTCGAAGAAGAACCCTGAAATGATTGGTTACCTTGGTTCTGATAACTGTAATAGTTACCTTTTTTATTAAACTTATTTTGAGGTCCTTGGAATTTGTGAGAGTGATTAGGGTTGTATGGTGTTGCAGAAGCAACTGGCATACCTTCTTTAACCTTACTGTTGCTAATAGCTACGTCCGGATGTGCAGTGACGTATTGGGTACAATACTGTTCCATTTCTTTTAGAGACTTAGGTTTACGCTCATGTAAGAATTCGAGGAAAGGTTTATTTATACTTGACATAATCTTGTCTCTGAGTATCAAGTCCATAAGGGCTTCATAAGTTTTTTCTGTTTTGGATAGCTCAATCCAACGATCAAATGTAAGACGTGTCCTTGCAATGAATTCTGAGAATTCTACACCTGCCTCAGGCACCATTGTCTTAAACAACTTCCGATAACCCTCTTCAGACAACTGATACTTCTTTAATAAGGCTGCCCTAATAACATCATAGTTATCTTTGTCAGCCTCTTCAACCAAACTTAAACTAGTCAGAGAATCACCTTTCAGATTTTCTGATAACTGGTTAGCATATTGTGATTTGTCCACATTATGGGCTCGACACGAGCGTTCAAATCTATTTAGCCAGAATGTTATGTCATCACTGGAAGGGTTGAACGCTGGTACCTTGACCTTGTAAGTAAAGGGTTTACCATTACCACCAGATGCTTGATTACCACCACTTATGTTTGTTAACTTTAACTTTTCTAACTCAAATGCTAAAAGTTCTTTTTGGTGTTCATGTTCTCTTATTGCTTTTTTCTCTTGAGCTTCAGCTTGTAATTTTCTCTCTTCTGCAGCAGCTTCATCCTTTCTTTTCTCTTTTTTCCATTTCCATCTGGAATCTTTTTTCATCAGTCTGTATCTGCAATTTCTTTTGTTCATCCTCTCTTTGTAATTTTTTTTCCTCAGCTGCTAATTTCTTTTCTTCAATCAATGCTTTTCTTTCTTCAGCAGCAGCAGCAAGTTTTCTCTCTTCTGCAGCTAATGCTTTGTCATATTGAGCAACTGCCCATTCTTCTAATTGCTGACCAGTCTTATCAAGAGCCCTGCCTTGTGTGATAAAATAATCTAATGTAGACATCTTGTCTAATAAGATCAGTAATTTGCAAAAGTAAATAAATTCACTTTCTTAGTCTTAATCAAAGACCTTGTATGATAACTTTGTAACCTGTGGAAAATAGTACTTAACTATCCCAATCACTGTGGGAAACAAGCCTTACAAAGGTCTTGTATAAATCCTTATATAATAACAGCTATAAGTTGCTGGTTCACTCTATAATATAAGTGCAGTGCACCAGAAATAGTGTTTTATATCATCAACTGTATACCTTTAGTAATAGCAATTAACTATCAGTTGATTCTTGTACATCAATTTATATGATCAACTATATTTAAAATAGTGTATGTCGATCAGGCACAAAACAAAACAGTTATACAGAAGAACATGAAAACATTTGCGGAAATGAAATAAATCAAATGGGAAAAACAATAAAAGATAAACCGCAAGAGGATAACAAATACAAATAACGCCACAGTATATAAATATAAATTGAGAATAGAACTGAAAGATAGAATAGGGTAGACCAACTAATTACAAACAAATCAAAACAAACTAAAGAACAGAGGAATATTACAAAAACAACAATGAGTACAGTCTTCACAGCTAACACTAATAGCAACAGCTGTCGCAGCAAATTTTCAATCAAGAAAATTGCACCTATAGAAACGCACACCTCAGACCCTCTATTACGTGGGATACTCTGTTGTGTGACACCGCCCAACCAAAACAACAACCCGCTGGATACAAACAAATATCACATATAAATATTTAAACATAAATACATAAATGCATAAATAGTATGGCAATATGATGTAAAATAGAGTGTTGCAGAAAGAATGTGTTGGAATGAAGGCTCAGTTACACTGCCTAATAGTACAGTACTGTGGTACTTTATTAAACAAATACTTCTGGTCTAATTATTTTAAATTCAACACAGAAATAGAAGCTCCATCGTTGATGTGAATGATAACAATCGATGTAGGACTTCTCAGTTCAATAACATTTCCTTTCGCAAACACTGTCAAATATTCTCCAGTCCTGATGTGTAATGTTCTATGTTTCAACCAAGCTTGCTGTGTAACACTGTCAGTTGTATGGCAAATGTCCAACGAACCAAATGTCAACAAACGCTGACCTAGTTACTGCATACTCTCGACAGGACAGGTCACGCTGACATCACTGTAGAGTTGTACTGTTGATGTATTTGTGTGTCGTAACAGACCCCAAGGAACGTCTGGTCTCAGTAGTTTACTTCTCAATATGGTCACTGTGCAGGTTGACCCAGGAAGCTGGCACACCAGTTGTTAAACTCTGTGTAGTTAACTCATACTGGCTACTAGTTGTTGAATCACGCTTTATTTGTTAAATGACGTGAATGTCCACCAGTTGATAAATGTAGATGTTGGGACTGGTGTAGTAAAGTGTAACGATTGTCAACTCATTAAACCCAGCACAGTTTTGGTCATACAGGTCATCTTGTCCTGGAACGTGATGAGGCTCCGACAAGAATGTGAGTGTAGACAATGAGTGTGTATATGAATGTCAGAACGCGAATGGTAGAATGATTCGATAGAGTTGACAGGTTGGTAGTACATCACTCATACTCACACTGTTCGAATTCAAGAAGTACTGGAACTACGGTGGTCTTTTTATAACATTTAATGGGACGCACACTTGGACAGTACGTGTATGGTTACAGGAACAAATGTCGACATAGACAGCATAATGTTGAGCACAGGAATATCATCTTAAGTTAGCATTCATGCTTGGCAAATATCATAATGGAGCATTCGTAAATAAGCATTCAGAGTTCCATCATGTAAATCATCTGGCTTTACTGACTGGGCACGTCAGACCATAACCAATATATAGGAAGGCTCCTAGACCTAACCTCGTCTAGCGAATATCCCTTCACGTAAAGTTCAATATATATATTTTCCATAAAGATATAGGAATCCCAGACATGGGTTCTCACATGTAGCAGTGATCTCTTGGTTCATCGAGCGATAGTACAGGCATCCCTTTTTCTCACTCGATAAATACAAAGTATATGAATTTCAACATGGCTGTGCTTCTCTCGTGAGCTCCACTCACTAATGGATACAGACCAAAATTGGTCATTCGTTAAATGTCCTCATTTCTTCATAGCTTCTCTCATAGAGGTAATTGAATAATATCATACAATCTAGTGCTGATATATAGGAATGTCATCTTCCTTTGAATAAATATTCTTTTCAAAAGTACCACTGTGCATCTGCTTATCGACAACGATGGCGAAGCCCAAGTTCATAATAAATTGTGGTTTTACCTTTCTATGCGAAATATAACTTTGCCATTCCTTGGCAAAAGAGAATAAACACTGGGGTAAAGTACATACAACATGTCTAAATGACTATCACTTTTCCCCATCTACTTATAGATCACTTTTCGGCGATAAGCCGGCTACAACAAAATTCGGCATCTCGACAGGATGGCAGCCATGAGTCACACCCCCTTGCTAGCGATACTTCCGCTGCATAGCCTTTGACCTTTTCTAGCGACAACCAACATAGTTCGACTTAGAAATGTAAAGATATCCATATATAAGACAGACTCGTCCTACTCATACAAACACTACGTATAAATTCAGGCCATAGATATACTGAAGCAAGAACAATCTATTCCTACCCAGCCAAAGAATAAATCGCAGTAGGCCTAGAATCGTCCGCGGAGTCCGATCGAAGATGACGGAACTGCTTTCAAGGGAAGTAACTCAAAAATGACTTCTCCTTAAGCACTTAAAAAAGGAAATACTTTGTTTACAAAATATTTGCGAACATAATAAGTATATAAATGTATTATATTGCAAGATAGTAAAAATTGCCCTTTACAATATATATATATATATATATATATATATATATATATATATATATATATATATATATATATATATATATATATATATATATATATATATATATATATATATATATATATATATATATATACACACACACACGAGTATATATGTTAAGAATTTTAGATTATACATGCGCTCTCTTATCTATAAGAACTGAATCAACTATGAATTTGTAAAATAACATATAACCAATTTAATAATCAATTAGTCTTTAATAAATTTAAATAAATATGGATGAAAGTGACTTTAGACGGTTTTAAAATTTGTCTTCACTGAGACTTAATTGGAGGCTGATGATTATTGTCCGTTGCTTGCGCGAGCCAAAAAAAAGGTTGAGAACCCTTGGTTTACATGAACAATTTATGATAATTAGTTTGATCGAATATTTGAATCATCATCATGTTCATATTCCTTCTTTATGAAGCAGGGAGCCCCCGCTGCATCTAGTTCCCTTTTTGCAAGAACCATGCCCCAAACATTCACATTCACGTGCAGTTGTGCTCTTTCTAGCAATATATTTTACATAATGTTTACCAGCAGCACGCGCAACCATATTATTCACCTTGTGAGGGTGCAGTAGTCATATTCTTGCATTGTCTTAAGAGAACCTCCAGAGAACTCCACGTGGCAAATATTTGAATGTAGCATACGCATTTGCATAGGCTGCTGGTCACTTCCTGTACTGGCAAAATATTTTGAATGTGTGTAAGTAAGAAATTACAGTGATGCAACGTTAAAATTCCTCCATTTATAAAGATAACAGGTAAAATAACATGTAGGTATAAAAATATAGGTAAGATATGCCGCTGCTTCTTCACCTACGCCAGCGTTTTCTAGGGTCATTGAAAACTAACTAGTTAGGACATGCAAACTAACGGCCTATCCTTTTAGACGGGGTAGAAACGGAGATAAAAGAAAAAATGTGACAGTCTGAACACGTGTTTGAATCTAAAGTCTAGAAGACGCAATTTGTAGTTTTTAAAGAAAAAATTACGCCATTAGTTGACACAATGTAAGGAATTGGAAGAAAAACGACCTTAGCTCTTGTTAGAAACAGACGTATCTTGGACGTTCTACGGTAATTAGTCGTTTTAGTTTGAATATAGCGGCAAACGCCGTGAACGAAGGTACAAAAACTAATTTCAAAACTAACCTTGAAAAAAGTAGGTTTTTTTCTTAATAATAAGTTTAGGAGAATAAAAAATAGCTAGTTTGATAGCCCATCTTTATCTGAGAAATAATATACTTTTAATTACACAGACGGACAGATAACACGGAAGATATTGACGAAAGACTGTATTGTTAAATACAGACTAGCAGACAGTTATTTGTGCATACTTCTCACAAAATTCACTTTTCACGCGTCCTTGAGCCTAACGCATAAAAACAAACTGCATGTGGACAAGGGGCAAAAAAGGGAGGGTAGAAGCTAAAAATAACTTTGCCTCGAAATCTTTTTTTTTTTTCCTTAACCAGCGGCACTTGGGCTTTCAGCCCTTCGGCCCAATGACATGTCATTGCGAGGCTGGGGAACCTGAGGACTTTCCTTCCAACCCGGTCAGGAGCTTCGCTCCTTCCCATCCACAGAGGGTTTATCACAGGAGCCGTTCAGGCTATTCAGTCAAATTTCCGGCCGTAAACATTTCTTCAAACGCCGACGCCCGGGTTTGAGCCATGAACACCTGGTCGCCAGTACAACGCCGAAGCCATTACACCAGCGCGGCTCCCCTCGAAATCGTATAAGTAAGTGGGAAAAAAATTGTGTAGTTTTTTTGTAGTTTCGTCTAAAACCAAGTGTAATTTTGGGAAAAACCAAGTTAGGACGGACAGACCGACATAAAAATATTACACACTAGACAGAAACTGGACTTAAATTAGACACTGTAGTTTAAATATTTGAACGGTAGAGGGGAAGTCCGCTGATTGGACGGAAGCTTTCATATTATAGAAAAAAAAGTAGAGGCACGTGCCATTTTGTTGAAGACTGTCCATATACACAGATCGTTAATGTAGAACTGTGACGTCAATGAAACTTATATATTACCAGTGGGACGCCATAGTCTAGCCAGCAGCTCAGCTGAGTTTTGCTAGTACAATGTAACTGTGTTTTCAAATTTGAATTGTGGTAAGGGAAAAAGTATTTACTTTTTTATTTTAATATTTTGAGTGATTGATACTGCCATGTCATGATAAATGATTACGACAAGTGAGTGCTTTTTCTAGGTCCCCAGCGACAGTCCAGGGCCTAGAGGCAAACAAATAATATAGGAAAACATATCTAAGACTATAGAAGACAGATCTATATTTGAGATCAGTGGGAACATATCACCCACCTTATTGGATGGAAAAGGAGACTAATGAACATATTTCGGATGCAATGCAGTCATGGGAAACTGGTGCTATTTGATACCGCCTGGGTGAGATGTGCTGAGTTGGTCAGAGAGATCTGACCCGGTCTTTGTAATTTTTTTTTTGCTTTGTTGTGTGTAAAAATGGTGCAGTAGGCAGTGTGTTGACACATGGCAAAAATTTTGGTTTCAGAGTTTCTGGTCTGGCACTGCGCTAGTGCCAGATGCTTTGAAGAGGTCCAAGAGTGGATGCCTAAGAAGCCTACCATTTTACTCAAGCACCTGTGAGGAGTGGGCCACTTGAATTCTTTACTGCATCGTCACAGGCCAGATAAGTTGAAAACCTGGCCTGCTGTGGATTCATCAAACTTTTATACAATAAAATAAATAAACAAAATCCTGGTGTATAAAAACTATACCTCAGTTCCATATTTCAAAGACAATTACCATTATAAACAGAGATCGGGTATGATGACACCACCCCGACTAGACATCCAGTGCTAGTTTTCCAAAGACACTGTAGTTAGTGTTAATATTAACCAATGTAACAATATATCTGTGTACAAAATTTTCATTTTGACTATTCAATATATATATGCACTTTTATTGATAAATACATATTGTTTCATACGTCCTGACCAGAAGAAAATTTGGTTCAGGACTAAATAAATTCTAAAAAATTGTAAAATTTAAATTCTAAAGCCAGTGTTAGTTGATTTGATCATAGAGGTTATTATTATTAGACTTAGTGTTTACATGTGTGTGTCTGTGTATTTAATTACCTACACATCACATTTCATTACCCTAGACATTAAACGTAGCTAACATACATAAAAAAAGGTAAAGGAACCCGTTACACGCCCATTGAGGCATATTGGGAATATGGTGTTAGGCCCATATTATTTTGACCGTCGGCACACTAGGGGTGATGTGGTCGGCATCACGCCGGCCGCCTTAACCTTCCCAGAGTTTCTCTGGTACCCATTTGGGGCTGGGTCGACCCAGGAGCCGTTTGTGGCCTAAAAAATTCCCACCACATCTGGGGATCGAACCATAGACCACTGCGCTAGGAAGCCAGTGCACTAACCACTATGCTACCGCGGCTAACATACATAATAGCAGAATAAGTCTGTTTGAGGTCATAAGTGGTAGCAGAAAGGCATTCTGTAACTCACATAAACTGTTATCTTCAGGAGCCTTCACAGCTGACCTCATCCAGTACACTAGGTAACATAGCAACCACGCAATAACATCAAAAACCACTACAATGTGTAACAATTCTTAGAGGCAATTACTAACCTATTTCACTCAAACGGTTTTTCATTCTTTGATCACCAGTAATTTTATGTTTCACTTTTACCCTCTCCGTCATGGTCAGGAAGTTTTTTTCTTTAAGGTGATTGCTCGTGGGCAAAAAAGACTCAAGCTCTTTTTGCAGTTCTACCGTGTCTGTTTCATGAACTGTTTATGAAATAATTTTCAAATAAATCCGATGTCACTGTGACAGAGTATGTAAATATATTTATATGTATCAACACGTTTTTGCTTCCACCTGTTTCCCACCTCTCTTTGATTTTTAATATCCACGTTTCTTTAACGCAGAAGGAATGCGCTTCGATATCTGTCGAACGCAAATTGTAGCCACGCCTATTTTCTTGTTCTCGGTCTTACAGGCACTAGTAATGTTTACCAACAGATCTATTAGTTAGTCCTGAGCCGTTAACTGTATTTATCACGCGAACGATTGGGCAATCGCTGAAATATTGACAGATCAGAGAATGAGTCGTCTAATTTTAAAATCAAGGGCGATAAGTTAAGACGTACTTTTTCTGTAATTACTATAGTCAGGGGGAATTAATCTGAAGAAAGGGGAGATAATCAACAGTTAGCCCCCCCTCCCCACATCCGTTTGTTCGGAACGTAATTAGCTACAGCGAGAGATGCCACATCAAAGCACGTCCGTTCTCTAGTGACGATTCTGCGGTCGGCATGAGTGTAAAAATAAGCTTTGATTCAGCTTTCGACCGAAGAATTCCCCAAAATCTAAGGGAAGGCGTAAAATCTAGCAAGTGCCGGCGAATTTGTACCTAAATCATATATATACCTCATCCTTTAAACTCAGTTTATCTAGTACCCACAGAATTTTGCAGAACCATCTAGCGTCGAATCTTAGACCATTGTTATAGTGGATTTCTTAGCGTTTCGATTGGAGATTGTTTCTTTTTTTCTGTGTTGCGGTAATTATATTTACTAGTATTTTTTGAGTGATTTAATTGCTAAGTTCGTCATTATATTTCACTAGGATTTACTGTGTTAAATTGGCTAGCAGATTAAATATATATATCTAATATTTTCCAGCTGTAAAAGAAATTTAATTAATTGCTAGTAACCAGTAAGAGATATTTTAATTGACGAGTAAATGCACTAGGCAATGTAGACCGACGAAATATATATTTATCTTCTATCCATCATGCGTCAATTTTGTAAATGACTAGAATCTATTTCACGTGGTTAATAAGACCGATAAGATAAGCTTCTCATGTGTGTTTCTAATCAAATCTTATAACCGAATGAATACTAAATTATAACGTCACGCGGGTTAGGATAGATACGGATATTGTGATTAAATGTTTGTATTTTCTTCCTGAAAAATAGTACGGGTCAAACCTAAAACTACCAGCGGCCTAAGCCTACGCCTAAACCTGAATCTGAGAATAACGGATCTAAGTCCAACAGTACAAAAAGAACATTCTTATATAAATATCGGGTCTTCAAGGGTGACCTATTTGGCCTATTGTTTACACCCAGAAAGAGACAGAGTACCAACAAAAAGAATTAAGAATAAATTGTAACTGGACCTATAGCTATCCAGATTTCTTTTTCCAATTTCATATACATTCAGCCTGTTGTGGCGAAATAATGAAACATTAACATTTCCCGACTATCGATCATTTGTGGTGTGACAAGGAATTTTATACTGAGAGAAGTTACATACCTGACATTCCTTTATGTATTGGAATCCCACGCTACTGACACTGTGAGCACTGTTAATTTTCTTACCTGGACTAATTAATGTGACATAAACAGAAATCCTAATAACAGTAACGAAGTAAACGTTCCCCGAAGAAGAGGATTTAATCAGTCTTTGAGGAGCTTGGGTTTATTTTGCCAAAATAACACTGGATTTGCTGTGTGTATCCTAAAGATTGTTCCAGACGTTGATAATCAACAATTAGGTAAGAACGAATGAACGTGGTCACGGGGGGTGTCTGGAGAGAGAGAAAGAAGGAATGAGTAATTCTTTTTAACGTATAAGCTTTGTACTCACTTTGTTTTGCTTTTCTTTTAGTTTGCTAGTACTGTTATTTTATTTTCAGAATAGATCCATTAGAACGTTGTTCTTTACAGTATAGTCAAATTCTATACCACTGTGCTAATGTTTTGACCTTTTGGGGGTTAATATCTTCTTCTAACGGGATCTTGTCTCAACAGAGAGAATTGCACTTACGGGTCTATTTCTTTTATTATTTCTGTATGTGATTTTTTTGTATTTTTCTATCTTGATATTAAATGTTGTACGGTTCTTTATGATAAATAAACAGAACATAAAACTTAAGTACCTGTGTGTTGATCAGTGTTATGGACTCGGGACCCCAGTATGTTATGGGTGCTTCGATGACTCCTAGTCTGTTGAGGATGACCAAGTTGTTATATGCGTATTCTGTTTCTAGAGTCGAAGTCCCTCGGGTTCTTATCGCTTTTGTAGGATTCCGTAATACTGTTCGTTGGTATCGATCTTGTCTGCTTAACCCGTGTGATGCATTATCTGCTGAACATGTTTCATATTAAATATTCGTCCATTGACTGACCTGTATTAGTCTCTTGTCTTATTGATTATATTAGCAGTGTGAGATGCAGTGTGTTAAGACATTAATCATCACTGGTCATGATTAGTTGAAGATAAACAGCATTTAACTCAATTCCGAATACTTTAGTTGATAAGACCGTGATTTTGACGACTCAAAATATTTAATTAATATTTTCATTCCATGAGCAGACACCAACTACATGGGAACAAAAGTCACATCACATTCATGTACGATCTGTAAGAGTTCTCATTATTTCATTAACACATGTTCATCAATCTCTATCTAGAGTTATGGTTAGAGGTCAGTTCCTTTTAACGGCCAATGTCCTTTGGCATAAATTCAGAGGCTAACTAGACTTACTCCCGTCGCTAGTTTATACAATAGCCTTTTGCACTAGACTTAATTACCCTGCTAGTTTTGTAATACACTTCTTACGCTAGGCTTACGTCTACTGCTAGTCGTCTAATGTCCATTACACTAGGCTTACGCTTGCCGCTAGCTGTATAATATCTATCTATACTAGTCTTACACTATTGCTAGTACCATAATGTTCCTTTGGCACACCATGCCTGGCTAATCTGCCATAATTATGCAAACTGCGTTAGTAACAATACGACTTACGTTTTATTCACGAAATACACTGCTCAATTGGCTTTTCAGCCACACAATTAATAAGTGGACGACGCCACACACTTTCTAAGTGGTTATACCACACAATATAAGTGGCAATGGCCACACATGCCATACGCTGCCGTTGGGGTCAAAACCCACAAGTCGAATGACGTTACAAAGACATACGCGTCATGCATAGTGATATGCATACGATGTCGTTACTATATTCAATTGCGATGTTCCATGGTGCAGCAATTCGAGTGTGATCAAAACTCAAATGCCTGCACACATGCAACAATCATCGACATCGGTCGATGAGATATATCTCTATTCGTTTGAGGTGTTCCATGATACAGTCATTCGGATCGAGCTCAAATCCAAATGCCTGTAAGCATGAAACAATCCTCAACATCATCCCCCTCACTTCCAAACGTGACACTTGTGGCACGGATGATAGTGGTGGAGAAGACGTTCGTCTCCCGAATATATTAATATTAGTACTACCTACTTATAACTATCATACTCATTAAGTACACATAATAAATTTCATAACAATAATAACAATACTTCTCAAAACGGTAACTAAAGAGTTAGTTTGTTTTCTTCTCAGAGAAGTTGCGAGATAGAAGATCTGCCAAGTTATTGTCTGACCCAGTAATAGGCAGAATCGTAAACGAAAATTCTTGAATCAACAGGTATCATCGATGTATTCTAGAGTTACGCATTGTTCTAGATGTTATATACGTCAGAGGACTGTGGTCTGTCATGATAAAAAAGTGAGTGCCGATGAGATATCTTGATAGCTTCTCTAGGCACCAGACCATCGACAGGAGCTCACGTTCACCTGTCGCATACTTCTGTTCAGCCGAAGTGAGTTTCCTTGACACATAGAAACATGGATGGAGTGTTTCCTCGTAACATTGCAATAAGCAGCCACCCATGGAGTAACTCGAGGCATCTGATTGGAGTATGAATGGGATCCGTATATTCGGTAATAACAAAATCGGTGCATTACTAAATAATTTCTTAATTGTTACTAAGGCGCTTTCGCAATCTTGGTCCCAACGTACCTTATTAGGACTACCTTTGGTCAACAGTGCGGACAAAGGTGTAGATAGCTGTGCGAAATGCGGGATGAACTTATGGTAATAGTTAATCAAGCCCAAAAGGCTTCTAACTTGTTTCTTTGTAGAAGGGGTAGAAATTTCTAGAATTCTTTTGACTGTATTGTCGTCAGGATATAGTTTGTGGTTACCTATGCGGTGACCAAGAAAAGAAATTTCCTGACAACCTATTTGGACCTTTGAAGGTCGCACAGTCAAACCATGCATACGTAAAGTATGTAGAAGAGAAGTTAAACCATCAATATGGTCTTCCCACGAGTCATGAAATAGGCAGATGTCATCGATGTACGTGATGACATCTTTACGATCGCCAAGAAGGCGGCGCATCATGCGCACAAACGTCGCTGGTGCATTCACTAAACCAAAACACATGTAATTCCATTGGTAGAGACCAAAAGGAGTTGTGAAAGCTGTGTAAGGTTTGGCGTTTTCGGCAAGAGGAATTTGCCAGTAGCCCTTAGAGAGATCTAGTTTGCTAAAGAAAGTAGCATTAGATAATTCTGACAAAAGATCTTCTAAAAGTGGCATAGGCTCACCGTCTGTGATTGTAATTTTGTTCAATCGTCTAAAGTCAATACAAATACGTAAAGAATCATCCTTCTTCTTAACAATCACCATTGGGAATGCATATGGTGATTCCGAAGGAGATATTACACCTAAATGTATCATCTCTTTTAACTCTTTCTCTACCCTATCTTTATGGTGTAAAGAAATAGGATAGGGTCTAAGTTTGATAGGTTTATAATCAGTAAGAGTGATGTCATGGGATATAAGCGATGTCTGACCTGGAAGGTCAGTGAGGACATCTTTGAAAGAAATAAGAATATCCCGAACTTGATCTTGTTGTGAAGAAGATAGTGAAGAAGAAATAGTCACGTCCTTCCAAGATTCCGATGATTGCAAAGAAGGTAATTGGAATTGTAAAGGGATAGACGACGTGGTATCTTCCTCATGGACAACTGCAAAAGAAGCAGTATGATGTGAAGAATCATCAATAGAGTTAATGACAGGAATTAATTCCTGTGGTCTTTCAACTGCTAATTTTAGCATGTTGACATGGAAGGTTTTGATTTTCCCTCTAACGTTCACAGAATAGTCAACATCTGTGACTTGTTTGATAATATCAAATGGACCTTGCCATGATATTAGTAATTTGTTATCGTTATGAGGTAGCAATAACCAAACTTTTTCACCTGGTTTGAAGGATCTTAATATTCTCTTTTGGTTATGTAATAGTCTTGATCGTTGAGGACCTAGTGTCACGCAAAACTCTCACTACCTTGCCCTCCAATATTCCTGGATGAAATGTAAGATAACCGACATTTACACATGCCGACATTGTAGGCATACAATGACCACAATCCAGTGTAATTGTAGACTTTAATCTGTTTTTCGATTGACACTCATAACATGTATCATTCATTACCATACATGCGTTCGCATGATCATTATCATCATTACCCTTCTCCTTTTTGACACTGCAATTATTTGCATGTCTATGTTTACTTTTGTCTCTCGACGGAGATCTGGCATTACCTTTGTTATTATTGACTGACTTTTTATTGCTATAATAAAAATCAGTAGAGTCATCCTTCCTGGCATCTCTACCATAAGATGATCTCTGTTTATAGTATCCTTTATGATGTGAATCATCATAATCCCTGCCTCTGTGATACCCACGATCATGAGGTGAATATCCTCTATAACCTCGTCGATATGAATTCGAAGGAGAGCGATGACGACGGAAGTTATAAAAAACCTCTGTCGGATTGATAATAATCTGAACGACAACGTCCATCAAAGCTCTTCGATCGAGGTCTGTGATCGTGGTGTGCCGCGCACACAGGCATAGGATCTCGAATAGACGATCTATGAAGATCTTTATTCTGATGTGCGGTTTGATATTGTCTTCCGAGTTTTTCATACTCATCGATAGAATTAGGATGTCTTTCCTGAAAAAATGCTTCTAATTCAGTACTGCATGCGGATAAAACTTTATCCCGCAGCATGAGATCTATAACACCTTCATATGTTTTATTAATACCCGAAAGATCAATCCATCTGCTAAAAAAATGTTTAATAGATGCAATGAATTCGCCAAAATCTGCATCCTTACTTGGCTTCGCCGCATGAAAACGATCTCTGAATCCAGACTCAGTTAACTGGAAACGTCTTAGTAATACCTCTTTTACGACTTCGAAATCGTTTCTACTCTTTTCGTCAAGACTCATGAAACATTTAAGTGAGTCACCAGTCAAAAAATCAAGTAAAAGACTGCTCCATCTTTCCTTGGGTATGTTCAGAGCTGTGACCTTGATGATGAATCTAGATAAGAAAGAGTCAACGCAATCGCGAGTTTGGTCAAAATGTGGCATTTTTAGCTTAGGCTAGAAAATATTTGTACCAGCCGCAGTCTTAGTCTGTTCAGACTGCACTTTAGCTAATTCTAAAGCTTTTTCTTTTTCTGCATGAAGTTTTAATGTTTCCATCTCAATGGCATTTTTATGCTGAATCGTTGCATAAGTTCCATTCTCATTAATTCCATTCTTTCTTTATCTCGTTGTGGTCTTTTTTCTTGTTGAGCTAATTCTTTTTCCTTCATTTGGGGTTAATTCAAACTTTTTTCTTTTTCGCGCTGTTCAATTCTTTAGTTTTTCAATATTTCCATCTGCAAAACTTTGTAGTTCCGCTCCTGATTTCCCTTTTTCTTTTTCTGCATAAGTTTTAATGTTTCTTTTTTTATGGGCCTGATCTAGTTGCATAAGTTCCATTCTCATTAATTCCATTCTTTCTTTATCTCGTTGTGCCATTCTTTCCTTCTCTAATTCTCTGTCTTTTTCTTGTTGAGCTAATTCTTTTTCCTTCATTTTCCTCTGTTGGGTTAATTCAAACTTCCTAAGTTCCTCAGCTCGTTTAGTCGCTTCGCGCTGTTCAATTCTTTCCAGACGCGATAAATATTCATCATATTTCGTATCTGCAAAACTTTGTAGTTCCGCTCCTGATTTTCCATAACTTTTTCCAATATCAATGAATTCCTGTAGTGTAGACATGATAATAGGTTTCTGAGTACCTTCAATAGTCTATAATATACACCAGGACTATATAACTCACTATAATATGTACATGAATATATTAATCAATAACAAACAAGTTCCAAGAACATGTGACAAAGACAGTGAAAACAATCAAATGAGTTACAATGAAATGATTTCTCAGTTATACGACAACACTTTACACTTATAAAGTAAATAAGGGAGACTTATACACAGTAATCAGTAAAAGAAAGAAAAGAATTTACATCACAAAAATATAACAAGACAAGTCGTCATAAACGAAACGTGTAGACAAAGAAGTTTTAGATCACACACGAAAACAATTGTCAACAGTACTGAAATGAGATTACGTAAATAAAGATGACGTAATTTACATAACGAAACTGCTAAGTACACAAAATATGGTTATATTGCGAACTGAAGAAACATTTATATCCTGACTCCAAAAAAAAAAATATAATCAGTCAGATCCTCAGTCAGCGAATATAAGCATGCAAATCTAATAGAAGTTAACATTCACTGAAGTTTTCCTGGGGAAAATTCCAGTCAATATTAAACACGACGAATATACAAATATACGAATAAACATGAATGGGGAACACAGATGATGAGTAGAAAAGTAAGCAAAGTGATGATGAACTGTGGACCAAAGCTAATTCAAGGACGGTAAGATAATGTTCAAGCGCACAAGTAAAAATCAAGAACTTATCTGTTTAACTGTCCTCTGAGAAATACATGAGTGCATGTAATTCTAATCCTAGTTCCGAACAGTGTCTTCAACAGCTGAAGTCCATTGATTGAAGACCTTGAACTTCGCAGTAGGACAACCGTTTGAAAGTATTGCTTCGGTCTTCGAACGTAGCTTCTTCAATCGATCTGCGTCGCAGCTTCAGGTGAATTTGCTGAAGAAATACATTCTTCACTGGTTCAGGTTCTCGAGTGGAAGATTACTGTTCTACCTGCTTGGATCAGTCTCTTGTGGTGGAAGAAAATAGTATTCTCTCAGGCAATGTTGTCTGCTAACGTTGACGGCATCGATATAGTGACGTCACTTACTGACATGCGCAATTCAATTGCCAGTTTGGCTGAATGAATGAATTTGCTTCAAAGCGTTCATCATCAGTTTAACTTTCTTCGATACTTGAAGGGGGGAACCAGTATTCACGCAATCCAGACACTTTCTGACACCAATATGTTATGGACTCGGGACCCCAGTATGTTATGGGTGCTTCGATGACTCCTAGTCTGTTGAGGATGACCAAGTTGTTATATGCGTATTCTGTTTCTAGAGTCGAAGTCCCTCGGGTTCTTATCGCTTTTGTAGGATTCCGTAATACTGTTCGTTGGTATCGATCTTGTCTGCTTAACCCGTGTGATGCATTATCTGCTGAACATGTTTCATATTAAATATTCGTCCCTTGACTGACCTGTATTAGTCTCTTGTCTTATTGATTATATTAGCAGTGTGAGATGCAGTGTGTTAAGACATTAATCATCACTGGTCATGATTAGTTGAAGATAAACAGCATTTAACTCAACTCCGAATACTTCAGTTGATAAGACCGTGATTTTGACGACTCAAAATATTTAATTAATATTTTCATTCCATGAGCAGACACCAACTACATGGGAACAAAAGTCACATCACATTCATGTACGATCTGTAAGAGTTCTCATTATTTCATTAACACATGTTCATCAATCTCTATCTAGAGTTATGGTTAGAGGTCAGTTCCTTTTAACGGCCAATGTCCTTTGGCATAAATTCAGAGGCTAACTAGACTTACTCCCGTCGCTAGTTTATTCAATAGCCTTTTGCACTAGACTTAATTACCCTGCTAGTTTTGTAATACACTTCTTACGCTAGGCTTACGTCTACTGCTAGTCGTCTAATGTCCATTACACTAGGCTTACGCTTGCCGCTAGCTGTATAATATCTATCTATACTAGTCTTACACTATTGCTAGTACCATAATGTTCCTTTGGCACACCATGCCTGGCTAATCTGCCATAATTATGCAAACTGCGTTGGTAACAATACGACTTACGTTTTATTCACGAAATACACTGCTCAATTGGCTTTTCAGCCACACAATTAATAAGTGGACGACGCCACACACTTTCTAAGTGGTTATACCACACAATATAAGTGGCAATGGCTACACATGCCATACGCTGCCGTTGGGGTCAAAACCCACAAGTCGAATGACGTTACAAAGACATACGCGTCATGCATAGTGATATGCATATGATGTCGTTACTATATTCAATTGCGATGTTCCATGGTGCAGCAATTCGAGTGTGATCAAAACTCAAATGCCTGCACACATGCAACAATCATCGACATCGGTCGATGAGATATATCTCTATTCGTTTGAGGTGTTCCATGATACAGTCATTCGGATCGAGCTCAAATCCAAATGCCTGTAAGCATGAAACAATCCTCAACAGTCAGCTCGGTCCAATATCCCTATTCCATTAATAGAGTTTCACGTTTGGGCGTCAAGTCGTTGTCACTTATCTGTGTGTGTGTGTACGTGAGTGGTTAATAGTGTATATGTCAATATATATATTAAGGTAAAGGTAAAGGATCCCGTTACACGCCCATTGAGGCATATTGGGAATATGGTGTTAGGCCCAAATTATCTTGACCGTCAGCACACTAGGGGTGATGTGGTCAGCATGCATCACGCCCGCTGCCTTAACCTTCCCAGAGTTGCTCTAGTACCAATTTGGGGCTGGGTCGGCCCAGGAGCCGTTTGTGGCTTAAAAAAATCCCACCTCATCTGGGGATCGAACCATAGACCACTGCGCTAATAAGCCAGTGCACTAACCACTATGCTACCGCGGCTGCCATATTAAGGTAAACTGTCTGATAAACAAATTTCAGTCGTAAGATAGGCTGGACTAGATTATCTTCTAAATCCAGGGACAGACTCTACCTTTCCACCATTTCACTCGTGAAATCTATTTCTTTACCTTATCTCTCACTGAGTTACCAACTTTTCCAGTTCTATTCAGACGGGACCTTCTTCTTCTTCTTCTTCTTCTTCCGTCCTTCACCAAGGACTGACGCTCAGGGACAGTGGATCAACGTCAAGTAAAATAAATCCTCTTAGAGTTGGTTTGTACTAGAATCTGTATATATAAAAACTAGAAATCTGCCTCAAACGAGTTCTTTGAGAAGTACGCATTCTCATCATGCTCTCAGATGCAGCATCAAGGAGGATACTGTGACGTGAAAATTATACACTGTAAGTGGTGGATCGCTGGTACTTTCAGGTTATGCGCTTCTGATTAAAGTGAATGCTAGGGGAGGGTGATGGTAACTTAAATGTCTTATACAGCTACTTTCTCATCCAGGCCATCAATGAATTTTGTTGCTGTTTTCTGCAAGCCAATGAAATGTCGAGGAATTCATGTAATATCACCACTATTCAATCACCTTGCAGGTATCACATCTAAGCCAGTGGACAATGAGTAAACAGATACATGTGCCGCAATATCACATTCAGATTAATGCGAATGCAACCGAAATGGTCTCAGATGTGCGAGTTTTCTTAATTAGCTTCAGTATGTCATAAAGCACCGACTTTAGGAAATCTGCATATTCATTGACACATTTCAATATTAGTAGAAGATATTGTAGAATTACATTGAATGGTTTTCATAACTCCAAATAGTTTCCAACGGGCTGTTGCTCTACGTGACCACCTGGTCTGTTCAGTATATTCCACCTGCAGATCTTGGAGCTCCCGGTCTTGACCTCCTGAAATTTCCAGATCTTTACCTTTGTGTACCACTGGCTAAAAAAATCAGACAACTCGCTTAGAAGTCCAACAAGACTTACTGCTAGAACACACACATTGCTTGCATCTCCACTCATAAGATTAATTACGTGTGGGTAAAACTAAGTACTGCAAGAATGAAGAGCAGGGTCGTCGCTGAACAGAGCGGAGCCTACATGACAACAACCTCCAGCATGAGGATGGAGGCAGAGGCAGTTACTGGTGCTCTGAGGTGTCTTTCTGAAACTCCATCATCCAGGGCACGTATGTGTCAGTCTCTCAGTCAATGCTTCGTAAGGTCCAGAATTGATATCTCCGGCAGGCATTGAAACATCCATAGAAGCCCCGAGTCTTCAGGAACTTGTGTGAATCTAATTTCCTGGTCATGCAGGGGCACGCGGAACGAGAGAGCAGACAGACTAGCCTCGACAGCACCCACAATGGGGACATTGGATATGAATAAGGGAGAGATACTACGGGCAGTTAATGATCACCTGTTAGAGAACGTCACTGCAATATATGTATCAACAAGGCTAAGACTATTGGAGTTTGGCATGAAACATAAGACTAGCAGGGATGAAGGTGAGAGTGGATGCATCTGTCGTATGCACAACGAGCGCGCTACAGGAACAATTAACACTCATACCCTTCGACACTTGCTGAGGGAATTTGAACACCTATGGGTTTGCCCGGAGCGCAGTGATGTCGATTCTTACCAACAACAACAACAAAAATAACAATACGAAGTGTGAATGTGACAAAGTTGTATTTCCAGCATCAAGACTTGTGATCAAGAGAAGATGCAATTCATACTAACTACTTCATCAAATCGGATGAGTCTCCAATTTATCCCAACATCTGATAGTGAATTATAACGCCATATGTGAATGCTCTTACCACTGGAATCATACAGGTTCACAAGAGGTATAAGCCGTTCTCTAGTATTATCATCAACATCATATCAAACAACAATCGCACATTAATCATGACTAGACACATCTTAAATTGAATCTATTTCAAAGTAGACCGGTCGTCTGAATTGTATTGGAAATTTCTTCTTTGATCATTTCCTCAACAATACTAACTACTGTGTTGATTGTTGTTTCGCTGAGGAGGGTAACACTTTCCCATGGCCTTTCTTCACTGGATCATGCATCTTCCTTTTCTGAATTACATTCTTCAAGAATTCGTAAAGATTTTGATTGTATTTTGATTGCAAGAGGTTTCACAGCTTCCAAGGCAATTTCACCTCCAAATTTTATGACTTTATATTGTCTCCTGCGAAATAGACATTCACAATGATTAAAATGATGTAATACATATTCAATTTTGCTCAGTAAGTGTGTCATGTACTCATATTTCCCATGCATGAGACAATCGATTTGTGTGGCTATCGCGAGTATGGAAATAGACGATGTCTGAGTTAGACAGAATATGAATGATTAATGTGAAAGTAGAGAAAAGTAAATTCACTAATGAAAATATGGAGAGAGATATGACTTCTGGAGAGAAGAGATATAACCTAATACCTGTGGTGAAATTACAGTGATGCAACATTAAAATTCATCCATTTATAAAGATAACAGGTAAAATAACATGTAGGGATAAAAATATAGGTAAGATACGCTGATACATTCTCGCCCACGCCAGCGTTTTCTAGCGCCATTGAAAACTAACTAGTTATAACATGCAGACTAACGGCCTATCCTTTTAGACGGGGTGGAAACGGAGATAAAAGAAAAAAAATGCGACGGTCTGAACACGTGTTTGAATCTAAAGTCTAGAAGACGCAATTTGTAGTTTTTAAAGAAAAAATTACGCCACTAGTTGACACAATGTAAGGAATTGGACGAAAAACGACCTTCGCTCTTGTCAGAAACAGACGTATCTTGGACGTTCTACGGTAAATAGTCGTTTTAGTTTGAATATAGCGGCAAACGCCGTGAACGAAGGTACAAAAACAAATTTCAAAACTAACCTTGAAAAAAAATATGTTTTTTCTTAATAATAAGTTTAGGAGAATAAAAAATAGCTAGTTTGATAGCCCATCTTTACCTGAGAAATAATATACGTTTAATTACAAAGACGGACAGATAACACGGAAGATATTGACGAAAGACTGTATTGTTCAATACAGACTAGCAGACAGTTATTTGTGCATACTTCTCACAAAAATCACTTTTGACGCGTCCTTGAGCCTAACGCAGAAAAAACAAACTGCATGTGGACAAGGGACAAAAAAGGGAGCGTAGAAGCTAAAATTAACTTTGCCTCGAAATCGTATAAGTAAGTGGGGGAAAATTTGTGTACTTTTTTTGTTGTTTCGTCTAAAACCAAGTGTAATTTTGGGAAAAACCAAGTTAGGACGGACAGACCGACATAAATATATTACACACTAGACAGAAACTGGACCTAAATTGGACATTGTAGTTTAAATATTTGAACGGTAGAGGGGAAGTCCGCTGATTGGACGGAAGCGTTCATATTATAGAAAAAAGTAGAGGCACGTGCCATTTTGTTGAAGACTGTCCATATACACAGATCGTTAAGGTAGAAGTGTGACTTCCATGGAAATTATATATTACCAGTGGGACGCCATAGTCTAGCCAGCAGCTCAGCTGAGTTTTGCTAGTACAACGTAACTGTGTTTTCAAATTTGAATTGTGGTAAGGGAAAAAGTATTAACCTTTTTTATTTAATATTTTTGAGTGATTGATACTGCCATGTCATGAAAAATGATTACGACAAGTGAGTGCTTTTTCTAGGTCCCCAGCGACAGTCCAGGGCCTAGAGGCAAACAAATAATATAGGAAAACATATCCAAGACTATAGAAGACAGATCTATATTTGAGATCAGTGGGAACATATCACCCACCTTATTGGATGGAAAAGGAGACTAATGAACATATTTCGGATGCAATGCAGTCATGGGAAACTGGTGCTATTTGATACCGCCTGGGTGAGATGTGCTGAGTCGGTCAGAGAGATCTGACCCGGTCTTTGTAATTTTTTTTTGCTTTGTTGTGTGTAAAAATGGTGCAGTAGGCAGTGTGTTGACACATGGCAAAAATTTTGGTTTCAGAGTTTCTGGTCTGGCACTGCGCTAGTGCCAGATGCTTTGAAGAGGTCCAAGAGTGGATGCCTAAGAAGCCTACCATTTTACTCCAGCACCTGTGAGGAGTGGGCCACTTGAATTCTTTACTGCATCGTCACAGGCCAGATAAGTTGAAAACCTGGCCTGCTGTGGATTCATCACATTTTTCCACAATAAAATAAATAAACAAAATCCTGGTGTATAAAAACTATACCTCAGTTCCATATTTCATAGACAATGACTATTGTAAACAGAGATCGGGTATGATGACACCACCCCGACTAGACATCCAGTGCTAGTTTTCCAAAGACACTGTAGTTAGTGTTAATATTAACCAATGTAACGATATATCTATGTACAAAATTTTCATTTTGATTATTCAATATATATATGCACTTTTATTGATAAATACATATTGTTTCATACGTCCTGACCAGAAGAAAATTTGGTTCAGGACTAAATAAATTCTAAAAAATTGTAAAATTTAAATTCTAAAGCCAGTGTTAGTTGATTTGATCATAGAGCTTATTATTATTAGACTTAGTGTTTACATGTGTGTGTCTGTGTATTTAATTACCTACACATCACATTTCATTACCCTAGACATTAAACGTAGCTAACATACATAATAGCAGAATAAGTCTGTTTGAGGTCATAAGTGGTAGCAGAAAGGCATTCTGTAACTCACATAAACTGTTATCTTCAGGAGCCTTCACAGCTGACCTCATCCAGTACACTAGGTAACATAGCAACCACGCAATAACATCAAAAACCACTACAATACCTAAGATCTACTTCCAAGCCATACTCGAGACTATGTTTTAAGATGTCATACCTTTCTCCGTCCTCTCATGCAAAATAGGAGCGTCTATTACAGAAAGGACTACAACAGCAAACATCAAGTGACAGTTAGAATAGAATGAATTCTGACCGCTTAGAACATATAAATATATTTATTAAAGAAACTACGATAACAACAAAAATAATAACTCCACTAGCTCTGATGGGCTAGCGATTATATATCACAATCACAGAAAAATACTTTAATCAATATCTCAGGCAAAACGTCTCACTCCACACCACCAACACCCGTACACTTTCTCACCCCCAAGATAATCTAACTAAAGGGGTAGGCCCCCAGCTTTCGTGACGAAAACGGCCTCCTGTACAGGCAGGTAAATTTAATCCTCAGCTAGGAAAAATAATGGTGCACTGTTCCACCTAATGTGGTATTGTAATGCTCTCTCGGTAACAGTTTGTATCAATCCTAAGTGTTCACAATTTCTTGTGGCTGGTGGCCACACTAGCAGGTGAAGGAGATTACACCTAGTGCGGAAACACTTGCACCCACTGATATATAGATCCAAACGACGAGGACTTTTGCTGGCGAGCGAGTAGGCGCGCTGGGGCGCCTCTTACACTGGATAATGAAGACTTGAACAATAAGACCGGTGACGAGTACTGGGAACTGACTACTCCTCTCGGTCGTTATGTCAGTATACTCAGAGGTAACGGCTATCAATAGGTCGGACAATGTTGCTGAAAATGACTGAATGACAAAGGCGACCGCCCGTATGCGATGAGATGATGGTTAACTGCAACTGGCGGTAATATGTGTTGTAGGTAAATAATCCAGAACGCAAGACTACTGCTTACTGTAGGTAACAGAAATCGATGTAGAGTGGTATACTCCATACAGCACGAGTAATGTGTGCTTTACATGTACTGACTATTGACGAATTCTTTCTGTCGTCATGCCCGTATACTCCGAGTTAACTGGCTGTTAATGGGTCGGACAGTGTTGCCGAAAATGACTGGATGGCAAAGGCGACATCCCGTATGGGCTGGAGCGAAATACCCTTTCAACTATAGGCTGTGATTAAGTAATCCACGGAGCGGCCTTATAGCTAAAACCTAGCAGTATGATGTAAACTGCCTTGTAATATTTATTATGTGGAAGTTGTAATCCACAGACAGCAGCAACCACATCAGGAAGCACAGAACAAATGTTCTGACCAAGGTTCGAATAAAGAATAATTCCTGCACTACTACTGCTATTTAGCTATGGCGCAGAATATCACTTTGTCTCCCAGTGGCAGAGTTCTCTTGAGACAACGGTATTGAGTGATAAAGACACCTCGCTTACATAGTAAGATAAGTCGGCAACTGGCTGAGCGTGGCTTCTGCACGTGCAAGGATCTAACGTAACAAGACAAAGGGGTCTATGGAAATGTTTCCCTGGCGACTTGAGATACAGGAAAAAGACGTAATCTGAAAGCAATACTAGGCAGTCTTACGAGCGACATGAGTTCGAGATTCTAAACGCAGGCGGAATGATGAAAAGTTAAAGTCTCGCCCCCGGGTCCACGAGTTCTCTGTAAATCAAAGAATACAGGGAACTAGCCGTCTTCTGCTAGAAAAGCAGAATAAAAGGACCTTTAGCTAGATGCCACTGTCCACGTATAAAGAGGTGAAATTTTAGCCTGTCCAACGTAAGATTGACATGACCAATGCCAGAAATAGAGCTATTAGGCGCTGAAAAGACAGAAAAGTGGGCGTAGACAAAAAAATAGAGAACAAGACAGGGCAGACCACTCGGCTAAAAGTGACAGAAGTTTCTTCGAATCACGACAGTGGTATAGAATTATTGATGTGCTTGGGTTTAGAAGAACGACTGATAGAACAATGGATAAATGCAATTAAATAAACAGGAAGAGATTATTAACATCAATAGACAAGGTTGGCACAACTCTTTCTGCACTGTCTACTCTTTAACGTACTGATGAATGCAATTCCGAGAATATCGATTTGTTATAATCGATATAGAATAAAACAATTATTTTTCAGTTTGAATAAATTGGTAATTGATACTTTTAATTGCAGTGTCAGTGTAGACTTAGTTTGTGGCAGATGTTAACTATCAGAAGATCTAGGAGTGCTCGTGGGCACTGTCTGAATGCCCGACGCTCAGCCCGACCCTGCTAGAATTGCACATATTTGCGTTGTTCTCTTGGTTCTGCGTTTGTTTCTTTATCGCTAATTATAATTCCTAGATTATTCAGCTAGGTCACTGACTCTAGGTTATTTATATTAATTTTGATGGTTCTTGTAATTTATTCTTTATTGTTAGTGAATTGCTGGGTCTTTTCTACATTGATTTCCATACCGTATTTCTTTAAAGTGATTTCAAGCCTAGCTGTTAGTTCCTATAGATTTGTCTTCTCCAGGCAGCGCGTCGACGTCCTCCACGAATAGAAGATTTTATAAAAATGCACCATCAAATACGTATTGTTCCTCTGTAATCATCTAGTGCCCCTGACTGGGTTTTTTGTTTTTCGAGAAAAGTGTTGAGTAGAGTGGGCGACAACAGACAACCCTGTCTCACTCCGTACGTGGTATGGAACCGCTCTCCTTTCTTTCCATTCACAAAAAATGTACTGGTGGAATTAAAACATGTTCTTGATTGTTTAAATACATTTGTTTCTCATGTTGTTCAGTTTCATAGTCCAAGGTACTTTATGCCACACTGTGTCGAACGTGTTTATCAAGTCAAAAAGTACGAGATAAGTTGGTGTAAAACATGTCATCTGTAGCCCTGTGTAGTGCCCGGGGGCTCAGAGAGGACAAAGAAAGAATATGCCTACTGCCCCCTCGTGCATGTCGTGAGTGCGACTAATATGAGGTTGTGCATGAGGATGGCGAACTCATCATGTAAAACAAAATGCTACAGAAGCCACTGAAACAAGAGCATAGTAACTTTGACGCAGGCCTTCTACAATGGGAGCCAGTTCTAGTAGTGGCACAGTGCTCTGTAAGGAGCTAAAAGGGAAAAGTGAGATTTCATCGTCAGGATCAATGTTTGTTCTGCGGGGCTTCAGCCAGAAAAAAATCCGGCTTGTGTTCTTCGCACTGGTCATCTATGCCAGATTGTACGCTTTTAAAAAATAAGTACGGTTTATTAATGCAATGTGGCAAGACAAATAGGACTGCACGAAATGCTAAGAACCCCGAAAAACTGAGATTATTTTGTCAAGTTATGTCAGGCCATATGAGATGTGAATTTGTCATACTGTATCGTAGCGTGTTCATAGTTCATCATTTATCAGTTAAAGAGGTTATGAGAGCAGAAACTACCAGACCTCAGTGTCTTTTATATTTGAACATGCGCCCCAATATAACCAACGGAGCACGTGTCTAGGCTGAACGGTGCGCGCCTCACCAAAACGAGGTAAAACACAATATAACAAAAATAAGAGCAGAAACGGGAATGTTTTACCTGTGAGGTTAGAGAACAGGTAATCTAACAATAAATAGTCGAATATATAACCGAGATCTAACAAGTACGGGTCCAGGAGGGAAGTTCAAATCACATGAGCAGAATTAATCTAACGTGATGACGTGAGAATTTGAGACTACTCAATTTTTAGATTTTATTTTAATGGACCGAAGAAGTTATCACGTATGCAATTTTACATAGACTGGTACGATGTCATGGCTTGCTGCTAAATGCGACGAAGATGAGACTATGCAAGGAGTTGGTAATCCCACCATGTAAATAAGTTGCTAAAAAATCCACCATTTCAAGAACACACGAACTATTTTCATCATCATCCTCATTTTCATTTGTACTGCTTAAGGAGCTTGAAGCCACCATTACAGCTGATTCCTGGCGGGAAAACCCGCACCAAGCATTCCCATGCTCTAGCAGCTGTGGTTTCTGTGGCTATTTATTTCACATAATGAGGTGGCCAGCTTTATGCACAACATCATATTAGTGGCTGTTAAGGATAAAATTAATATGTTATAATATGTCGCTACACGCAGGCAAATATCCATTGATTTGAGGAGATATAGCTAGTTGTCTGTAGTAACGTCAGTTTTTGTGTACGATGTTTCACTTATATTGAACGCCGCATAACTTGCTATGTCACCGGTTACTAATGACGTAATAAATCACGCGCTTTTGCATTCTAACGGTCAGCCGTCTTGGCCTTTCGTATTTTACAGTCGTCCGGAGCAGACGTACTTTTTGCAAGCTCACAAAGATTGTGGAGACGTTTATTCTGATGTTTAGTGGCATTATTATTTCGGAGGCCGCCACTTACTTGATATTATGCAAGATGGTACATTAACCTACCCAGAAGCTATTACCCTATCCAGGGAGTATTTTTTTTTCGAATAATGCATCTAAGATTTTGTCATGAATATTTCTGCCACATTGCTTGGTTACTCGTGGTCTACACGAACCTTTAGACACAAACACCAGAATTAAGGAGAGGAGAGGATTGTATTGTATTACATTGCCACTTATTATAAGATGCAAGAATGAACCAGAGTTGGGGCACTGTACGAAGGATGGCCACCGACCGAGCAAAGTGGAATCAATTTGTTGTTGCCCTTCAAGACGCCACTAGGCGTGATGGCCACTGACTGCTTTGACGGTCGGCGGATAAGGATCAAAGAAGAAGAATGATTGAGATTTATGGACAGACGACTTACTATGAAGAACTACATTGTTGATACATTCTTCCATGCCACATACATTATTACTTGATGGAGCCAGTTTCATGAGAATAAACTTTTGCCATGTTTCTCTGTGGACCTGCCACTTGCCGGCTCATGTTGTGCATATCAGATTTGTCCTGAATGACTGCCCCTTATCATTTGCGTTACATAGCATGATGTGCTCTACAAGATAGACTGTGGTATTTTATTCGTAACACTCGCCTTGTTCGACGACATGCCAAAGGGTGCAGCAGCCATATTTTATCTTTATCTCTTCTGACCCCCCCCCCCCCCCCCCCCCCCCCTCCCGGGACCACAAGGGTTATGCAATGTTTGCATGCAGGCGTATTATCAGAAACTAAATCTATGTATTATCAGAAACTAAATCTGTGTATTATCAGAAACTAAATCTATGTATTATCAGAAACTAAATGTAACGATCAAAGAAATTCTGTAATGTAACTGACACGAATTAAATGGTTGTTTGTGTATTCAACCCATGCGTGTTAACAGAAAAAAAGGTTGGAAATAAGTGTCCACAAAAATTGATGGATCGTTCAGGTCTAAGTTCTATAGCTGCGATTTCTAGCGTGACAGAGACTGTTTTAGAGATAGCACATTTTGTTTGAGCACATTTGGTTTGGGGTCCTCAAATGGTCGTTCATTTCTCGCATCGAGGCGATGGCGTCACGTGGATGGACCTGCATCGAATCTCCGGAATGCATATATCTCCTTCTATTCTGTTTTCTAGAGTATTATTTCTTTCTTTCTTTCTTTCTTTCTTTCTTTCTTTCTTTCTTTCTTTCTTTCTTTCTTTCTTTCTTTCTTTCTTTCTTTCTTTCTTTCTGTCTGTCTTTTGTCGCAGTGCCTAAATCTTACCTGTTTTTGTTATTTATTTAAGCTATCAGCTTAATAATAATGCTGTTGATACTAAAGGAGCAAAAATTTAGTACAAATCAACCGCTGCTTTATCTCAACCAAACAATTTTAAACCAACTTTTGTAAAAGTATTTGAATTCACAGCACAAGAATTGGTGTTGTTTTTTACATTCGAAGATTTGTCATTGCTTTTCACAGTACGTTAAATTTAAGTTTTATTAGCTTCTTGTCAGCACATATTTTTTTCAAATTTGGAAATAACAACACAATTTTTTTATTGTCATTATGTCCGAAAATCATTTCTCTCCAAGTCTAGCATTTTTATCAGTTGAAAGTACCAGAGTGACAAGAATAAAATCAGTAAAAACACCGAAAGATTATTTGAACCCGCCAGCTAATTACAGGAAAGTAAAGTTACTTTATTCACTACTAATGAAACATCTGTCCTGCTCTGTGGTTCGGAAGCGTGGCATGTCACTAACAGCATCACGTTCAAACTTTAGACATTCACTTATGTGACAGAATAACCTCGAACGTCACATTTACCTGTGACAACCTATAATTCATTATCTGCTCTTCACTTTAGTTTTCTCACCTCTGATAGTATTTGGTATTTTCGATTCATTGTTTACACTCCCTTCTATCTATCTATCCTATCTATATCATTATCTATCTATCTATCTATGTTCGGGACTTCAGCGACCATCTTTTGCTGATTAGGGTATTATTATTTTACTTTACAACGTTGAATTCAATCAGTATGAAAGGTGAATGGGAGAGAAAGGAAGGGCAGAATGTCTTGCGTGCCCAATTCTCAACCCTTTGAAATAAAGTATCTGATTTTTGGTATTTTCGATTCATTGTTTACACTCCCTTCCCTCAATTCTTGTTATGTCGGGACTTCAGCGACCATCTTTTGCTGATTAGGGTAATCAATCCCTTTCGTTTTAACCCATATTGACACCTGGGATCAGTAGAGAGATGTGTGGTTTACTAATGCGTAACATATTTTCCTGCCATACCAGACAAGTGCAGGGGAGCGACCGGATTAATGAAGAAACAACCTTGAGATGTCCATAGTCGATTATCTTATCGCTAGGAATGTATCTGTCTGACCAAGCTGTTGTCAATGTTTGCTGGGCTGGATGAATGATGTAATCGTTTCCGGACGAGACTTGGCGGAAGAATAATTATTCAACTTGAAAGAGATTATCTGTGATAAATTACGAAGTCGTGAGTGTAAACATGATCGATAATAGACGGAAGCTGGCATACCTTTTATGGTGACTGTAAACAACACATTTATTTTTGCGGTTTGTTGCGCAGAAATGTTTCGTGAGAGAAGGGGAAATATACGCATCTTGCATGCTATTGGCTTGTCATTTGAAAAGTAAAAATACAACATTTCTTATTGGAGCCTTGACATGTAGTAGCAATCTGGATGAGGGCCGAATGTTGCCTTATAACTTAGCGTCATGTGAGTTTACTGCACTGTGAAATTCAGCTCGTCAAGAAGTCAGTCAGACAAGCCAGAGTAAGGAATAGGATCAGGATTATACTTTAAAGGACCGGACAACGTGTTTGTGCATCTTGTGGACTTACTGTCAAGAAAACTCTACCTTCATTAATACTGAAAGCCCGGAATCTTAGGAACCTGAACACTGTAAGTCATAGTGAATGTTCCTGAGGCTGAAAATGATCTATATGTTAATACAGACATTCCACGAAAAGAAGAAATCATCACAGCAATCAAAGGGTTAAAGAATGGAAAAGCTCCTGGCCATGATAACTTAAATGCAGAGCTATTTAAGACAGACACTGAGCTAGCAGCAGAACTATTAGAACCACTATTTGCACAAGCCTGGAAAACAGGGACAACACCAACGGAGTGGAAAAAAGGAATAATTGTCAAACTGCCCAAGAAGGGAGATCTTGCAGACTGCAATAATTGGAGAGGAATAACTCTTCTCTAAGTTCCCAGCAAAATACTAGGCAGGATAATTATACAGAGAATTTGAAAAGCAGTAACCACAAACTGAGGAAAGAACAAGCAAGATTTAGAAAGAACAGAAGATGTGTAGATCATATATTTACCCTAAGGAACATTATAGAGCAGTGCTCAGATAGGCAAAGACAGCTGTACATTAATTTCGTTGATTTTGAAAAGGCTTTGGACAGTATACATAGGGACAGTTTATGGAAAATACTCAGTGCTTATGGAATTCCAAGCTGCATAGTGTCAATCACAAAAAGCCTCTATGCCAACTTTACGTGTAGCGTTGGGCAGAGCAACCTAACCTTTGAGGTGAAGATAGGATTACGACAGGGATGCCCCTTATCAACCACTCTATTTTTAACAGTCATAGACTGGATGATGCGCCAGAGGAATAAGATGGACTACATTTTCTACATTGGAAGATCTGGAATATGCAGATGACATTGCACTACTAGCACATTCACATCAACACATCCAGGAAAATACGGATAGACTTAATAAGTATAGCCAGCAGGTGGGCTTGAACATCAATCTAAAGAAGACAGAGGTCATGACGCTCAATGTGAGCAACCCTGAGCCCATATCAGTAAGGAATCAGCAACTAGAACAGACAGACACCTTCACATACCTAGGATGCAAAGTAACACCAGACCGCGGAGCAAGCAAAGAAATCAACAACAGAATGAACAAAGCAAGAACAGCTTTTTTTGTCTAAACAACATCTGGAAGTCCTCTCAGTACAGCACAAGCACAAAATTAGGATTATATCAGAGCTGTGTGCTTTCTGTGCTTCTCTATGGTGCGGAATGCTGGAGAGTTACAGAGAAGGAAATGTCGAAACTGCCCTCTTTTCACACAACATGCCTAAGAAAAATTCTCCGAATCTTTTGGCCGAATGCCATCACCAACCAAGATCTGCTTACTCGGAGCAAGCAAGAGGACATGCACACCATCATAGCTGGCAGACGCTGGAGCTGGGTTGGCCATGTCCTCAGAAAAGACCCCGATGCCATCACAAGAACAGCTATGCTATGGACCCGTGAAGGAAAACGAAAGAGAAGCCGACCAAAAACAACTTGGCGGAGGACTGTGGAGGCTGAGATGCAAAGAATGAACCAGAGTTGGGGCACTGTACGAAGGATGGCCACCGACCGAGCAAAGTGGAATCAATTTGTTGTTGCCCTACAAGACGCCACCAGACGTGATATTCACTGACTGCTTTGACGGTTGGCGGCTAAGGATCAAAGAAGTGGACTTACTGTCAAGAAAACTTTACCTTCAGTAATACTAAAAGCACTGAATCTTAGGAACCTGAACACTGTAAGTCATAGCGGGGAGTCTATTGTAAAGTAACATTTAAAGCTGCCAATGGAACTCTCTATTTTCAAATCAGAAAGAAATTGTCAAATCAGAAAGAAATTGTCAAATCAGAAAGAAATTGTCAAATCAGATTATTACTTGTGAAGAAATTTTAAATACTCTATCCAAGTTCACCCCACCCTTATTTATGTTACATTTGTTAACGATTATAATTGATTATTAAATTTTTTATCTGTAAATATACAAATTTATAGTTGATTTAGTCATTTTGAGTGAGCTGCACTCATGTGTCTCAGTCATTTTAAATACTTATAACGGAGCTATTTAAGTAATATTTTACTGAGTTAAATTCGTTGGGGGCTCATCAGAACGAGCACAGTCCTAACTCATAGAAGGTCAGGAAAGCCACAAAGTTTATACGGCCTGGATCATATCCGCAGGAATACTTGATTTCTTTAAATTCCTATGAGGCTCCCTAGAACTGAAGCACCATTCTTCAATTCCCATCTCTGTCAAGAGTAATCTTGAGCGAAAGGTAGACACATTGGAAGACCCTCAGTAGATACTCTAGTTATTGGCCACTATTGGACCATCACTGCAGAGCGAAGGGAGTAAATCCTGTGACAACCTAAATATACCTCATCGTACCACCCATATCAGATGCCCACATGTAGTAACAAATACAGAGCTGTGGAACAGAAGCGGACAACAGCTAGTGCAGCCAGAGATTAAATAAAGAAAGTGAATATCTAAAAAAGCAGCTTCCAACCCTCAGAAATGAGGTTTCTGAGGAAGGTGGTCCAAGTAACAAGAAGGGAATAGGTCCTCAACCAGACGACACGGTGTGGCCTCAAAACGCAGCCCCTGCAGAACAGTTCAGTTGCAATGGTTTGGTCGTGTCTGCAGAATGAAATCAAGAGTCAGAGATCCAGACCTCCAGAGCACCCAGAACACCCAGAGGTCGTTGGGAGGACAACATCAGGTAATCTCTAGAGTGTTGAGGACTGGAATGGAATAAACCAAAGGGAAGGCAGCTGATCTCACCCGTGTGTTACCGGGGCCCGAAAGGGGAGCAAAGAATAGTAACACTGTTCCCTTCCATGCATGTCGTAGAAAGCGACTAAGGAGGGTTGGGCATGGGGCTGGTTACCCCATCCTGTAAAAAATTTAAACCACAAAAAACTTCAACAAATATGGACAAGTCAAATAAGGAAAATAAAACACAGCCATCCAAGACAGGGGAAGGTCCTCTCGCAGGGAGGCGTATGATGCAACACAGAGAAAGCCTAAAGGAGTTTGTGTTGCTGACTAACCTTCTTTCTTCTAGGAGAACTTCCAGATTTGGCACCTGGAATGTTCGGACATTACCCGAACAAGGGAAAGTGGCACAGGTAGCAGCAGAAATGAGGGAATATAAAATCGAGGTTCTGGGAATGTGTGAAACAAAGTGGAAGGGGGTAGACAGGAAGAAACTCATCACAGGTGAATTGGTGCTGTCTTCAGGACATGAAGACGAAAGTTCACACCACAGTGAAGGGGTAGCTCTTATGTTATCTAAAGAAGCACAGAAAGCACTCATTGAATGGGAAGCTGTTGGACCCAGAATAATAACAGCCACTTTTAAAACAGCTAAAAAGAAAATACATGTAAATGTCATCCAATGTTATGCACCAACTAATGACAAAGAAGAGTCGGTGAAAGAAGCATTTTATACTAGACTACAGGAAATTATGGATAAAGTAAAAAGAAGAGACATCACAATTTTGATGGGTGACATGAATGCAAAGATAGGTACAGTCAATACCGGATTTGAAGAAGTCATGGGAAAACATGGGCTAGGAATAATGAATGAAAATGGGGAACTATTCTCAAACTTCTGTGCTTCAAATCAACTGGCTATAGGAGGAAGCATGTTTCCACATAAGAGAATACACAAGGCAACATGGATATCACCAGACTATAGAACAGAAAATCAGATTGATCATATATGCATAAACAAGAAGTTTAGATCATCATTGCAGGATGTAAAGGTATATAGAGGAGCAGATGTGGCATCAGATCACCACCTTCTGATAGCCAAAGTAAAAATGAAACTCAAGAGATATGCAACAACGCAAAATTATAGACAACAATTTAATGTAGGACATCTAAGAAATCAAGAAACAAGAGACAAATTTGCGGTCACAGTATCCAACAAATTCCAAGTGCTCCAACAGCTGGAAGATGTAGAGAATACAGAAGACTATTGGCAGCAGGTCAAAACTGTATGGAATGAGACATGTGAAGAAATACTGGGGAAAAGGGAAAGACAACAAAAAGCAAGGATAACAACAGAAACCATCAATAAGATAAAAGACAGAAAAAAACAAGAAAGCAGATTTAAACACAAGCAAAACCAGAAGTTCCAAAGCCAAGGCTCAAGAAGTGTACACAGAAGCAAACAAAGAAGTAAAAAGAAGTATCAAAAGAGACAAGAGGAAGTATATTGAGGAGTTGGCAAGAGAGGCAGAAGATGTTGCAGCCAAAGGAAATATGAGAGAACTGTATAGCAGCACAAAGAAGCTAACAGGGAAATACAAGCAAACAAGTTGCCTCATAAAAGACAAGAATGGGAAACTGCTCAGCAATATACAGGAGCAAATAAAGAGGTGGACAGAATATTTTGGTGACCTTCTCAATAGACCAGCTCCACAAAACCCCCCGGACATCCAGCCAGCAGAAGAAGAGCTACAAATTAACGTTGAAAGACCAAAGAAGGAAGAAATAAAGAAAGCCATAAAGCTTCTAAGAGATGGAAAAGCGTCTGGACCTGATGGCATTCCAGCAGAGGCCATAAAAGCAGATATCGACACGGCTACAGAGATGTTATATAAATTACTAGGTAAAGTCTGGGAAAAGGAAGAGATACCAGCAGAATGGAAGGAAGGATATATGGTTAAGTTGCCTAAGAAGGGAAATTTACAAGAGTGCACAAATTATAGAGGAATAATGTTACTATCAGTGCCAGGAAAAGTATTAAACAGGATTATCCTTGAGAGATTAAAACAGTCAATAGACAAGAAACTGAGAGATGAACAAGCAGGTTTTCGACAAAACAGATCATGTACAGACCAGATAGCCACTTTGAGAATAATAGTTGAACAAAGTCTGGAATGGAATTCACCACTATACATCGGATTTGTGGACTACGAAAAGGCATTTGACAATGTAGACAGAGAATCACTTTGGAAACTGATGAGGCATTATGGAGTTCCCCTGAAGATCATTAATTTAATAAAGAAAACATATGAAGACATGACATGCAGAGTTCTTCACGAAGGACAGCTTACAGAACCGTTTGGGATAAGAACAGGAGTGCGACAGGGATGCCTCTTGTCTCCATTTCTTTTCTTACCAGCAATAGACTGGGTTTCAGCTAGATTTCAGACAAGATTTTTCAAGCTCTCAATTGTACAATGTTATGCACCAACTAACGACGCTCTTGATACCACAAAAGATGACTTCTATGAAGCACTTCTAAGTACCATCAACACAATACCCAAGCATGACATAATAGCAGTCATGGGCGATTTTAACGCCAAAGTAGGTGACAACAACGATGGAGTACAAAGATATCTCGGTACTCATGGCATAGGCTGTATGAATCAAAATGGCGAAAGACTTCTAGAACTTTGTGAAATATCAAACCTCGTTGTGGCAGACACCATCTTTCCACATAAGAATATCCACAAGATAACATGGAATTCACCTGATGGCAGAACTAAGAACCAGATAGATCACTTCTGCATAAGCGCAAAATCTCGCTCATCAGTTCAAGACGTCAGAGCATACAGAGGTGCAGAGATCGGAAGCGATCATAACCTCTGCATAGCTAAAATGAGAATTAAACTGAAGAAGTTATACCAACCGAATAAAAATAGAAGAATAGATGTACACAGACTGCAATCAAATGATATAAAGGAGGAATATAATGTCAAAATGAACAACTATTTCGATGCTTTAGGCAAAATTGACAACGATATCACCACCAAGACAATCGATACTAAATGGGAACAACTGAGAACAGCAATGACAGAAGCAGCTGTAGCGACCACCGGATACCTAGTACATAAAAAGAAAAAATGGATGAGAGAAGATACTTGGGATAAAATACAAGAAAGGAAAACAGCAAAACTTAAACTACTAGCGGCAAGTACACATAATGCAGTTGAATCTTGCAAACTAACTTATAACTTGTTAAATAAAGAAGTGAAGACAAAAACTCGAAGAGATAAAAGACATTTCATCAATGAACTGGCCGTAGAAGCTGAAAATGCTGCAAGAACTGGTAATAGCAGGTGCCTTTATCAAATTACAAAACAACTATGTCACCAGCCTACTGCTTTGGAAACACCTGTTAAAGGTAAATTAGGGAATTCAATACCAACAGAAAAAGAACAAATGAAGAGATGGGCTGAGCACTTCATGGAGGTACTAAACAGACCACCACCAACAATAACACCTGATTTTAATAATGAAACACCCACAACCACCTTGCCAATAACTTGCGATGAATTCACGCTGGACGAGATCAAACAAGCTGTTAAAAGATTTAAAAATTGTAAAGCTGCTGGAGTTGACGAAATTTCAGGGGAAATGATTAAAGCAGTTAATGACAACAACCTCTTGAGAATTTTAGATATTATAAATGAAGTATGGAGAGAAGAACAACCACCACAACAATGGAAAGACAGTATTATTGTAAAGTTACCGAAGAAAGGTGATCTATCTGACTGTAATAACTGGCGTAGTATATCTCTACTAATCAGTACCTGGAAAATTATTATGTTGCATGATGTTAGAAAGACTTAAATTGCATGCTGACGAAAAGATCAGAGAAGAACAAGCTGGTTTCAGGCCGAAACGATCATGTATTGATCAAATATTCACACTAAGAACAATTATAGAAGAATCAGTGGAAATTCAATCGCCACTTATTATCACCTTCGTCGATTTTCAAAAAGCCTTTGATAGTCTACACCGCCCATTTTTTTTTTTTTTTTTTTTTCCGTACGCCCGCTAATACTCGAGGCGAAATCTCAGGTTATTATTCATGTCTAACCTGACATTGATTTTACGTGAGTATCCCTTTATTTCTTGTACAGAGACAGGTGTCCCTCGCCATTCAGGCAAATACTCGCCGATTTCGGAGGTACCCATTGCAGCTGGGTCGGCTCAGGAGCCGCCAGTCCCTGGTCGACGACACTCCTTCAAATGTCCTCGCCAGGTCTCGAGTTAATCCAGTCCAAATCCCGGTCGACGAAAAATCCTCAAATGCCGTCGCCCGGGTTTGATCCTGTATCACCCGGTCGCCAGAACGGTGTTGTAACCACTACGCTAGCGCGGCTCCCTACACCGCCCATCATTGTGGAAGATACTTACAATCTATGGTTTTCCAACAAAATATGTGAATATAATCAAAGCGCTATATGACAATGCAAGATGTTGTGTTAGAACAAATAAAGGGAATACAGAATGGTTTACAGTAGAAACAGGGGTGAAACAAGGCTGTATTATGTCACCACTACTTTTTGGAATAGCTATTGATTGGGTTATGAGAAACTATACCCACAATGAACAATTAGGTATAAAATGGACAAATGGAAAATTCCCAGGGGACCTGGATTTCGCAGATGATTTAGCATTCTTAAGTTCAACACCCAGACAATCCCAAGAAGCAGTAAATAATTTGTGTCATCTCTCGGTTAAAATAGGTCTCCAAATAAATGCCTCTAAAACTAAAGCTATGAACTTTTCTAACGAGACCTTTGATATCATCTTGAACGGGAAAAAACTACAGAAAGATGAAAGTTTCAATTATTTAGGCAGTAAAATGACTCAGGATGGTGACACAACAAGAGAAATCCATACTAGAATTGCTTTGGCAGCTAGCGCCTTCAATAGATTACACTGACAAACAACATTTTTCTTTCTTATATAAGAATAAGTGTTCTTAGGTCAGTTTCTTGCGCTGATTTCAAATTTGAAATCCGTTTATCTCTATCACGTTGGGTTTTTAAGATATTTGTGAATAAATATATTTTTGGGAAACCGTTATTTGCTCCGTTTCATTTTTACTATATAACTTTTTAAAAATTAATAAAATGCAAAATAATTCTACTTTTTATACTGCTAAAAGATGCATGACATATGTTACGCTATTTTTCAAATAGTTACTGTATTTTGAAATAATTCTGAGTGAAATATGGCTTCTAGAAGTTGTAGAAATTCGGCTGATCTGTTCTGTTACGTGTACGGATATTTTACCGATCGTGTTCACCAGAAAAACTTTAAACCATTGCTAAAGAAAGCATATGAACTTTATTTCGATTCGAAAGTTGATGATGCAAATAAATCTTGGAAGCCAAATGCAGTTTGTTCGACTTGTGCAAATACATTGGCAGGTTAGTTACGAAAATTGCCGAAGCATAAGTCGATACCTTTTGGAGTGCCAGTAATATGGCGTGAACCGACAAATCACGCTACTGATTGTTACTTCTGCTTGACAAATATCTATGGTTTCACTTTTAAAACTAGAAAGTCTGTGGTTTATCCAAATATTGAATCGGTTTCGAAACCAGTGCCTCATGATCCAATCACGTGTCCGATCCCAGTTCCACCAGAACAATATCCGTTGGACGTGAATGAACCATCAGAAAGTGATAGTTTACCTGCTTTAGAAACTAATTCTGACTCGGATTATGTACCGGTGAATGATGGTGTTCACTTAATTAACCATTCAGAACTTTCAGATCTAATACGTGATCTCGCTCTCACCAAAGGACAAGCGGAATTACTTGGTTCGTGACTCAAAGAATGGAATCTTTTAGCGCCCAATACTCCGATATCTAAATTTCGTCATAGACACAGAGGACTTGTTCAATACTTTGAGATGGATGATGACATTTGCTATTGCAAAGATGTAAAAGGTCTAATGGTGCACCTCGGTCATGAGCACATAGTCAACGAATGGCGACTTTTCATCGACTCTTCCAAGACTAGTCTAAAAGCCGTGTTATTGCATAATGGAAATTTATTTTCATCAATTCCAGTCGCCTACTCTGTTCATATGAAAGAAACTTATGACAATATGGCTATACTTTTGGCAAAAATAAAGTACAATGACTACCAATGGGGGATTTGTGGAGACCTAAAGGTCATTGCAATTCTCACGGGCATGCAGACTGGGTATACTAAATTTTGTTGCTTCCTATGTGAATGGGACAGCCGCAACAGACAGGAACATTATGCAAGAAAGGTGTGGCCTATCAGGGATTGTATGCAGCTCGGGCATAAAAATGTAATACACGAGCCATTAGTTAACAAAGACAGCATCATTTTACCACCGTTACATATAAAGTTGGGGCTCATGAAGAATTTCGTAAAAGCGTTAGATAAAACGAGCAAAGCTTTCACTTATCTTCGAGAAAAGTTTCCGCAAATTAGCGATGCAAAGATAAAGGAAGGTATCTTTGTAGGACCTCAGATTAGGAAAGTTATTGCAGACAAACAATTCGAGAACTTGTTACATGGTAGTGAACTTCGCGCATGGATGGCATTCAAATCGATCGTCGATAACTTTCTGGGAAATCACAAATCTGTCGACTATGTGCATATTGTTAAGCAGTGCATAGATGCATACAAATTATGGGCTATAACATGTCCCTCAAAATCCATTTGCTCGATTCGCATCTTGACTTTTTCCCTGACAACCTTGGCGAAGTCAGCGATGAACATTATGAGAACGATTCCATCAATGATATCGCCGTAATGGAGTCACGTTATCAAGGACGGTGGAGTGTGACCATGCTTGCCGATTATTGTTGGATGCTTCATCGCGATGTACCACATGCCATTCACCGACGAAAGTCGACTGCAAAGAAATTCAAGCCTACATAACTGTTATACTTCTTGTACAAATGATGTTGTAATACTGTATGCGTTGTTAAAAAACTTCAAATGCGTATTTCTAGAGATCTCGACCTGATAGAGAAAATCGGTTTGCAGATTTAAAAACAGCGCATTAAAATTGACCAGAAAAACATAGAAATGTTAGAGAAAGAAAAAAAAAATTTTTTTTTGTTAGTCAGTGTTATCTAACATTTGGAAATTACGATCATTGAATATACATACCAAGCTTCGTCTGTATAATTCAAATGTTATCTCAGTGTTAACATACGGGTGTGAGAGTTGGAAAATAACAAAATCATTGGAGAACAAGCTGAATACATTCGAGAACAAATGTCTTAGAAAACTCATGAACATCAGTTGGAAAGAATTCAAGACTAATCGACAAATAAGAGAAGACTCTAGGCAGAAATGTCTCCGACTATATAAGGAAAAGACGATGGTCATATATCGGTCATGTCCTACGAATGCAAAACAACAGAATACCACTACAGGCGCTCACTTGGGTTCCTGAGGGTAAGAGGAAAAAAGGAAGACCAAAAGAAACACTCAGAAGAACAATAATAAGAGAAGGAAGAATGTTGGGCCTAAATAATGTGCAAGAGCTAAGAGGAGTGGCGTCACAACGAACAACCTGGAGAGCACTGGTTTCTGCCTTATGCGCCGTGTTTGGTGCTTAAAGAATTTATTATTATTATTATTCTTAATAGACTGGGTTATGAGATCATCGACAACACACAACAGAAATGGAATCCAGTGGACTCTGACTAAGCAGTTGGATGATCTGGATTTTGCTGATGACTTGGCTCTTCTGTCCCATAACCGCAACCAGATGCAGGACAAATTGAAAACACTCGATGAGAGGTCACAGCAATTGGTTCTGAAAATACACAGGGAAAAGACAAAAATAATGAGAATAAATGCAGGTAATGATAACAGGGTTGAACTTGAAGAAACACCAATACAAGATGTAGAATCGTACACATATCTTGGCAGTAATATAGACAAAGCTGGAGGGACAGACAGTGATATCAAAATAAGAATACAAAAAGGCAAGAGGAGCTTTCATTGCATTGGAAAATATACGGAGATCAAGAGAAATCGGATCCAACACGAAAACAAGAATCTTCAACTCAAATGTCAAGTCAGTCCTATTGTATGGCTCTGAGACATGGAGAACAACAAAGACAACAAGCAAAAAGCTACAGACTTTCATAAATGGGTGCTTGTGTAGAATAGAGGGATTAAAATGGTATGACAAGGTTACCAACGTGGAACTGATGACAAGAACTAGACAAGTGCCAGTGGAACAAGAGATGAGAAGAAGACGATGGCGATGGATAGGACACACACTGAGGATACCTGTTGATAGCATTACAAGGCAGTCCTTGTTCTAGAACCCCCAGGGCAAGAGAGGCGGAGGTAGACCAAGAAGCACATGGAGAAGAGAGCTGGAAACAGAGGTGAAAATGATAAGGTGAACGTGGAAAGAACTTGAGATGATAGCACGTGACAGGAGGACTTGGCATGTGTTTGTTGAAGGCCTATGCTCCTTTGGGAGTGGAGGGTTATGAATGAATGAATGAAGGCAGCTGATAGGATGGCATGACGCTCGCTCTGGCTAATTCTACACCTCAAGGTAAAAGAAAAACGAATAAGTACGAGTACGTACGAATATACGAGATAGGACACACCCTCAGGAAGCAGCCAACACTTATATCCATGACTTAGACCATACACCACAGGGGTATAATTTAAAATGGAGTGTCCACAGAGAAGATGGGCGTGAACGGCAGAAGAGCAAGCCTAGGCAACCAGAACTTGATGGACAGAGCTGTTGAAAACGGCTCAAAACAGAAATGTTTGGCGAGCAACAACTTCAGCACTGTGCTCCACGTGGACGAGAATGATTGATATGATGACGCGAATAAAAACTGTAGAAGAATTCATTGTTACATATTGATTAGTTTAGTACACAATGATTATAATAGTGGCTTTTTAAACGTTAGATATATATTATTATAGGTGATAGTTGTATTTCCCTGTGTGTAAATTGTAGAGATAAGTAGAGCAGACAGAAGAACACATTGAGAATAAAACTGGAGATAGAAATGATGATAAGACATGGATAGACATTGAGCTGATGGCACGCGACAGGAGGAGTTGGCATGCGTTTGTTGAAGACGTATACTCCATGGGGAGCTAAAGGGAAATTGATTGATTGACGTTGTCTTCAGTTTTCATTTCTTAATTTCGTGACGAACTGAACAGTGCGCACGTTTGAAAAAAATCAGTCAGCGATTCGTAAAGGACTATGGGGAGGAGATTACGGTGATTACTTGGACCGGCAGATGACCCACAGTCTAGCCGTTGTTTTAGTGCTAAAGTCACACTGAGGTGAAACCAGAGAACACGAAAGATGTAATCTTGCGAAATTTTACGTACTGCTAATTTCAGAAAAACTCTGCCCAGGTTTTCACAGCTCTACATGAAGCCCGTGGAAGGGGCCAGACAAGAAATTAGAAAGGCGTAGTAAAGTTTGGCCATGTTTGGTAGAATGAGGCCCATAATTCACACACACACACACACACACACACGCACGCACGCACGCACGCACGCACGCACGCACGCACGCACGCACGCACGCACGCACGCACGCACGCACGCACACACACACACATTAGCTTTTTTCAACCCACCTTGTGGCATACTCTCCTGCCATAAAGAGCACGTATAATTTTCCACGGTGTGCATTTGGGTGGGGCGGGGGGTGATTTGGGGGGGGGGGGGAAGAGAAGCCACAACTCCTCTTCAGTTACGAAAGCATCCATTCAGAGGATGTTATCATCTTCCAATAAGTTCCTGCTTAATCGTCTCGGCTCCACGATCTGCAATGCCTCAGATGTTTACTGTAGAAGAATCAATAATCCTGCACTTTTATAGATTTATTAACGTTTACATTACACCGTCCAGCTCTAGCAAACAATGCATGCCTGTAGTTTACATAACACACAATCAAATAATTGTTATATAATGTACAAACAGCTTATGAAACATTAAGGAATTCCTTAAGGGGTTACGACCAGTTTTATCCTTTGAAAACATAGAAACTTTATTTTTGGACCTGTTATATTTTGACCTGAAGTGAAAAAGTCAAATTTAAAAGCTTTAAAATTAATACGCAGTTACATTAAATGCTGGCGCAAGGGAAATTGTTTGCATTCCCACGTCAACAAACATTTAGAATTACTTCAGAAAATCAGCTTTTTTTTTAGCAAGCTGAAAATCTCATGGAAATACATTTGTTACTATATTTATCTGTATTATCTAAAATGTGCAAAATTTGCAGTCAGCCTTAATTTAGTGGTAGTTTTGTTTTTCTTCCATTTTTTCCCCACTTAGTCGTTCCCCTTCTACCGTGAGGTGTAGAGGTTTGGGAGAGAGAGAGCGCCAGACTATCCTATCGGCTGTCTTCCTCCTGGCCTGGTTCCATTCTAGTCCTCGGTCCTTCAAAGATTGTCTCCATTTTTTTCCACACACTTCTTTATTCTTAGTTTACGTGACACACGCGATGGAGCAATGAAAAAGATTGCTTGTTCTGGTAAGAAGTAAACTTGTTGAAGTAAGGAACTTGAAAGAGGGGAACATTTCATTGATTTTTTGAGGGTTTTTTTTTGGGGGGGGGGGAGGGGGGGGGCAAATCTTTTATTCCATTTGGAACGAAGGGCTGCTAGTGTTGATGGTCACCAATTTGTATTTTCGAATTTTTGGATTTTGTTTTTTAAATCTTTTATTCCACTTGGAACGTCGGGCTGCACTTGTTGATGGCCACCAATTTGTATTTTTGGCCGATGTCTTCAACTCCGTCCATGAGATACCGGTTACCGAAGATTCTTTTTTACACTGCTCTTAGTACACTCTTTGGTCTCCCATTCAAGGTCATGGCTGCTTATACTGTTTGATTGTTTCAAGAAGATCGTCGACTGGCAGAGTGGTTAAAACACTTGCATCTCGAGGCAAAGGTACTGGGTTCGAAACCAAGTAGCGTCTCTCTCTCTCTCTCTCTCCAGTCTTTCCATCTGCAAATTGGTACCTGACTTTGCTCTAGTGTTAGGGAAATCAGAGACAGCGATCGAGGGAACCGACCAAACAAAGATGAAAAGGTAAAGGTAAAGGATCCCGTTACACGCCCATTGAGGCATATTGGGAATATGGTGTTAGGCCCATATTTTCTGGACCCGATCGGCACACAGGGGGTGATGTGGTCAGCATCACGCCGGCCGCCTTAACCTTCCCAGAGTTGTTCTGGTACCCAATTCATGAGGCTGGGTCGACCCCGGAGCCGTTTGCGGTCTAAAAAATCCCACCTCAACTGGGGATCGAACCATGGACCACCGAGCTAGGAAGCCAGTGCACTAACCACTGCGCTACCGCGGCTCAAACAAAGATGAGCCCTTGTATAATTAATCACCTAGCACTTCACTCCCATACGACAATATCTGCTAGATCCGAGGCTTAGTGTAATGAAGTCTCTAAGCCTTTACTCCCCTACGGCAGTATCTGATATGGAACTACTTCATCTTCACTTGTTTCCTGAGGGTATTCCACATCCTCCTCTATCTTTCTCTTTAATCTCAGCTCTCTTCGTTACTGATCTGACTCTGTTCCACACCTCTGATTTCCATGTATCACATTATGATAACTTTGGATGCTAAACAGGCACCTGTTAATGAGTGTCTATAGCAATGTTTCTTAACCTTTTTTTGTGTCATGGACCCCTTTGATTGTCCGATGAAGGTTATGGTCCACTTTGATTGTCCGATGGATTCTTTGGCCCTCTGTTATTGTCCGATTGATTTTTTGGCCCTCTGTTATTGTCCGATGGATTCTTTGGCCCTCTGTTATTGTCCGATGAAGGCTATGGTCCGCTTTGATTGTCCGATGTGGGATATGGACCCATTTAATTGTCCGATGAAGGCTGTGGTCTGGAGGATCTAGAATACGCAGATGAGGCTGCATTGTTCGCACACTCACAACAACACATCCAAGAAAAAAGAGACTGAATAAACAGGCGGGACTAAACATTAATCTCAAGAAGACAGAAGTCGTGACACTCAATGTAAGACAGAAGTCATGACACTCAATGTAAGAAATCCTGCACCCACAAAAATAAGGGACCAAGAGCTAGAAAATACAAATATATTCACATACTTAGGAAGCATAGTAACACCACATGGCGGAACGAGCATAGTAACAATAGATGGTGGAACGAGCATAGTAACACCAGATGGTGGAACGAGCATAGTAACACCAGATGGTGGAACAAGCATAATAACACCAGATGGTGGAACAAGCATAGTAACACCAGATGGCGGAACGAGCATAGTAACACCAGATGGCGGAACAAGCATAGTAACACCAGATGGCGGAACAAGTAAAGATATCAGTAGCCGAATAAATAAAGCCAGAATAGCCTTCACCATCCTAAACAACATCTGGAAATCTTCGCAGTACAGTACAAACACTAAATTAAAAATATACGAGAGCTGCATAATTTATGTACTTCTGTAAGGGGCAAAATGATAGAAAGTAACAGACAAGGAAATGTCCAAACTGTCTTCTTTCCACACAACCTGCCTAAGGAAAATTCTTCGAATATTCTGGCCGAATGCCATTACCAACCAAGAACTGCTAACTCGGACCCACCAAGAAGACATGCGCACCATCATAGTGGGTAGACGCGGGAATTGGGTTGGCCACATCCTCAGAAGAGACCCTGGACACCATCACCAGAAATGCTATGGACTCCAGACGGAATGCGAAAGCAGGGCCGGCCAAAGGCCACATATAAGAGAACTGTGGAGGCGGAGATGCTAAGCATGAACCAGAGCTGGAGCACCACACGAAGGATGGTAGCCAACCGAGCAAAGTTTGTTGCTGCTCTACAAGACGCCACCAGACGTGATGGCTACTGATTGCTTTGTCATTCAGCGGCCAAGTACCAAAGATTAAGAAGAAAGCTGTGGATCCCTTTGATTGTCCAAAGAAGGCTTTGGACTCCCTTCATTGTTCGATGAAGGCTATGGATAACCTTCATTGTTCGATGAAGGCTATGGATAACCTTCATTGTTCGATGAAGGCTATGGATAACCTTTATTGTTCGATGAAGACTATTGATAACCTTCATTGTTCGATGAAGGCTATGGATAACCTTCATTGTTCGATGAAGGCTATGGATAACCTTCATTGTTCGATGAAGGCTATGGATAACCTTTATTGTTCGATGAAGGCTATGGATAACCTTCATTGTTCGATGAAGGCTATGGATAACCTTCATTGTTCGATGAAGACTATGGATAACCTTCATTGTTCGATGAAGGCTATGGATAACCTTCATTGTTCGATGAAGGCTATGGATAAACTTCATTGTTCGATGAAGGCTATGGATAAACTTCATTGTCCGATTAAGGCTTTGGACTCCCTTCATTGTCCGATGAAGGCTATGGATAACCTTTTTTGTTCGACCTTTGGTTGTCCGGTGAAGTTGTGGACCCCTTCTTGGAAAAAGTGTACATTACAACTGTGATGATATACACTGATATACCGATTCCATTAGTAGTAGTTATAAAGTCAAAATAATGTAGAAATAAAAATAGTGGAGTTGTGACGCTTCTTCTTCACCCACGCCACCATCGTGTTGATTTTAGCAGACAGTATTGTAGAGTAAATAGTACTATCGTTTCTAATGTCCTTGAAAAACTATTTATAACATTTTGAGACGAAAGGCCTATTCGTCTAGAAGGAGTGAGAGAGGAGCGACAGAAAAATGATACACTGACACGCGTTGGTTGGAAGAAAAAATTGAAAAAGACGCGCGACATTGGTTTTGGCAGATTTGAAAATGCAACGAAAAGCCAATACTTGTTCGTTTCATAGGCACGCAGTTTGACATATATAACCACACACACAGCGCAGTGTCTGCCAAGTAGCGTATTTTTCTGACGTAACGACTTGTGCTTTCGGTTTGAACAACGGGGAGAAGGGACAAAATGGCGTATTTATATAAAAGTAGAAATTGCCAAATAATATGGAAAATATATGGAATTCATTATTACTGGGAATGGGGCCATAAAACCTAATTAGTTTGATAGAATATGATCTCCTGATAAATATTATGTTACAATTTTCAAAATTGCCCCATTGATACTAAAGATATGGTCATAATACTGTATAGGTTCGTACAGACTGACAAGCAGACCCTCGGTTTTACATTCACTATCGGTGAAAATTTTTTGCACGCGTTGTTGAAAAGAAGCAGAAGAGGGAGGGTCAAAGTCCGAGTGGGGAACTTTAGGAGGGAGAGGCAAATGTATTAGGCCAAAAAGCAAGTCTATTTTTAACTAACGCCAAGATCGGGACGGACCGACAGACAGAGGTACCCCGAAAGTGGGCTGTAATTTTGGCTTTCTTTTCAAATTCAAATCAAAATTGTAGGTCGTCCGATCTCATTGGCCAACACATTTAATATTACTGAAAACTTAGAAGGCTCGTCGCCATTTGCAGAAATACTGACCCTCAGCCAGGACGATGTACTGAAGTATGAATTTTAACTAAAATTAAAGTAAATACATAAATATTCATAGGCAAGCCGGCAGCAAAGCTGAATCTGTGCCATGGTCATCGTTCCTGTGTTTATTCATTGAATTCGTGGTAAGGCAGAAATTATTTATATTTTATTTAAAAATGTGAGTGAGAGATACTGCCAGACGATAAATATTACGACAGTAAGTACATAGTCGAGTTCCCTAGCTGACTTCTGCAGGGCCTAGAGGTTGGTTTATCTTATAACAAACTACCAGAGATGTAGAACACAAATGTTTTCTTAGGTGGTCAGGTGGAAACATATCACCCACCTTATTGTATGGAAAAAAGAGATTAATGATAATATGGCAGATACAGTGCAGCCATTAGAGGAGAGGAATGTGAAAAAACTGGTACACCTTGTTATGTGGATGAGTTGGGTTGGTCAGATAGATCTGACCCAGGTATTTTATTTTGCCTGTATTATAATTTGTAGAAATAGTAGATTAAACCTGATGTAAACAAGGAAACATAATTTCATGTTACAGGGTTTTTTGTCTGGCACTAGTCCGGTGCCAGATTTCTGAGTGGTGAATTTGAGAAGACTTTGTATTCCAGTAGTGATAGGTGTACACGCTGTCAACCCTATTACTTTTGGACAAGTACAACAGTGGCCGTTGGCCGGAGTGACAACTGACAGCTCCTACATGTGCTAGATAAGTATATCATCTGGCGCATGACCTTTCATCAACGAAAATTAGTGTTTCCCTAACTGAAATAAATAAAACTATTTCCACCCAAGAAATTAAAATTAAAAGTTGTGAAATAAAGACATGGGAGTGATTATAGAATCCCGACCCGCCATCCAGTGCTAGTTTAACAGTAGTATTAGAAATATTTTAACACCATTATTAGATTTTAAAATATGTTTTTGGACAGATTGTCCCTTTTGTGAAATTGCCTTGCATATATGTATATAAATTGATTTCATTTGAGTTGAAAGTCCTGACCAGAAGAATACTAGGTTCAGGACAAAATAAACTTGTAAAAAATAGTTTAATCCCAAAATTTCAAACACGGTGTTAGTTCATTTGATCATAGATATTAATATTTGTTTATGTGTGTGTGTTTTAGTTTTAAATTACCATCACACCACATGTTCATAACCCTAGACACTAGACGTAGTCATCATACATACTAGTCAAGAATAAGTCTGAATGAGATCATAAGGTGGTAGCAGAAAGGCTGTCTGAGAACTCACCCTAATAATTGTTATACTCAGGGGCCTTCACAGCTGACCTCATTCAGTACTTTATAAATACATAACAACAACAGTTCATAACATCTAAATCCATCACATATATTGGGTAGCTCGCTCCGGGATGTAAATTTATCACATATATTGGGGTCTCCTGTCCCGGGATTTAAACCTATCATTTTGTTTAGAATTCAAATATTGTATCAATAGTGTCCCTAAAGATATTTAAAAAAAATATTTTAGGGTGGAGATTTATAGTTGATGAATTGTCACGGCCAGTAGTTAATTAAGTAATTAGAGTTGGTACTTTGTTAATTAGAGTTATTAATTTGTCTTAGAACATTTTAAAATTGATCAGATGGCAGACTTGGCAAAATTCAGATCTGCTGCTGTGCTGGCTGCAAAAGAGATGGGTATGGATGGGCCAGAGCTGGTCCAATATGTAACCTCAGTGGTTGATAAATTTATTGAAAGAGATAGGGAAGATAGAAAGTTAGAGGCAGAAAAAAAATTAGAAGCTGAGAAATAAATTAAAAGATTACAGATTGAGGCTGACAAAGAGGCTAGGACATTGGAGGCGGACCGGGAGGCTGAAATAAAGCGGCTCCAACTTGAAGAGAAGAAGTTGGAGGCTGAAGAGAAAAAGGCTGAAAGAGAAGCAGAGGAAAGAAGACAGCTGCAGATAGGGAAGCTGAAAGGGAAGACAAGCGATTTGCTGCAGAACGGGAGGCGGAAGACAAAAGATTACAAAGGGAGCACGAGTTACGACTAAGGGAGTTGGAATTACAAGGCCATGCTCCTGAAGGTGGTAACAGCCCGTCTACCTCCGATGCCACTGCTAGTCAGGGAGCCTCAACCTCAGCCATGGGATTCCATTTAGACCATCTTCTTGAGAGGGATGATGACATTGAATCATTTTTAAGCATATTTGAGGTTTTAGCCACCACTTATGGGTTAGAAAAGGAAAGGTGGAGCTCAAAATTATCCCAGGGTCTTAGGGGAACATCGTATGAAGGGTTTGCAAAGATGAGTAAAGACGACCAAGACAATTATGACATGCTAAAGCAGGCTCTGTTGTTAAGATATGAAAAGAGTGGTGAATTTTATCGTAAGAAGTTTAGAAATGCCAAGCTTTTGTCTGGGGAGACATACCACCAATTCTCTGCCAGACTGGAAACCTATTTGGAGAAATGGACTGCTCTGGGGAAGACCCAAGATCTTAAAGAGATGATTCTTATTGAGCAATTAAGAGAGTACATGGCTCCAGACCTGAGAAAGTTTCTCATGGAACAAGGTGCAGAGAGGTTGGTTGAGGTACTTAATGTCGCTGAGAGGTATCAGGCGGCCCAGGCAGAGGTAGCTGGCGCTAAAAAGAAACATGTAGAGAATTACAAGGCCCCACTAAACTCTAATAAATTTGATAACAAAGAACAAGGTAACAAAGGTAAGCCCAACTTTGATAGGCCACGAAATGATTATCGAGATAGAAACCCACAATTCAATGACCAAAAATATAATGAAAGAAAACCTTTTAACCAAGGAAAGAAGTGGTGTAAATGGTGTAAGAGGGACACTCATAAAACCGAAGTTTGTAAAAGGAAACCTTCTAACTTTGCTGCAATGAAAACGGGGAACCAGAGATTAAAGGTTAAACCTACTGGACAGCAGGAACCTTATCACCCCCCCAGTTTGTGAGGATGTTGTATGTAACGGGGTCACCATAAGGTGCATTTATGATACAGGTCTAGATTTTGATTCTGTCGTGAGTTCTAGCCCAGTGAACCCAGGTCAGTATACCACGGAAACAGTGGAGATACAAGGGGCGACTAAGGACATACCACTCATACACTTCCCATAGCAAGGATAACTGTGAAAACTCGCAATGTGGAAGGAGAAATCAGAGCAGCAGTGATAGATGAACCAATCTACCCTCTGATATTGGGGTGTAGATATGTCTTCTTGGGGAATCCAAAGAGACCTGTGATCATGGCAACAGTGCAGACCAGATCACAGTCAAAGAAGGAAGAAGGTGATCCTATAAATACTCATCCAGAGGTGATGAGGAAGGCGCAGGCTGAGGATAGGTCACTCAAGCCATGTTTTAAAAAAATTGCCCAAATGTCACACACCTCCAAGCAAGGGAGATTACTATATGAAGAATAAATTGTTATATAGGAAGGCTGGAACTGGATCCAATGGTCACGGACAGTTGGTACTTCCCAAGGCATATAGGGCAGATGTAATAAGGAGCTTACATGTTGGGAAAGATGGTGACCATGAGAAAATAGGTACCATCTGCCAAAAAGTTTCTAAATATTATTATTGGCCAGACGTAAAGATAGTTATTGAGAATTTTGTGGAGGCCTGCGGCCAATTTCACGAGGGAGCACCCACAAGTGGGGAAAATAATAATCAGGACCTAGAAACGCCACGGGGAAAACTTAGGCCTGAACATAAGGAGACAAATAATTATAATAAAGTAGACACAGTGGAATGGGAACCCCCTTTTCACACACAGTCTTCAATTGAATTGGTTAGAATGGCCACTATGCGGCGAGTACACAGAGTGATTCTACCCCAGAATAAGCCGACAATCCCTCGGTCGGAATTATGTGAACTGGAGGAAGATAAAAGATTGAGAAGATCTCTCACAAGGAAATTAAAGTGGGGAGAAAATCCCAGGAAACGAATTGGTAGTGGACGATTTGTGAGTGATGATAAAAGGAAGAAAAGTCTTCACCACAAGGCTTCCAATGTAAGGGACATTATAGGTGCCATGAAAAATAAGTCGACAATATTAAAGGTCCATATGTAGCCTTGTTAAGGACGTGGACAGATGAGAAAGCAGAAGAGACTGTTACCTCATCATATCAATATGTGAACGAGCTGACCACTCGACTTAAAACTGGCTGGAAACTTGCTAATGATAATCTCAGACAAGCTGGGAAAAAACATGCTGCATATTTTAATAAGAAAGCGAAGGATAGAGAACTAGCTGTGGGAGAGAAGGTGCTTCTTCTTTTACCCGGCAGCAGTAACAAGTTGCAAATAGGATGGCACGGTCCCTATACAGTTATAGAAAAGGTGTCTAGAACAAATTATAAAATTAACAAGAAGGGGAAAGAGAAAATCTATCATGTGAACCTTCTAAAGAAGTATCTGGACAGAAAAATCCAGGAAGGAAAACCTTTACTGACCTTAGCTATCGCAACGGAGATGAAAAAGGAACCACTCACCTCGCACGAGTACCCCCTAAAACCATGTGAAACACCGGCCCAGGTGAAAGTCAGTAAGCACCTGACTAAAAATCAGAGGGAGCGGGTTCAACAGATTCTGCTTGAACATACAGACGTGTTAACGGATAAGCCGGGGCACACCAATTTGTTGGAATACGATATGAAGTTAATAGATCCAACACCCATCTGTATGAGAGCCTATTCTATTCCTTTCGCTAAGGAAAAAGCTTTGAAAGAGGAGATAGAGTATTTGTTGAAAGAAGGGATTATTTCTCACAGTGAATCTCCTTATAGTTCTAGTGTGGTTTTGCTGAGAAAACCCTCTGGGGAACATCGTCTGTGCATAGATTACAGGAAACTGAATGCTGTCACAGAAAATCAGGTGGATCCATTACCTGACACTACTCAGTTATTTGCCAGGCTGAACAAGGCAAAATATTTTTCTAAGGTTGATCTTAGCAAAGGCTATTATCAAATTCCAGTAAAGCCTGAGGTTCGACCTTATTTAGCCTTTAGCACATCGGAAGGACATTATGAGTTCAACATGTTACCGTTTGGGTTGAAAAATGCTCCGAGTGTGTTTTCAAGGATGATGCGAAAATTGTTGGATCCACTGAATAATCCATGCATCACTAATTTTATGGATGATATCCTCATCGCTACTGAAACGTTTGAGGAACACGTTAACTCTTTGACTATGTTGTTTGATAGACTCAGAGAGGCTAACTTGACTGCTAGACCACCAAAATGTTGCATTGGATGTAAAGAGTTGGAATTCTTGGGACATACCGTATATCAGGGTAGCATGACCCCTGACCCCAAGAACCTGGAGAAATTGCAAAGGGCACCGAGACCACAGACAAAGAAAGATGTGAGATCTTTTGTGTCGTTGTGTGGATTTTATCAAAAGTACATTAAAAATTTTAACTCTATATGTGCTCCTTTGACTGATTTAACCCGTAAGGGACATCCTGATAAAATTGTTTGGTCGGCACAGTGTGAATTAGCATTCCAAGAGTTAAAGGAAAAACTCACTAGCAAGCCTATTTTAAAATTGCCTGATTTGACTCAGGAATTTGTGGTGAGAACGGACGCAAGCAATGTGGGCCTGGGGGCCACTTTGTTACAAAGGTCCGCTTCACCAAATGGGGAACTGAACCCAGTCGCTTATGCTAGCCGCGAGTTGAACAAAGCGGAATAAAACTACCCAACAAGCGAAAAAGAATGTCTAGCTCTAATCTGGGCTATAAAAAGTTCCAGATCTATCTCTATGGTAGGACATTCGTGGTCCAAACGGATCATCAACCCCTCGTATTCTTATCACAGGCAAAGCATGAGAATGCTCGTCTATTACGATGGTTGTTGCTCCTACAGCCTTATTCATTCACTATTGAATACATTCCCTGGTCACAGAATGTGGGTGCCGACTTTTTGAGTAGACATCCTGTTGACGAAAATCAGAGTATTCACAGGCCTGTTGAGCAAATGTGATCTGTGTGTATCACTGATTATGAACTTGCATCAGTGGATGTTCTTAAGTGGGGAGATGTGTGATGATATACATTGATACACCGATCCCATTAGTAGTAGTTATAAAGTCAAAATAATGTAGAAATAAAAATAGTGGAGTTGTGACGCTTCTTCTTCACCCACGCCACCATCGTGTTGATTTTAGCAGACAGTATTGTAGAGTAAATAGTACTATCGTTTCTAATGTCCTTGAAAAACTATTTATAACATTTTGAGACGAAAGGCTTATTCGTCTAGAAGGAGTGAGAGAGGAGCGACAGAAAAATGATACACTGACACGCGTTGGTTGGAAGCAAAAATTGAAAAAGACGCGCGACATTGGTTTTGGCAGATTTGAAAATGCAACGAAAAGCCAATACTTGTTCGTTTCATAGGCACGCAGTTTGACATATATAACCACACACACAGCGCAGTGTCTGCCAAGTAGCGTATTTTTCTGACGTAACGACTTGTGCTTTCGGTTTGAACAACGTGGAGAGGGGACAAAATGGCGTATTTATATAAAAGTAGAAATTGCCAAATAATATGGAAAATATATGGAATTCATTATTACTGGGAATGGGGCCATAAAACCTAATTAGTTTGATAGAATATGATCTCCTGATAAATATTATGTTACAATTTTCAAAATTGCCCCATTGATACTAAAGATATGATCATAATACTGTATAGGTTCGTACAGACTGACAAGCAGACCCTCGGTTTTACATTCACTATCGGTGAAAATTTTTTGCACGCGTTGTTGAAAAGAAGCAGAAGAGGGAGGGTCAAAGTCCGAGTGGGGAACTTTAGGAGGGAGAGGCAAATGTATTAGGCCAAAAAGCAAGTCTATTTTTAACTAACGCCAAGATCGGGACGGACCGACAGACAGAGGTACCCGGAAATTGGGCTGTAATTTTGGCTTTCTTTTCAAATTCAAATCAAAATAGGAGGTCGTCCGATCTCATTGGCCAACACATTTAATATTACTGAAAACTTAGAAGGCTCGTCGCCATTTGCAGAAATACTGTCCCTCAGCCAGGACGATGTACTGAAGTATGAATTTTAACTAAAATTAAAGTAAATACATAAATATTCATAGGCAAGCCGGCAGCAAAGCTGAATCTGTGCCATGGTCATCGTTCCTGTGTTTATTCATTGAATTCGTGGTAAGGCAGAAATTATTTATATTTTATTTAAAAATGTGAGTGAGAGATACTGCCAGATGATAAATATTACGACAGTAAGTACATAGTCGAGGTCCCTAGCTGACTTCTGCAGGGCCTAGAGGTTGGTTTATCTTATAACAAACTACCAGAGATGTAAAACACAAATGTTTTCTTAGGTGGTCAGGTGGAAACATATCACCCACCTTATTGTATGGAAAAAAGAGATTAATGATAATATGGCAGATACAGTGCAGCCATTAGAGGAGAGGAATGTGAAAAAACTGGTACACCTTGTTATGTGGATGAGTTGGGTTGGTCAGATAGATCTGACCCAGGTCTTTTATTTTGCCTGTATTATAATTTGTGGAAATAGTAGATTAAACCTGATGTAAACAAGGAAACATAATTTCATGTTTATAACACACAAGGAAGGGAAACCACGAGGCCTGTAAACAGTAAATTTATAATTTCATGTTACAGGGTTTTTTGTCTGGCACTAGTCCGGTGCCAGATTTCTGAGTGGTGAATTTGAGAAGACTTTGTATTCCAGTAGTGATAGGTGTACACGCTGTCTACCCTATTACTTTTGGACAAGTACAACAGTGGCTGTTGGCCGGAGTGACAACTGACAGCTCCTACATGTGCTAGATAAGTATATCATCTGGCACATGACCTTTCATCAACGAAAATTAGTGTTTCCCTAACTGAAATAAATAAAACTATTTCCACCCAAGAAATTAAAATTAAAAGTTGTGAAATAAAGACATGGGAGTGATTATAGAATCCCGACCCGCCATCCAGTGCTAGTTTAACAGTAGTATTAGAAATATTTTAACACCATTATTAGATTTTAAAATATGTTTTTGGACAGATTGTCCCTTTTGTGAAATTGCCTTGCATATATGTATATAAATTGATTTCATTTGAGTTGAAAGTCCTGACCAGAAGAATACTAGGTTCAGGACAAAATAAACTTGTAAAAAATAGTTTAATCCCAAAATTTCAAACACGGTGTAAGTTCATTTGATCATAGACATTAATATTTGTTTATGTGTGTGTGTTTTAGTATTAAATTACCATCACACCACATGTTCATAACCCTAGACACTAGACGTAGTCATCATACATACTAGTCAAGAATAAGTCTGAATGAGATCATAAGGTGGTAGCAGAAAGGCTGTCTGAGAACTCACCCTAATAATTGTTATACTCAGGGGCCTTCACAGCTGACCTCATTCAGTACACTATAAATACATAACAACAACAGTTCATAACATCTAAATCCACCACAAAAACATAATTTAAACTACGTTAAATTTAAAATTTTAGGTTATGTACGCTGACCCTCTATTATCCATTCAAGGACACTCCCCCCCCCCCTGTTGTCATAAAATTAACCGTGATACAATGTTAAAATATCTCCAATGATACAACGTAGGGATAAAAACTAATGCGTAAGCTACTAGAATACATGATCGCCCACGCCGCGGATCACCACCCGCCATGGAATTTAAATTGTTAGACGTGAAGGCAAAACGTTTACCCTTGGAGCGGGATGAGAACGGAGATCAGAGGAAAAAAATATGACTGAAACGTGCTTGGAACTAGCAAGGCTAAAAGGACGCAAATTGGTGGGGCAAGGAAAAATTCACGTCCCCAAGTTGACACAAGATAAAGAAATCGACAAAAGGGACCTTAACTATTATACGTCACAGTCATTTCTTGGACGCTTTTGCGATAACTTAGTCCGTTTATTTGAATGCAGTGATGAACGCATTATAGAAGATTCTAGAAAATATTTGAAAAGTAACTTTTTCTTAATAATAATGTTAGGAATATAAAACCTAGCTGGCCGGATGGCCCATCTTGAGCAGTGAAATAATATGCTTTCATTTATACAGACGGATAGATAATAAGAAAGATATTGACAAAAGACTGTGTTGTTCATATCAGCGAGCGTCTGCATTGAAACAAAAATGTCCCTAATTTTCAAAAACTGCAGACTTGAGACTCAAAGCGCTAAAATCTAGTTGGTATGAAAGAGAGGGGATGGGCTGGAGAATTGTGGCTAAAAATAACTTTAAAGGCAAAATTGTGTACGGGAAGGCAGAGTTGGTTCAAAAAACAAGTGTGTTTTTTGTGAAACGCAAGTAGAGACGGACGGACCAACAGACAATAAGGCATACTTGACTGAGGTATGACTGAAATGACTTTTTGGTAGTAGGTTTGAATTTGAAAGGAAAAAAGGCGGTGATTGGCCATAGATGAATATATTATCGGCGCTCAGACGCGCATTTTTGCCATTCGTTATAAGTTGTCCTAGTAGACACAATAAATAATATAGTGGTGTATTCCCAGAAGCAAATTGATATCTTTAGAGGGACGCCATACTAAAGCGAGCAGCTCAGCTGAGTTTTGCTAGCAATTAACTGTGTTCTATATTCATAATTCTGGTAAGACTGAAAGTATTTCTTTGTATATTTTAATATGTGTTTAATGTTTCGAGTGATTTGATACTGCCATATCAAAATCTATCCCTTACAACAAGTAAGGATTCGCTCTAGACCCCCCGCCCCAGTTCAGGGTCTAGAGACAAATAAAATACATAAACTCCAGTAAGGATTATGAAGGACAGATCTAGTGTTGAGATCACTGAAACATATCACCTATCCTATTCTATGGCAGGAAGCTAATGAACATATTTCAGAATAGGTAGTCTGGGAGAACTTATCCTATGTGAAACCAACTTGGTAAGATGTGTTGTTTGGTCAAAGAGATCTGACCCGTCTGTGTGGTGTTGTTGTGTGTGTAGTGTTGTGTCCAGAAATGGGTTAGAGGATGGAATTCTGACACATGACCAATACTTTATTGCAGAGCTGTGAGTTTTTATTTGGCACCAATGTGGTGTCAAATGATGAGTTACTAATACAAGAGTGGACCCGTGCAGTTTATATTTTGGCAGAGCAGCCTGATATTGCCCCCAAGCACGGAGAGGTGGGGCCACCAGATCTCAGCACCAGAGCTACACCTTCAAGCTACGTGAGCGTCTGGTCTGCTGAGAATTCACCAACTCAACTTATTTTCTAACACACCCTTAAAATTTCCATCAAATAACTGGACAATGTGTAGTCGCCATAGACAGGGAGTGATGAGGCCACCCCAACAGCACATCCATTAAATGTTCTCCCAATTAGATTACAACTATAAACAGTAGTAATATTAACTAGTCTAGTAACATACATATGTACACACCTTGCATTTATTATGTCATATTCATGCATTTCTTTCATAATTGCAAAACCTTTCATATGTTCTGGCCAAAATAAAACCTTGGTTCAGAACAAATAAATTTAAAGAAAATTACTATCCAAATTTTACACATCTCTAGTTAGTTCAGTGTGTTATAACATTTTATTACTATTATTAGACTTGTTAAATATCTGTGTGTGTGTATGCAAACCACCACAACACATTACATATCAATACCCTAGAATTTTAACGTAGCCACATTCATTAGAAAAAAAAAGATAGGTGTGAGGTCGTAGTGGTAGCAAGAAGGGCCTTCTGAAAATTCACAGCTACACTTATCTCAGGAGCCTTCACAGCTGACCTCATGCATCACATTAAGTAATATCTCAATCAGACAATACCATCAAACCCACTACACCTGTAGTAAAATCTGTGAGATAATCGCTTATTTCCGTAAGATTTTAGTCATATGATGAATAAATACACCAGCCCTCAGGTGTCTGACTGGTTTCATCTTCATCGCCAGTAGGGCGATGCCTTTTGTGCAGTGGGAATGCTAAGAAAATGACCCGCCGTAAAAATCTAACACGCTTTAGTTTCGGTTTCGAAAACGTAGAAAAAGAAAAAAACCTTTTAACATCTCGCCGATCTGCTGCACGAAACGGGGGAAAGGGGGGGGGGGGGGAAGCTTGTAATTAACAACTTGCCAACTGTGAGACCAGACTGGCATTTGAATTAACGTAATATGTTAACTTTAACACTAACATTTGTAATAATTCAGACATTTCACAGTAGTAAGAACGAGGCGATTGTAAATATTAACGCAAAACACTACCAAAGTTTTGAAAAACCCCTCTTCGTTCTGCACGCGGTCTCTTTAATATATACACGCTGTGGGCAAAGCCAGCAGAGGCAAACAGACAGACAAATTTCTCAGTTGCTCCTAGCGGTAGTATTCTGACGTCACTCAAACTAGTTGGTTTATTTGAATAGTGAGGGAAATGTTAGAGACAGGGAGGAAAGATGGCCGACTTGTGTAAAATTTATATTTGACGATTGACAGTGACAAAATTGAAAATCTAAACCATATTGAAACTGACAATACAAATCATATGGTAGTATAGCTTAGAGTCCTCTGAGCAAAAATGTGTTTTTAAAAATATGGTAGTCCAAGTATTAGCCAAGTTATTGAGAAAATACTAAATGTCTACGGACGCTTGACCGGACAGACTGTTGTTCTTGCTCGTTATACATAACGTTAGTGGGGACGCTAGTTTAAAAAAAAAAAGAGGCATTGTAGTAATTCAAATTCTATTAGTTGGTATAAGAGTATAGTAGTAAAAGGGGAGAGATAGGAAAAATGTAACTAAAACGAAACATCTTTTTCTATTGGGCATAACTAACGCAGACTGACCAATGGACTACGAGGCACATAGTTCGTTTGGAATTGTTTTTTTTTTTCAAACTAAATTTAAAAAGTTGTAGTAGTGCCTTCTTTCATTGGTCGGCTCAAATAGATATTGGCAAAAGGCATAGTGGTCTCTTGGCTATTTGACTAGAAAAGTTTATTCAAATACTTACGTTGAGATCAGATGTGATAGCTTGTAAAATTAAATGCTAATTCACTATCTGGACGAGGCAGAGCAAAACTGAGGCCATATTCTTTGCCAGGCAACGTTATTTGTGACATATTTCTTTGAACTAGTGAGTTTTTATTTCTTGTTACCATCCGGTGACAGGAAACCTGATGAGTGGGTGTAAAGTCTCCATTATAAAGTTTAAGCTGTCAGCTGATAGCCTGAAGGAGCTTACGTGTGGGTGCTGATCGACATTGTCTCTACATTGATATACTGACTTATATTCGACCTACGAAGAATCCCAGGTGACAAGTTATCAGCTGGGACCTCTGACATTTCATCCTAAGAAAATAATTCCTATCAAAATAACATTGAATTATATGGGGCTTGATGTAAACAACAGCTCCTCATAACATATGACCATCACTAACAACTAGTAAAGTTTGATTCTGTGAATACACCTATAGGAACTCTATATTAACATATATTCATAGGACAAAGAGTCCATATTTTAGTTACCTCATTATATGTAAATATATTTCCTCATTTTCAAAGACCTGTCCAAAAGAAGTTGGCGGGACAGGCAGATTAAATTGTAAAAAGAAAAAACATTCAAATTTTAAAAGAAAACTTTAACCACTGTCTTATTCATTTTATTATAGTGAGTTAAAGTGTATTGTGTTGATGTACCATCATCTTCATTTCACCCCTAGACACTAGAGACATCATACACCAGCCACTAGAATCAAAATACGGACTGTGTGAGATCTAGGGAGGTAGCGTTAGGTTCCCTGATCAATATATCATCATCATCATCATCATTCCTTTTATAGTCAGGGACCTACATGTGCTTGACCTCACACAGTTAACACAGACACAACTATCTTTCTTGTTAGGTATAACATCTTAACCTCCCCAGCAAAAATTACATTTGCTACATAAATTGGTAGGCTTGTCCGGGATAGGAACTTTTAGTACTACATATATTAGGGTCCTGGTCTGGGTTTTAGCTATAACAACATTTATATTTACCCAGGGAATCCCCATTATTATTATTGCCCAAGATTTGGGAATTGATGAAGTGTCAGAGCCTGGATTAATTAAATTAAATTGTACTTGTTTTAGAAATTGATTTAGAACATTTTAGTATTTATCAGATGGCGGATTTGGCCAAGTTTCGCTCTGCTGCTGTGCAGACTGCGAAAGAGATGAATATGGAAGGTCAAGTTTTGATTGACTATGTCACCTCAGAATGTGATAAGTTTATTGCTAGAGAAGAACATAGGTTAGCTGAAGAGAGGAGAATGCAGTTAGAAGATGCTAGAGAGATGAAGAAATTAGAGTTGGATAGAGAGGCAGAAAAAAAGGTTACAAATTGAGGCTGAGAAGGAGGCTAGGGCCTTAGAGGCTGATAGAGAGGCTGAGATCAAGAGGCTCCAATTGGAGGAGATAAAAATTGAGGCAGAAGAAAAGAGATTGGCTGCCGAAAGGGAAGCAGCAGATAAAAGACTGCAAAGGGAAGCAGAGGCAGAAGATAAAAGGTTGCAGAGGGAGCATGAGTTGCGACTAAGGGAGTTGGAGTTGCAAGGCCATGCTCCTGAAAATGGTCACAGCCCCTCTACCTCTGATGCTACTGCTAGTCAGGGGGCCTCCAACTCAGCTATGGGGTTTCATTTAGATTATTTTGTTGAGAGAGATGATGACATTGAATCATATCTAAGTAGGTATGAGGTATTAGCTACAACTTATGGGCTAGAAAAAGAGAGATGGAGCTTGAAGTTATCCCAAGGTCTTCGGGGAACAGCTTATGAAGTGTTTTCAAAAATGAGCAGGGATGACCAAGACAATTATGACATGTTAAAGCAGGCTCTGTTGTTAAGATACGAAAAGCATGGTGAATTTTACAGGAAAAAGTTTAGAAATGCCAAGCTACTGTCGGGTGAGACTTATCACCAGTTCTCTGCACGGTTGGAGACTTACTTGGAGAAATGGACTGCTCTGGGGAAAACCCAAGATCTTAAAGAAATGATCCTTATTGAGCAATTAAGAGAGTCCATGGCTCCAGACTTGAGAAAGTTTCTCATGGAACAGGGTGCAGAGAGGCTGGGTGAGTTACTTAATGTCGCTGAGAGGTATCAGGCAGCCCAGGCAGAGGTAGCTGGCACCAAAAAGAAGCATGTAGATAATTATAGGGCCCCACAAAACTCAAATAGGTTTGATAATAAAGATCAGGGTAACAAGTTTAAGCCAAATTTTGATAGGCCACGCAATGATAATAAACATAAAAACTCACAGTTCAATGACAGGAAATATGAGGAAAGAAAACCCCTTTATCAAAATAGATACTATTGCAAATGGTGTAAGAGAGAGGGTCATGACACCAAATTTTGTACAAGGAAACCTTCTGGATGTGCTGCGATGAAGTTGGGGAACAAGGAAGAAAAGGTAAAACCTACTGGACAGCAGGAACCTTATCATCCCCCAGTATGTGAGGACGTGGTATGTAATGGAGTCACAATTAGGTGCCTTTACGATACCGGTTTGGATTTCGATTCCGTTGTGAGTGCGCACTTGGTGAACCCGGATCAGTATACCACAGAAACAGTGGAGATTCAAGGGGCGACCAAGGACCTACCACTCATGAAACTTCCCATTGCAAGGATAACAGTGAAAACTCGCTATGTGGAAGGGATAATCAGAGCAGCAGTGATAGACGCACCCATTTACCCTCTGATATTGGGATGTCGTTATGTCTTCTTGGGGAATCCCAAGAGACCTCTGGTCATGGCAGCAGCCCAGACCCGTTCACAATCCAGAAAGGAAGAAGATGAGCCGATGAATACTCATCCAGAGGAGATGAGGAAGGCACAGGCTGAGGATAGGTCACTGAAGTCGTGCTTTCAAAAACTGCATAACTGCCACACACCTCCAAGCAAAGGGGATTTTTACATGAAGAATAAATTGTTGTTTAGGAAGGCCGGAACTGGTTCAAATGGTCACGGACAACTTGTACTTCCCAAGATGTTTAGGGCAGACGTAATACGGAGTTTACATGTTGGAAAAGATGGGGACCACGAGAAAGTAGGTACCATCTGCCAAAAAGTTGCTCAAAATTATTATTGGCCAGATGTAATGGTCATCGTTGAAAATTTTGTCGAAGCATGCGGCATATTTCATGAGGGAACACCCACAAGTGGGGAAAATAATAATCAGGACCTAGAAACGCCACGGGGCAAACTTAGGCCTGAAAATGGAAAGAAAAATAAAATTAATAATGTAGACAAAGTGGAATGGGAACCCCCTTTTCACACACAGTCTTCACTTGAATGTGTTAGAATGGCAACTCTGCGTCGAGTACAAAGAGTGATTTTACCCCAGAATAAGCCGACAGTCCCTCGGTCGGAATTATGTGAACTGGGTGAAGGTAAAAGAGAGAGAAGATCTCTCACAAGGAATTTAAAGTGGGGAGAAAACCCCAGGAAACGCATAGGTAGTGGTAGATTTTTGTGTGATGACAAAAGGAAGAAACGTCCTCAACACAAGGCTTCTAGTGTTATGAAAAATATGTCAGAAAAATTAAATGTCCATATGTAAATTGCTAAGGACGTGGACAGATGAGAAGGCAGAAGAGACTGTTACCTCATCATACCAATATGTGAACGAACTGACCACTCGTTTAAAAACTAGTTGGAAACTGGCAAATGAAAATTTGAGACAAGCCAGGAAAAAGCATGCTGCTTATTATAACAAAAAAGCGAAGGATAGGGAGCTTGCTGTAGGGGAGAAGGTGCTTCTTCTTTTACCAGGCAGCAACAATAAACTTCAGATCGGATGGCAAGGTCCATATACAGTTTTGGAAAAGGTATCCAGAACAAATTATAAGATAGACAAGAAGGGAAAGGAAAAAGTCTATCATGTGAACCTTTTGAAGAAATATCTGGACAGACAAATCCAGGAAGGAACACACTTAATGGCCTTAATGGCCTTGTCAATTGCAACCGAAATGAAAAATGAACCTCTCACCTCAGTTGAATATCCACTGAAGCCCAGTGAAACGTTTGAACAGGTGAAGATCAGTAATCACCTGACAAAAGGACAAAGGGAGAGGATTCAAAAGGTCCTGGAGAAACATACAGACGTGTTAACGGATAAGCCGGGGCACACAAATTTGTTGGAATATGATATGAAACTACTAGACCCAACACCCATCTGTATGAGGCCTTATTCTATTCCGTTCGCTAAGGAAAAAGCTTTGAAAGAGGAGATAGATTATTTGTTACAAGAAGGGATTATTTCTCACAGTGAGTCTCCTTATAGTTCCTGTGTGGTTTTGTTGCGGAAACCATCGGGAGAACATAGACTGTGCATCGATTACAGGAAACTGAATGCTGTCACAGAAGATCAGGTGGATCCATTACCTGATACTACTCAACTTTTTGCCAGGCTGAACAAGGCAAAATATTTTTCAAAGGTGGATCTGAGCAAAGGCTATTATCAAATTCCAGTAAAGCCTGAGGTTCGACCTTACTTAGCATTTAGCACCTCGGAAGGTCATTATGAGTTCAACATGCTACCGTTTGGGTTGAAAAATGCCCCGAGTGTATTTTCTAGGATGATGCGAAAATTGTTGGATCCCCTGAAAAATCCATGTATCTCGAATTTCATGGATGATATCCTCATTGCTACTGAAACTTTTGAGGAACATGTTAACTCTTTGAATATGCTGTTTGATAGACTCAGAGAGGCTAACTTGACTGCTAGACCAACAAAATGTTGTATTGGGTGTAAAGAGTTGGAATTCTTGGGACATACCGTACATCAGGGTAGCATGACCCCTGACCCCAAGAATCTGGAGAAACTGAAAAGAGCACCTAGGCCACAAACAAAGAAAGATGTGCGATCTTTTGTGTCGTTGTGTGGTTTCTACCAAAAGTACATTAAACATTTTAACTCTATATGTGCTCCTCTGACGGATTTAACTCGAAAGGGACAACCTGATACAATAAACTGGTCCGCACAGTGTGAATTGGCTTACCAGGAGTTAAAAGAAAAACTCACAAGCAGGCCAGTATTGCAATTGCTTGACTTGAATCAAGAATTTATCGTGAGAAGTGACGCAAGCAATGTGGGCCTGGGCGCTACATTGTTGCAAAGGTCCTCCTCACAAGATGGGGAATTGAACCCAGTCGCTTATGCAAGCCGCAAGTTGAACAAGGCGGAAAAAAATTATTCAACAAGTGAGAAAGAATGTTTGTCGTTAATATGGGCTATAAAAAATTTCAGGTTTATCTATATGGCAGAACATTTGTGGTCCAAACGGATCATTCACCTCTCGTAATCCTGTCCCAAGCCAAGCATGAAAATTCCAGATTATTAAGATGGTCATTATTATTACAGCCATACTCATTTCTGATTGAATATATTCCCGGCCCTCAGAACGTCGGTGCAGATTTTTTGAGTAGACATCCGTGTGATGAAAATCAGAAGAAAACTTAGGACTTTATTTGCGCTAAGTTATCTCACAGATTGTAACCTGCAATGGATGCATGTTTTAGGATGGGAGGTGTGTAGTAAAATCTGTGAGATAATCGCTTATTTCCGTAAGATTATAGTCATATGATGAATAAATACACCAGCCCTCAGGTGTCTGACTGGTTTCATCTTCATCGCCAGTAGGGCGATGCCTTTTGTGCAGTGGGAATGCTAAGAAAATGACCCGCCGTAAAAATCTAACACGCTTTAGTTTCGATTTCGAAAACGTAGAAAAAGAAAAAACCTTTTAGCATCTCGCCGATCTGCTGCACGAAACGGGGGGGGGGGGGGGGGGGAGCTTGTAATTAACAACTTGCCAACTGTGAGACCAGACTGGCATTTGAATTAACGTAATATGTTAACTTTAACACTAACATTTGTAATAATTCAGACATTTCACAGTAGTAAGAACGAGGCGATTGTAAATATTAACGCAAAACACTACCAAAGTTTTGAAAAACCCCTCTTCGTTCTGCACGCGGTCTCTTTAATATATACACGCTGTGGGCAAAGCCAGCAGAGGCAAACAGACAGACAAATTTCTCAGTCGCTCCTAGCGGTAGTATTCTGACGTCACTCAAACTAGTTGGTTCATTTGAATAGTGAGGGAAATGTTAGAGACAGGGAGGAAAGATGGCCGACTTGTGTAAAATTTATATTTGACGATTGACAGTGACAAAATTGAAAATCTAAACCATATTGAAACTGACAATACAAATCATATGGTAGTATAGCTTAGAGTCCTCTGAGCAAAAATGTGTTTTTAAAAATATGGTAGTCCAAGTATTAGCCAAGTTATTGAGAAAATACTAAATGTCTACGGACGCTTGACCGGACAGACTGTTGTTCTTGCTCGTTATACATAACGTTAGTGGGGACGCTAGTTTAAAAAAAAAAGAGGCATTGTAGTAATTCAAATTCTATTAGTTGGTATAAGAGTATAGTAGTAAAAGGGGAGAGATAGGAAAAATGTAACTAAAACGAAACATCTTTTTCTATTGGGCATAACTAACGCAGACTGACCAATGGACTACGAGGCACATAGTTCGTTTGGAATTGTTTTTTTTTTTTCAAACTAAATTAAAAAATTTGTAGTAGTGCCTTCTTTCATTGGTCGGCTCAAATAGATATTGGCAAAAGGCATAGTGGTCTCTTGGCCATTTGACTAGAAACGTTTATTCAAACACTTACGTTGAGATAGATGTGATAGCTTGTAAAATTAAATGCTAATTCCCTATCTGGACGAGGCAGAGCAAAACTGAGGCCATATTCTTTGCCAGGCAATGTTATTTGTGACATATTTCTTTGAACTAGTGAGTTTTTATTTCTTGTTACCATCCGGTGACAGGAAACCTGATGAGTGGGTGTAAAGTCTCCATTATAAAGTTTAAGCTGTCAGCTGATAGCCTGAAGGAGCTTACGTGTGGGTGCTGATCGACATTGTCTCTACATTGATATACTGACTTATATTCGACCTACGAAGAATCCCAGGTGACAAGTTATCAGCTGGGACCTCTGACATTTCATCCTAAGAAAATAATTCCTATCAAAATAACATTGAATTATATGGGGCTTGATGTAAACAACAGCTCTTCATAACATATGACCATCACTAACAACTAGTAAAGTTTGGTTCTGTTAATACACCTATAGGAACTCTATATTAACATTGGACAAAGAGTCCATATTTTAGTTACCTCATTATATGTAAATATATTTCCTCATTTTCAAAGACCTGTCCAAAAGAAGTTGACGGGACAGGCAGATAAAATTGTAAAAATAAAAAAACATTCAAATTTTAAAAGAAAACTTTAACCACTGTCTTATTCATTTTATTATAGTGAGTTAAAGTGTATTGTGTTGATGTACCATCATCTTCATTTCACCCCTAGACACTAGAGACATCATACACCAGCCACTAGAATCAAAATACGGACTGTGTGAGATCTAGGGAGGTAGCGTTAGGTTCCCTGATCAATATATCATCATCATCATAATTCCTTTTATAGTCAGGGACCTACATGTGCTTGACCTCACACAGTTAACACAGACACAACTATCTTTCTTGTTAGGTATAACATCTTAACCTCCCCAGCAACAATTACATTTGCTACACCCCCCTCTTCCCCAAAAGGAGTCCGTGGGACCACAGGTTAAGAAACCCTGGTCTAGAGTTTGTACATGATATGCTGTCGTATAGAGTTTCCTATCATACTAAAAACTGTAAAAGGTTATTAATGCGTCATTTATTTCGATATTAGTTCTTTCTGCAGACTTTATTAACAAAAAAGGATACTCTGCCATGCTCCCCCATGGTCTCCTGGATAGTGAGGTCGGATGCCTAACTTTCTTGGATAAGGGCGGAAAACATAGGAGGTCCTGTGTGCAAATTGCGCACGTTAAAAATCCCTCGGCAGTTGGAAATCGTAAAGAGCGTAAAGAGTAGGCCATAGGGCCACTGCCCTGGTAAAATTTGCAAAAAATTAGGAAAACGTACACGCTACAAAAATATTTATAGAATGTGTGATTCCTGTATACACACAATTGGGATTCTCACCGGTGCTACTGAGTTCGTGCACTGTGCTGAGATCCTCCTTGTGTGATCTAAGGAAGGAGATTGGAGCACTGAAGGAGTTGTCCACGTACAATGAAGATGATCCTTAAACCAAATACCAAATACGCGAGCTAACTTGACCCGGCACAGAGAATCTCCGCGCCAGTCATTTATTGTTTTATTTGAAACATTTATTACACGCACAATATTCAGTGTTATGATTTGTTAATATTTGTTAGATAATAGTTAAGTAGTTAAATGATCTTTGGTGCCAGAAATCAGCGTCAGTTATCATCATTATCGTTGTCATCGTCGTTGTTATCGTCGTGGTTATCATCGTCGACAAAGTCGTCATCGTCATCATCGTCGTCATCGTCGTCGTCATCATCGTTGCCGTCGTCATCGTCGTCGTCATCATCGTCGTCGTCATCATCGTCATAGTCGTAATCGTCGTCGTCATCATCGTCATAGTCGTCATCGTCATCATCGTCGTCATAGTCGTAATCGTCGTCATCATCGTCGTGGTCATCGTAGTCGTCGTCATCTTCGTCATAGTCGTCGTCATCGTCGTCATCATCGTCGTCGTCGTCATCGTCGTCATCATTGTCGTCATCGTCGTCATAGTCGAAATAGTCGTCGTCATCATCGTCGCCATAGTCATCGTCGTCGTCATCATCGTCGTCGTCATCATCGTCGTCGTCATAGTCGTCATCATCGTCGTCGTCATCGTCGTCATCATCGTCGTCATAGTCATCATCGTCGTCATCATCGTCGTCGTCATCATCGTCGTCGTCATAGTCGTCATCATCGTCGTCGTTTTAGTCATCATCATCGTCGTCATCGTCGTCATCATCGTCGTCATCATCGTCGTCATCATCGTCGTCATCATCGTCGTCATCATCGTTGTCGTCGTCATCGTTGTCATCGTCGTCACCATCGTCGTCGTCATCATCGTCGTCGTCATAGTCATCGTCGTCGTCGTCGTCGTCATTGTCATGAAGTGGATTTAAGTTAGAGTGTGTCCAGTGTATAGACACGACCCTAGTATGAGATAGACTGAGAAAATAGATTTAGACGTGAAAATTATAGTGAATGTGGACAGATGAGCCTATTGACCCGAGAGATGAGAACCGAGATTGACTCTCCCTCGCCACTTGTGACTACTATAATAGCTATATGCTCTTACTGCCAATCAAGGAGATAAGGTATAAATCAGGACCACAGACACCACTATACAGACAACACATAGGTACCGTATAGTTAGCTATAAATTAGAGAACCTGATCCAGTGGACATTTACATAGTTTTATTACAAAAAAATATAATCAACATAATCAAATCACATAGAAACAAAATCAGTAATATGCAATGTTGCACGGACCTGAAAACAAGAAAGACGATTAAATTGGTAGATACTAGAAAACAACCACTTTCACTCCTTCTTTCACCCTGCTGGGGAAATATAGAATGATTACTGAGTTAACCACAATTAATGGGTGGGGCCATCAACTTTAGCCACCCCTCCCTACTACAATCTATTTCCTACTGTCACTGTCCTGCTGACACTGCCTAAACTATTGTCTACACACACACAATTTCCAGGCTCTTTAGGCGATATACACGCCGCTAATTTAACACCACTAGACTGCTACCCTAGTAGACATAGATTACAACTATGGCTTAGAGTCTATCCATCTAATGGATAATAAAGGACCCTACTAGTCCTGTCTATTTTCTCTCTCTCTCTCTCTCTCTCTCTCTCTCTCTCCTCCTGGTCTCAGTGTCTCTCTAACACTCGACGTCTGCTGATGTGGCGTCTCCGTTACGCCTCTTCTCTTGATAACGTTCAGAACCAGGAATGATATCCCTGTCTCCTGCTTCTGATTTCTGCACTGATGACTTCGTTTTTGAAGCTCGAGGTGCTTGAATCACTTTTAGAAGCTTCACGGCTGCTGACCGACTTATTACTTGCCCCGTTAACCCGCTCAAGGTTTAGGGACAAATAGCTTTATTGTGGCTGTATACTTTAGACCAATCTCCCAGCCACGTGCTGTTGTCGGAGTGGTATAATGAGCTACGAGCTCTGGATTTAAAAGACAAATCCTGTTCCCAGCTGAAGATTGTCTTCGCTACCTGGGGAACAGATGGTATTTCTTGCACTTTTTCCGATCTCTCGAGCTATATGCTCCTGAGATGACAACTTGCTGTTGTAAAGCACCGAGGCTGGTTGCCCCTCCTACAGACCGTGAAAACTCGCTGTGGAACAAACAACACAACAGCTATATAACACGTCAAAAGTTACACATCTCAAACACTAACCTCTCTTCTCCCTTTAAATCAATTACAGCTCCCCTTCTCTATTACCGCTATGCACAACGATACAAAATATTTATGCCCCAAAAGGTTAACCTCCCAGGCAATCCCCTCTCTCTCCCGTTTCCAAAGTAAACATCGGCTGACTCAGATCTTTTTGTTCTTCATGACTAGCCACGTGTCACAACAATTTTTCACTGAGGACATACCTGTCCGAAAATACTTAGGCTACTTTTCTCACTGACCCTTGGTGCACATTTATCAATACAAAATTTAATCTAGGCAGGCTGAAACCCGTCTCAGAAAACACTTCCCTTATCAAAATAAAATCTACATCTCTTGAAAATAAACGGAAAATCCCATAACAGAAATATAGATTACATCTCGTGTCTTCTGACTATACAACAATAAAAATGCACAATAAATAACGTGCGCCAAAATTATGATAGCGTATTTAAACTGCAATTAAACTATAAACAATCGAGGTTATCAATGTATCCCCTGTAGTTAAATACATGTGCTCCTGTGTTCAACATATGTTAACTTCACCCTTCTCTGGGTAAAATTCCTGAATTAAAACTCAATACAAAAACCGTGCCCACGTGCTTAAAATTTACAACATCCCGCTCCCGTTTATGTACAGAAGTTTATCATAAATCAAAGATGCGGGTTTGTCCTACCAACCTTCTTTAAAAAATTTAGACCTTCTTTTAAATATTACGGAGCTTACATTAAATGTCTCAAAATCTTTACACACTCCTAGCTACGGCTATTATCATATAAAGACTTCTCTGCACCTCTATATTAAATACTTTCTCTGAGATCGTAATTGATGGCCCTTCGGTTTAAGAACTAAATTAAAACCTCCTGAGGAAAGCTTATACTTTAACCGGCTAGTCTCTATTAGAAGCGAATTACAAGTACCACGCTAAATAGTTATGACTTACCCAATAGATCAAATTTCTCACTGAAGAGCAAGTGCTATGACGTAGATTCTCACGGCTGAATATTCTTCGGACAAAAGGGACCCACAATTAATTTCTTCCAGTATTTATTACAGACAACGAGGTCAGATACGTCATCGCTGGCGTTCCTCTCCGACCAATGAAATTCCTACAAAATTAAACAACCGAGCCTCCGCCAATAGATTTGAACCCAACGCGTGAGTCATAAGATACAGACCGCGTGTCCAAAAAATTTGCGTCACGTTACGCGACGACCGCGATTCTTTTTAACAAAGAAAAGAGATTCCCTGACCGCGATTATCTAGCGAAAAGAACTGGTGAAAAAACGAACCGGTGAAAATCTAATATAACTCCCCTGTAGTCTCTATTAAAAACGCACTTTTTAGACCTACAGAAAAAGACCAAACTCGATATATTTCAAGGAGAAGAAACATGGCAAACACATATAGTTACAAAGGGAAGAAGACTGGTGCAAACTCAAATAGAAGAACGGAATCGGGCCTGTTGAAAAATAAAACCACAGTACTGCATCACAGTCATTATCGTCGTCATAGTCGTCGTCATCGTTATTATCGTCGTCGTCATCATCGTCGTCGTCGTTGTCATCATCGTCGTCATAGTCGTCGTCATAGTCGTCGTCATAGTCGTCGTCATCGTCATCATCGTCGTCGTCATAGTCATCATCATCATCGTTTTCCTGTTCACTCCTGTTACGATGTAATGCTGGAGTTAGGATACATGTCGTGAGTTGCGAAGGTTGAAAGCAGATACAACATGCAAACATCGAACACCATACAAATTGTAACTTGAATCAAATCTGCAGCGAACACTGTCCAATAATTTCAACGTTTAATGACGTATTAAACACAGGAACATTTGGTTTCTCATCTTAAAAAAAATATGATCAGTAAGATGTTCTGATACAGTCTATGGTCCGTCCTTTATAATATCATATGTGCTTAGTTAGATCTGGCCGACAATATTCTTCCAAGTCCACACCGGACTGATATGAAATAGATCTTCATAAAATCTTGACATCGTAAAAACCGTTAAAAGGGTTACGGTACCTCCTTGAGAGTAGCGAACCAACACTGGCCAATAAATATATCAGCAGCGATCATCATCATATCGAAGAAGGCTACAAGCACATAAAATATCTCCATATACACGGAGTACATGAAATACACGTCAACGCAGCTTGACGGACACAGCCCAAAAGAGACAGAAAGTTAAGAAGTTGCTTCTAATAGCAGACGTTGCATACGTCACACTTCTGCTACCTATTACGTCACACCAACACCAATGGTGCACTGTTCACAAATGGTGCATTATCGTACTACTCGTTGGTGCACATAGATATATCTCCTTAACGGGCATATGTCTGTGTGCAAGAACGAGGCGTAACAGCTCCCTGTGAAGCATGGAGTCACCACTAATCCTGGCCCATTTGCAGGACGTTTCACATGCTCCTGCAGCAGTGAATTCTGTAGCAATTTGTTTTACTTGAAGACGTCGACAGCCCTGAGCACAACCTCATGTTAGTCGCCTCGTGCGACGCTTGCCTGAGAGACCAGTAGTCCCATTCTTTCTTTGCCTCATGAAGAGACCCCCCCCCCCCGGGGGGAACTTACACAGGGCAGCGTAAAGCAGACTTGATTAAAATTTGGTTTACATAAGTAAAGGCGGATTTTTTCACAAGTCTGACCTTGGGTGTTGTTGATATTCGAAGAAAGTGTGCGTCTCACAGGTATGTGCTTGCGTCTACAATTAAAAAGCACGTTAGTATCTGACGGGATAAGCAGCATTCGAGCGAATGAAAACAGTATCACTATTTGCTGAATCTATAACTCATGCTTTAACATGATACTCACTACATTTCAACCACTTCTCGCCAAGACATCTCACCACCCTTATCTTAGGTATCGTCTCTTCACCTTCTCACTGGACTTTCTTCACCTTTTTACTGGACCTTCTTCACCTTCTCACTGGACCTTCTACACATTCTTACTGGACCTTCTTCTCGCTAGACCTTCTACACCTTTTTACTTGACCTTCTACACTTTCTCACTGGACCTTCTACATCTTCTTACTGGACTTTCTTCACCTTCTTACTGTACCTTCTACACCTTATCACTGGACCTTCTAGATCTTCTTACTGGACCTTCTACACCTTCTCATTGGACCTTCTACACCTTCTCACTGGATCTTCTACACCTTCTTACTGGACCTTTTTCACCTTCTTACTGTACCTTCTACACCTTCTTACTGGACGTTTTACACCTTCTCGCTGTACCTTCTACAACTTCTAACTGGACCTTCTACACCTTCTCACTGTACCTTCTACATCTTCTCACTGGACCTTCTACACCTTCTTACTGGACCTTCTTCACCTTCTTAGTGGACATTCTTCACCTTCTCGCTGGACCTTCTACACCTTCTCATTGGACTTTCTACACATTCTTACTGGACCTTCTACACCTTCTTACTGGATATTCTACACCGTCTTACTGGACCTCCTTCACCTTCTCACTGGACCTACACCTTCTCACTGGACCTTCTACACCTTCTTACTTGACCTTCTACACCTTCTTACTGGACCTTCTTCACCTTCTTACTGGACCTTCTTCACCTTCTTACTGGACCTTCTTCACCTTCTTACTGGACCTTCTACACCTTCTCACTGGACCTTCTACACCTTCTCACTGGACCTTCTACACCTTCTCACTGGACCTTCTACACCTTCTTACTGGACCTTCTACACCTTCTTACTGGACCTTCTACACCTTCTTACTGGACCTTCTTCACCTTCTCACTGGACCTACACCTTCTCACTGGACCTTCTACACCTTCTCACTGGACTTTCTACACCTTCTTACTGGACCTTCTACACCTTCTCACTGGACCTTCTACACCTTCTTACTGGACCTTCTTCACCTTCTTACTGGACCTTCTTCACCTTCTCAATGGACCTTCTACACTTTCTAACTGGACTTTCTACACCTTCTTACTGGACCTTCTACACCTTCTTACTGGACCTTCTACACCTTCTTACTGGACCTTCTACACCTTCTTACTGTACCTTCTACACCTTCTTACTGGACCTTCTACACCTTCTCACTGGACCTTCTACACCTTCTTACTGGACCTTCTACACCTTCTTACTGTACCTTCTACACCTTCTCACTGGACCTTCTACACCTTCTCACTGGACCTTCTACACCTTCTCACTGGACCTTCTACACCTTCTCACTGGACCTTCTACACCTTCTCACTGGACCTTCTACACCTTCTCACTGTATCTTCTACACCTTCTCACTGGACCTTCTACACCTTCTCACTGGACCTTCTACGCCTTCTTACTGGACCTTCTTCACCTTCTTAGTGGACATTCTTCACCTTCTCACTGGACCTTCTACGCCTTCTCACTGGACCTACACCTTCTTACTGGACCTTCTACACCTTCTCACTGGACCTTCTACACCTTCTTACTGGACCTTCTTCACCTTCTTACTGGACCTTCTTCACCTTCTCACTGGACCTTCTACACCTTCTCACTGGACCTTCTACACCTTCTCATTGGACTTTCTACACCTTCTTACTGGACCTTCTACACCTTCTTACTGGACCTTCTACACCTTCCTCACTGGACTTACTTACTTGTCCTTCTTCACCTTCTCTACCTTCTTCTCACTTGTCCTTCTTCACCTTCTTACTTGTCCTTCTTCACCTTCTTACTGGACCTTCTCCTCCTTCTTACTTTACCTTCTACCTCTTCTCACTGTACCTTCTCCACTTTCCCACTAAACCATCTTCACTTTCTTACTGGACCTTCTCCATCTTCTTACTGGACCTCCACCTTCTTACTGGACCTTCTCCACCTTCTTACTGGACCTTCTTTACCTTGTTACTGGTTTTTCTTCACCTTCTTACTGGATCTTCTCTACCTTCTGTAAAAGTTTTAATTACATGCGATGAACTACCACTGTAGAAGTTTGGTTATTTATTTTTGGAGAATGATATGGTTAGCTGTAGAAGTACTGTTGTTGTGCTGTAATATGAGCGCTGATGTAAATAATCAGCAGGTCGGGCTTACCAGGTGGCCGACATGGTGTGTGGGCGTATAAATCTCAACGGAAGGATGTGAAGCTCTAGAGTACAGCCATGATAACACACACACCAATCAACGTATATATGTCAGGAAAGGTTGTAACGACTGTGGTACAGTTATTCACAGTTTATTACCACAGTAACAAGGACATCATCAAATTCAAAAACACACTGTCAATAGCACAAGATTGCACTTCATGTAAGTAACATTGATTTACTACCAAGTAGTGTGGGGTAAATAATATCTCTCTGACTTCTTTATCATATCTGACCAAACTAGTCAGGTATATCTCTAGCAAACATAGGCCGCATAGATGTCGGGCTTCCTTATATTTCATTCATAACCCTCCACTCCCAAAGGAGCATAGGCCTTCAACAAACACATGCCAAGTCCTCCTGTCACGTGCCATCATCTCAAGTTCTTTCCATGTTCTCCTCATCATTTTCACCTCTGTTTCCAACTCTCTTCTCCACGTACTTCTTGGTCTTCCTCTGCCTCTCTTGCCCTGGGGGTTCCAGAACAAGGACTGCCTTGTAATGCTATCAACAGGCCTCCTCAGTGTGTGTCCCATCCATCGCCATCGCCTTCCTCTCATCCCCCGCCCCACCGGCACCTGTCCAGCTCCCGTCATCAGTTCCACATTGGTAACCTTGTCATACCATTTTAATCCCTCTATTCTACGCAAGCACCCATTTATGAAAGTCTGTAGCTTTTTGGTTGTTGTCCCTGTTGTTCTCCATGTCTCCGAGCCACACAACAGGACTGACCTCACATCTGAGCCGAAGATTCTTATTTTCGTGTTGGATCCTATTTCTCCTGATCTCCATATATTTCCCAATGCAATGAAAGCTCCTCTTGCCCTTTGTATTCCTACTTTGACATCGCTGTCCGTCCCTCCAACTTTATCTACACTACTGCCAAGATATGTGTATGATTCCACATCCTGCACTGGCCCCTCCTCAAGTTCAACCCTGCCTTCACCACCTGCATTTATTCGCACTATTCCTGTCCTCTCCCTGTGTATCCTCAGACCCAACCGCCGTGACCTCCCATCGAGTGCCCTCAACCTGTCCTGCATCTGATTACGGTTATGGGACAGGAGAGCCAAGTCATCAGCAAAATCCAGATCATCCAACTGCTTAGTCAGAGTCCACTGGATTCCATTTCTGTTGTGTGTTGTCGATGATCTCACAACCCAATCTATTGCCAGCAAGAAAAGAAATGGAGACAAGAGGCATCCCTGCCGCACTCCCGCCCCCATCCCAAATGGCTCTGTAAGCTGTCCCCCATGAAGAACTCTGCACTTCATGTCTTCATAGGTTTTCTTTATTAAATTAATGATCTTCAGGGGAACTCCATAACGCCTCATCAATTTCCAAAGCGATTCTCTGTCCACACTGTCAAACGCCTTCTCGCAGTCCACAAATCCGATGTATAGTGGTGAATTCCATTCCAGACCCCGTTCAACCACTATTCTCAAAGTGGCCATCTGGTCTGTACATGATCCGCTTTGTCGAAAACCTGCCTGTTCATCTCTCAATTTCCCGTCCATGGACTCCTTTAATCTCTCAAGGATAATCCTGTCCAATACCCTTCCTGGCACTGATAGCAACACCATTCCTCTATAATCTGTGCACTCTTGCAGATTTCCCCTCCCAGGCAACCCAACCAGATATCCCTCTTTCCACTCCGCCGGCATCTCTTCTCCTTCCCAGACCCCACCAAGCAATTTATACAACATCTCTGTAGCCGTGTCGACACCTGCCCCGACGGCCTCTGCTGGAACGCCATCAGGTCCAGACGCCCCTCCATCCCACAGAAGCCCTATGGCCCTCTCTATTTCTTCCCCCGCCGGTCTTTCACCGTTAATTTGTAGCTCTTCTTCCGCTGGCCGGACGTCCGGCGGGTCCTGTGGAGCTGGTCTATCGAGAAGGTCCCCAAAATATTCCGTCCACCTCCTCATTCGCCCCCGTATACCGCCGAGCAGCTTCCCATTCCTATCTTCCATGAGGCAACTTGTTTGCCTGCACTTCCCCGCCAGCCTCCCTGTGCTGCCACACAGTTCTCTCACATTTCCCTCGGCCGCAGCATCCTCCGCCTCCCCCGCCAACTCCTCAACATACCTTCTCTCGTCTCTCTTTACACTTCTTTTTACTTCTTTGCCCGCTTCTGTGTACACCCCTCGAGCCTTGGCCCTGGAACTTCTGGTTTTGCCTGTGTTTAACTCTGCTTTCCCGTTTTTTCTATCTTTTATCCCACCGATGGCCTCTGTTGCCATCCATGCCTCCTGTTGTCTTTCCCCTTTCCCCAGCACCTCCCCACATGTCTCCCTCCACACCGTCCCGACCTGCTGCCAACAGTCCTCTGCACTCTCCACATCCCCCAACCGTTGGAGCACCCGGAATCTGTTGGACACCGCGACCGCAAATTTGTCTCTTGTCTCTTGATTTCCCAGCTGTCCTACATTAAACTGTTGTCTACAATTTTGCATTGCTGCACATCTCCCGAGTCTCATTTCCACCCCGGCCATCAGAAGATGGTGATCCGATGCCACATCCGCTCCCCCCCCACATACCCTCACATCCTGCAACGACGATCCAAACTTCTTCTCCATGCACATACGATCGATCTGATCCTCTGCTCCACGGCCCGGTGACATCCATGCCGCCCTGTGTACTCTCCTATGTGGAAACATGCCCCCTCCCATAGCCAGTTGATCCGAAGCACAGAAGCCTGCGAACAGTTCTCCACCTTCATTCATCACTCCCAGCCCATGCTTTCCCATGACTTCTTCAAATCCGGTATTGACCGCACCCATCCCCGCACTCATGCCACCCATCAAAACTATGATGTCTCTTCCTTTTACTTTATCCACAATTTCCTGTAGTCTAGTACAAAATGCCTCCCTCACAGACTCCCCCCTGTCATCAGTCGGCGCACAACACTGGATGACATTGACATGAATTTTCTTTTTAGCTGTTTTGAAAATAGCTGTCATCATTCTGGGTCCCACAGCTTCCCATCCAATGAGTGCCCTCTGTGCCTCCCTAGACAACACAAGAGCCACCCCTTCACTGTGGTGTGAACTTTCGTCCTCGTGTCCTGAGGACAGCACCAATTCACCTGTGACGAGTCTCCTCCCGCCCACCCCCCCCACCCCGTCTCACACATTCCCAGAACCTCGATCCCGTATTCCCCCACCTCTGCCGCCACCTGTGCCACCCTCCCCCGTTCGTTCAATGTCCGAACACTCCAGGTGCCAAATCCGGAAGCTCTCCCAGAAGAAAGAAGGTCAGTCAGCAACACAGACTCCCTTCGGCTTTCTCTGCGTCGCATCACACGCCTCCCCGCGAGAGGACCCCCCCCCCCCGTCCTGGATGGCTGTGCCTTATTTTCTTTATTTGACTTGTCCATATTTGTTGAAGTTTTTTGTGGTTTAAATTTTTTTTACAGGATGGGGTAACCGGCCCCATGCCCAACCCTCCTTAGTCGCCTTCTACGACATGCCTGGCAGGGGACAGTGTTACTATTCTTTGCTCCCCTTTCGGGAACCGGTAACTCACGGGTGGGGCTTCCTTATATAAATAATGTTAATCTTCTGCATCACATCTGACGACCAAACTAGTCAGGTATATCTCTTGCAAAAATAGGCCGCATAGATGGCGGGCTTCCTTATATAAATAATGTTAATCTTCTGCATCACATCTTCCCGCACCGGGAGTAAGTCACCTCAAAATGCAAAGTTCTTAGCTACAACAAATAGCTTCAAAAGTATTGTTACCTGATCTGCACTCCAGGAATCAAACACAAAGAAAACACTGGCCATTTCCTAGGCTTTACCGAACTATGCCAGAATCACAATCAAGGGGAATCTTAAACATATTTAATACACAAAGAACTCTGATCCCCTTTTACACTGCCAGAAAAAACATGGCGGGACACCTTCTCCGCTCAAACCGCCCAGCCAGACTGACACAAACGAAGCAGTCTTCCGGACCCGCCAAAACCTTGGCGCATGCGCGAATCATCGCGTGACGTGAGTTTAGTTCACAACTGGAACGTTCAGGGGACTGTTCTAGGAAAATCTAAGAACAGAACCTTATATGGGCAAATAGCTAGACAATAGCAAGCCAATGGAGATAACAACTAAATCTAACTTATTCCAGAAAATATTGCAACTGGTTAACTCCCTTAGACCACAAATATAAAAAAGAAATATAAAAAAGGTCACATTCCTAACTTACATCAAACTGACTCTTAACACCTTCTTACTGGACCTTCTCCGCCTTCTTATTGGACATTCTCCACCTTCTTACTGGACCTTAGACACCTTCTCACTGGACCTTCTACACCTTCTTACTGGACCTTATACACCTTCTCACTGGACCTTCTGCACCTTCTTACTGGACCTTCTACACCTTCTTACTGAACCTTCTACACCTTCTTACTGTACCTTCTACACCTTCTCACTGGACCTTCTACACCTTCTCACTGTATCTTCTACACCTTCTCACTGGACCTTCTACACCTTCTCACTGGACCTTCTACGCCTTCTTACTGGACCTTCTTCACCTTCTTAGTGGACATTCTTCACCTTCTCACTGGACCTTCTACGCCTTCTCACTGGACCTACACCTTCTTACTGGACCTTATTCACCTTCTCACTGAACCTTCACACCTTCTTACTGGACCTTCTTCACCTTCTTACTGGACCTTCTTCACCTTCTCACTGGACTTACACCTTCACACTGGACCTTCTACACCTTCTCACTGGACCTTCTACACCTTCTCACTGGACCTTCTACACCTTCTTACTGGACCTTCTACACTTTCTTACTTGTCCTTCTTCACCTTCTAACTTGTTCTTCTTCACCTTCTTACTTGTCCTTCTTCACCTTCTTACTGGACCTTCTCCTCCTTCTTACTTTACCTTCTACCTCTTCTCACTGTACCTTCTCCACATTCCCACTAAACCATCTTCACTTTCTTACTGGACCTTCTTCATCTTCTTACTGGACCTCCACCTTCTTACTGGACCTTCTCCACCTTCTTACTGGACCTTCTTTACCTTGTTACTGGACTTTCTTCACCTTCTTACTGGATCTTCTCTACCTTCTGTAAAAGTTTTAATTACATGCGATGAACTACCACTGTAGAAGTTTGGTTATTTATTTTTGGAGAATGATATGGTTAGCTGTAGAAGTACTGTTGTTGTGCTGTAATATGAGCGCTGATGTAAATAATCAGCAGGTCGGGCTTACCAGGTGGCCGACATGGTGTGTGGGCATATAAATCTCAACGGAAGGATGTGAAGCTCTAGAGTACAACCATGATAACACACACACCAATCAACGTATATAAGTCAGGAAAGGTTGTAACGACTGTGGTACAGTTATTCACAGTTTATTACCACAGTAACAAGGACATCATCAAATTCAAAAACACACTGTCAATAGCACAAGATTGCACTTCATGTAAGTAACATTGATTTACTACCAAGTAGTGCGGGGTAAATAATATCTCTCTGACTTCTTTATCACATCTGACCAAACTAGTCAGGTATATCTCTAGCAAACATAGGCCGCATAGATGTCGGGCTTCCTTATATAAATAATGTTAATCTTCTGCATCACATCTGACGACCAAACTAGTCAGGTATATCTCTGGCAAAAATAGGCCGCATAGATGGCGGGCTTCCTTATATAAATAATGTTAATCTTCTGCATCACATCTTCCCGCACCGGGAGTAAGTCACCTCAAAATGCAAAGTTCTTAGCTACAACAAATAGCTTCAAAAGTATTGTTACCTGATCTGCACTCCAGGAATCAAACACAAAGAAAACACTGGCCATTTCCTAGGCTTTACCGAACTATGCCAGAATCACAATCAAGGGGAATCTTAAACATATTTAATACACAAAGAACTCTGATCCCCTTTTACACTGCCAGAAAAACATGGCGGGACACCTTCTCCGCTCAAACCGCCCAGCCAGACTGACACAAACGAAGCAGTCTTCCGGACCCGCCAAAACCTTGGCGCATGCGCGAATCATCGCGTGACGTGAGTTTAGTTCACAACTGGAACGTTCAGGGGACTGTTCTAGGAAAATCTAAGAACAGAACCTTATATGGGCAAATAGCTAGACAATAGCAAGCCAATGGAGATAACAACTAAATCTAACTTATTCCAGAAAATATTACAACTGGTTAACTCCCTTAGACCACAAATATAAAAAAGAAATATAAAAAAGGTCACATTCCTAACTTACATCAAACTGACTCTTAACACCTTCTTACTGGACCTTCTCCGCCTTCTTATTGGACATTCTCCACCTTCTTACTGGACCTTAGACACCTTCTTACTGGACCTTCTACACCTTCTTACTGGACCTTATACACCTTCTCACTGTACCTTCTGCACCTTTTTACTGGACCTTCTACACCTTCTTACTGGACCTTCTACTCCTTCTTACTGTACCTTCTACACCTTCTCACTGGACCTTCTACACCTTCTCACTGTATCTTCTACACCTTCTCAATGGACCTTCTACACCTTCTCACTGGACCTTCTACGCCTTCTTACTGGACCTTCTTCACCTTCTTAGTGGACATTCTTCACCTTCTCACTGGACCTTCTACGCCTTCTCACTGGACCTACACCTTCTTACTGGACCTTATTCACCTTCTCACTGAACCTTCTACACCTTCTTACGGGACCTTCTTCACCTTCTTACTGGACCTTCTTCACCTTCTCACTGGACTTACACCTTCACACTGGACCTTCTACACCTTCTCACTGGACCTTCTACACCTTCTCACTGGACCTTCTACACCTTCTTACTGGACCTTCTACACCTTCTTACTTGTCTTTCTTCACCTTCTAACTTGTCCTTCTTCACCTTCTTACTTGTCCTTCTTCACCTTCTTACTGGACCTTCTCCTCCTTCTTACTTTACCTTCTACCTCTTCTCACTGTACCTTCTCCACATTCCCACTAAACCATCTTCACTTTCTTACTGGACCTTCTCCATCTTCTTACTGGACCTCCACCTTCCTACTGGACCTTCTCCATCTTCTTACTGGACCTCCACCTTCTTACTGGACCTTCTCCACCTTCTTACTGGACCTTCTTTACCTTGTTACTGGTTTTTCTTCACCTTCTTACTGGATCTTCTCTACCTTCTGTAAAAGTTTTAATTACATGCGATGAACTACCACTGTAGAAGTTTGGTTATTTATTTTTGGAGAATGATATGGTAAGCTGTAGAAGTACTGTTGTTGTGCTGTAATATGAGCGCTGATGTAAATAATCAGCAGGTCGGGCTTACCAGGTGGCCGACATGGTGTGTGGGCGTATAAGGATTCTCAACGAGTAGGATTTACCCAGGTGAACCATGGTGTTTGTGGGCTATAAATACTAACGGAGTGTGAAGCTCTAGAGTACAGCCATGATAACACACACACCAATCAACGTATATAAGTCAGGAAAGGTTGTAACGACTGTGGTACAGTTATTCACAGTTTATTACCACAGTAACAAGGACATCATCAAATTCAAAAACACACTGTCAATAGCACAAGATTGCACTTCATGTAAGTAACATTGATTTACTACCAAGTAGTGCGGGGTAAATAATAGCTCTCTGACTTCTTTATCACATCTGACCAAACTAGTCAGGTATATCTCTAGCAAACATAGGCCGCATAGATGTCGGGCTTCCTTATATAAATAATGTTAATCTTCTGCATCACATCTGACGACCAAACTAGTCAGGTATTGTTACGGTATATGATATTAACGCCGTCTGCTAAAGGTTATCAGACGTGCAATTGTAAGAGGTTAAGGCATTTAATATATTGCGATAGAGGTTTCAATTTTGAACGCTCCATACACGATCGATTATGACGTGTATAGCGTTGTTTAGGACACAGTCGGTAACTAAGAAACGTGACCCTTTGTTACTTGACCGCCAAGCTGAATAGCTGCGTTGTTCTAACCTTCCAATGCAATGGCATGATATAGCCATTTTATATGTGTATTTTTTGATGGACCAGGGTCAGTCCTAGAACTCTTTATGAGAGGGAAATTTATGGAGGTTAGTATTTTAACTATAATTCTCAGAAGGAGAAGAATAATCGTCAAATTCGTATGAATATATTCAGACTCGCAGTCTCACTGTCGGCAGGTAGCCATGTCTAGCTGCGCGTGCATATAGCTGTGATGTTCTGACGACAATTACTGCTCTGTATCCTTAAACGGACATTGACACGTAAAACAGCAGTCTACGCCATTGATTAATTTATGCATGACTCATGTTCTGTCCCTATTTGAAATGTGTACATGTGAATTAAATGTACGGACTCAATGAAATGACTTATCAAATCAATCGTATTCCAAAGTTCAAGTATTGTTTGGAATCTTCCACCCCAGCATTCGCTTAATCTTCCATCAAAGGCACGATGCACTAAAACTAACATATCAAGGAAGAAAACAATGGCCAGAATTTTATAATTGTTTTATTCATAACACATGGAACATTGTTCAGAGCAAACCACCACGCAACAGTGGTGTCCGGTGTCTGGGGACGACAAAAAAAATTTCTTCATGACTTTCGAATGAAATGTTTACGATCAAGTTTCGATCACATGACCAGTACGAGGCTGACGTGACGCAGTACTCATTATAATACCTAACAACGTGACGTCACTGAAAATCGTGTAGGTGATCTGTCGAAGAAACCAGCCGTTTCTAAGTCTAACCAAAGAAAACATAAGCCATTTGAAGCCAACACATGATATGGACTATAGGAGCAGACAGTCAGGGGCTTTAGCCTAGCTGTTGACGACCGCTAGCACTGATCGAAGCAACGGTAAAGATAAATCTAGGTGTTTAACTGTTGGTATTGCAAACAGTGCTAACTAAGTCCATTGTCCTCTGCCTACATCGGCATGTTTTTATCTATGTTTAATGTAATTTTTTGTTGTCTTAATGTGTTGTTAATTCGTGGGAGGTAGGGAGGATGAACCGAAATTAGATTCTGTGGCTCTCACGATGCCTGAATTGATTTCGGTCGTTTCTTAGGGCAGTTAAACGATCGCACCTTTGGAAACCCCATTGAGGTTTGACATTGGACTTGTTGTCCAAATCTGCTATCGTTTGACGATTTGCGTTAGCTGTACTGTCCCGTAGATAATTGGTGTATTTTATTCGTACTCAGTTAATAATTTTATTCAGTTCTGTACCATGTTCGTTACTATTCGTCCAGTCTCCTCTGACTATCATTTATTTTATGATTGTTAAATTTTCGTCCGTTATGAGTCCTGTGACGTCATCATTTTTCGCAGTCATTTTTTTTTGTGTGTGTACCTTGAATATTCAGTTGACCTCCGGTCAGACCTTGCCCTTCATTTGGTCTGTGACATTTCCGCTTATTTTATTTAGTTCATAAATTCATTTTAATTGTGAAAATGTCTTGTTTGCGTCTTGACATTGTTTGTACCCTTTAGTTGCATCATTGTTTTGTTTGTCCTCATGATATATATTAATATTACATTAATAATATGCTATTATATGCAATAATACACTTGTAATTTAATTTAATTAATTTTTTCTGATAATTAAGGTTAATATGGGACATTGCATAATTATGCAGTGATAGTCCAAGAAAGTAGCACTACAATTTATAATAGATGCCTAGGGCATAATAATATAATATATATATTGACAAAATAAAATAATCTTATAGCTACCTTTGAGGTAATAGACCCATTGTATATTATTTAATATACTTTTCTGGTACTAAGAGAGTGACTTAGTACATTGAACAATATAATTACTAGGAATTATACCCAACATTATTGGATATTGAGATTAATTGTGTGATATAATTACATTATATTTAACAGATATCATAACTATTTATGATATAGTATTATTTAGATACAATATTGTTACAAAATATTGTCTATTAGTTGAACTTAGACATTAAGTTCAGTACTATTGTGATTACTTATATTGAATATTTCTAAGTTGAGTAAGTATAATAATTACTCTGAAGCTACTATTGACTATTTTAATCAGTAATTATCAATAATTACTTACAGATAAAAGTCAAAATGCTTACTATAGACCATTTCGTTAAGATTGGTCGTGAATATGGTTATAAATCTCAAGAACTTCGTCAGTTTGCTGAATCAGAACTGGAAAAATATGAAAGAAAAGAAGAAGAGAAAAAAGCTGCATTAAAGAAAGAGGAAGAAGAGAAAAAAGCTGCATTAAAGAAAGAGGAAGAAGAGAAAAAAGCTGCATTAAAGAAAGAGGAAGCAGAACGTGAGATGAAGCAAATTGACAAGGAAAATAGACTGAGAGAGATTGCTCAACGTGAAAGAGAAGAGCAAAGAACAATCGCCAGACAGGAAGAAGAGAATAAATTGAAACGAGAGGAAATTATTTTACAACAAGAGATGGAATTGGCGCGTATTAAATTGGAGACAGCAAGATTACAAGCACAAAGTGCTGATGCAAACCAGAATAATAACGCACAAAATGGATCATCATCCAGCCAACCTAAACATTTCTACAACTTTAAATTACCCATTTTCAACTTGAACGTCGACGACCTTTCATCGTTCCTGGCACGTTTTGAACAGACTTGCAAAACAAACCATTTGCCTGAAGAGTCATGGGTACTCAAATTAAATGAATTCTTGGTTGGAGAACCATTGACAGCTTCTCAAAATGCTGACCCATCAATAGCAAATAACTACGGTGCTATTAAGTCCTTGCTCTTACGAAGGTTTCACCTGGACGAGGAACACTGTAGGTTAAAATTTAAGGGAATTTTACCTGAATCTCCAAGGGATTTTGCAGGATTCATTGCGAACATACGCAATACATTTAATAGATGGGTTGAACTGGCAGAAGTCAACAAATCATATGACAAATTAGTTGATTTACTACTGCGGGATAAGGTATTATCTTCGGTTAGCCAGCCATTTTTTGCATATTTGCAGGAGCGTAAACCAGGTATTATGGATGAGTTAGAAAAAATTTCTTTAAACTACTGTTCGGCACATCCGAATGCAAACATTTCTAACTCCTCATTAAGAGAACCTCTACCTGTGGCGTCTAATATGGCCTACAATCATAATAACAAACAAAGACATCACAGTGTAGACAGAAGCAGGTTCCAAAGAAATCACAATGTTAACTTTCAGAAGGGACATAATAATGATTTCAACAATAAAAATGAGTTCAACAGAGGTAGATCACGAGATAGAAATTATTCACCTCAAACAAACTACCACAATAGTCAACATAACACTCATTATAATCGATCACATACTCCCAATAATAATAATAACTGGAATGGTAATAATCATGGCTCGAGACATCGAGATAATAGTTGCTATAGAGGACGACGAGATAATTCTAACAATTATACTCGGAATCGATCTCATTCTCGGGGATCATCTCATTACAACCATAATACAGGGGCGGCAGTTACAAATAATACTACCCCTATAGCTCAGGTCCCACTTGACAATAATACAACACAGTCTTCTGCTGCATGTTTTGCTATTAATTATAATGTGGCAAATAGTTGCCAGCAATGCAATCTTATTTTTCAGAAGGCTAAAGAAACAGTGCTTAACTGCGGACATATTACACCAGAGGTAGGTCTTGCAGTCAACGATGGAACAGGCCTACTAATTTTTAACAGGGGATTAGTTAATGGATCCGTCGTCTCAGTGCTGAGGGATTCGGGATCCACAACGGGGGAATATGTCCGTTGCATGACTTTTGGTGGAACAATAGAGTTTTACCCCACAGCTATTATTCATGTTAACACTCCTTTCTTCACAGGGAACGTAAAAGTATGTATGCTAAAAAAGCCTATAGCTGATTTGATGGTCGGTCGTATACACGGCAGTAAAGATTGTACTCCAGATGAGATTATAGAATGGGAGAAACATAACCTATGCACTGGAAACGCCGTGACGACTAGAGCGCAGACTCAACTCATGGAGAAAGTTGATGATAATAAAATGGATGCAGACAACCAAGAGGAATTTATAGTCAATTCACCTATTGACAGGGAAACATTTGCAACCAAACAAAAAGATGATAAATCTTTAAAAAAAATTTTTAAGTTGGTTGATAAAGTTGACAATCTATCCTCAGGTAATAATAACAAACATTGTTTTGTTATTAAAAATGACATATTGATTAGATGTTTTAATGACAAATCACAAATGAAACAACAAGTTATGGTCCCATATACTTTTAGACGGTACATTCTTCAACATGCACATGACTCACATTGTGCTGGACATATGGGATATACTCGAACACGATCTCGAGTACTGTCTTCATTCTTTTGGCCAGGGGTGTCAAGAGATATTTCGCAGTATGTACGTTCCTGTACTACATGCCAAGAAGTGAAAGCACGTGGAGCTTTTCACACGGCGCCTATTCAGGCTTGCGATATCTCAGTGAGACCTTTTGACAAGATGGCAATAGACATTATTGGTCCATTGCTACCATCGGCCAGAGGACATAGATTCGTCCTTACGTGCATTGATTTGTGCACACGATGGCCAGAAGCTATCCCATTAAAGACCACCACTACCACAGATGTAGCTGATGCACTACATCTCATCTTTTCTAGAATAGGGTTTCCTAGAAAACTTTTATCAGACCATGGGTCACAGTTTATATCTGACACCATGAAGGAAGTCATGAAAACTTGGGACATTGATAGGAATTTAAGTAGTATTTATCATCCGATGAGTAATGGTGCGGTTGAAAGACTTAACCGTACACTTAAACAACTACTACATAAGGTCACTGCTAAGCACCCTCATGACTGGGACAGAGCACTCCCAGCTGTTCTATTTGCTTATCGGGAGGTACCGCATGAACAAACTGGCTTCTCTCCCTTTGAATTAGTTTTTGGTGCTCCCCCATGAGGTCCTATGGGACTAATAAAAGACTTATTAATTGACGAGGAGATGACTCAGGACACTCAGTCATCTTACGAGTACGTGATTAATCTTCGGAAGAACATTATTGAGTCTTGCCAGTTGGCAACAGCTTCTTCTGAGGCTGCAAAAGCTAAGGCTCGATCTCTACAAAATAGGTCTCGACGATTACGCCAATTATTCCCAGGCGACGAGGCTTATGTGTTACTTCCTCACAATAACAATAAATTATTGATATCTTGGAATGGTCCTTACAAAGTCATTGATAAAATTTCCGACGTTGATTACGTCTTAGATATCAAGGGACACAAAAAGATATTTCATATTAACATGCTCAAGCAATTTCATACACGTCCTGAACACTTACAGTCAATTTTTCATGAACTAGAGGACAACACAGTATCCACTTGTCATTATACTAACTTATCTGTCATCCAGGAAGAAGAATCTTCTTTTCCTGAGGTACAGTTACCGTTACCTGTACCAGTAGTTCAACCTACTGAATCTTGGCGGGATGTAACCATCTCTTCAACGGTTACACCGCAACAGCGTCTACAGATTGCTAATCTATTACAATCTTATCCAGATGTATTGACCGACGTCCCGGGTCGCACATCGGCTATCAGTCATGACATTACTCTCAATGATGATACACCTATTCGTGTACATCCCTATTCTGTTCCTTTACATTTCCTTGCTAAAACTACTAAGGAACTTGAACAGATGTTGTCTCTGGGAATCATTGAGACTAGTAATTCGCCATTCTCTTCTCCATTAGTGATTGTCCGGAAGAAGGACAATAACATTAGACTATGTGTTGATTATAGAAAATTAAATGCTAAGACTATAGTTGACAGCGAACCACATCCACTTATCGACGACTTACTGCCACGTCTATCCAACGCAACTATATTTAGTAAGATAGACTTAACTAAAGGTTATTGGCAGATACCACTGACCGAAAAGGCTAAGTACTACACCGCATTTTCCACTCCACAAGGTCTATACCAGTGGAATGTGATGCCTTTTGGGCTTGTTAATGCGCCAGCTACCTTCATTCGCCTGATGCGACAAATTTTATCAGGTAGACCAGACGTTATTACATATATTGACGACATATGCTTGTTTAGTTCGTCGTTTGAGGAACATGTTTCGGGACTTAGATATGTTTTTTGACACTCTAAGGAATTATCATCTAACTGCTAAACCTACAAAGGTGCAAATCGCGTGTAATGAGATAACCTTTTTGGGACATATCATTGGATCGGGATATATCCGAACGTTACCTAGTACAGTCTCCAAAATTCTAAACATAGCAGTTCCTCAGACGAAGAAACAGGTCAGGAGTTTGTTAGGACTTGTTCAATATTACAGTAGATTCATACCAAACTTGTCATCCATCACGGCTGTATTGTCTTCATTGTTAAAAAAAAGATATGCCGGTGAAGGTGACATGGACTGGTACATGCAATGAAACTTTCAACAAAATTATAAATTTGTTCTCGCATGAACCAATTTTAAGACTTCCCGATGCTTCCAAAAGATTTTTCTTACGAACAGATGCTAGTAACTACGGCATTGGTGCATGCCTGCTCCAGAACCATGATGGCATTCTACATCCTACGTTATACATTTCAAGAAAGCTGAAGCCGGCAGAAACGAAGTATTCAACAGTCGACAAGGAACTTTTATCTGTGATCTGGGCAATAACCAAACTTGAAAAGTACTTACTTGGTGCTCCCTTCACCATACAGACGGACCAACGTGCTTTAGCAGCCTTGCGTCGATCAAATCATACAAGCCAGAAGCTTGCCAGATATTCAATCATCCTACAGCCATTCGAGTTCTCCATTGAACACATACCTGGCACTGAAAATTGTGTGGCAGATGCATTGTCACGTAATCCTATTGACGACGAATAATCAATATTGACACTCTTAAACTATATCAATCAGAACTACATTGGATTGAACGAAGTATCAACTATAAGAGAACTAACCTTGCCGTCAATTTAAACTTTATAAACACTATATGCATCACAGAATTGAACTAAAAGACATATTGACATTGGAACTTCGTCTAACGTCCATACACGATGTATAAATACCGTTGAACAATCATGGAATAATATCTGACGACAAGTCGAACTTATTATCCTATGGACTCTTAATTCTTGGATGCAGTGATAAATGACATTTCTTTCCGACGTGAACGTTTGAACACTTTTGCCTAAAAGAATTCATCAGGATCAAGACTACGGATGGATCATCATATCCTATACTAATTAATTAGTTAACTTAACTTCTTAATTGAATTATTATCAATAAAATGAAAGGTGAGAAAAAAATTAAATGAAAAAAAAAGAGAACGAAATATAAAAAGAAGAAATTATGAAAAGAGAAAATAAATCTCACACAAGTATTAGATTAATATTTTTGTTAATGTACCTATACATTATTTAGTTAGTTAAATTAGATAGTTATTATTCACTAACACTTAACACACACAATTAAGTTAAAACTTATATTCGAATTTCTTTCTATTTCTTCTCACTTAGTTTGTCTTTTCTTCTCTCATGACATCACGTTACATTAGAACCTTAATAATTTAACTCTTAGTTTAATTAATTAATTTAATTTTAATTAGTCAAATTAATTCCTATATGACATACTAATACGACAGACCTTACTTTAATTTAATTTTATCATTCACTATTAACATTGGACATTTATTTAGTTGATATAATAATATGTATAATATTGATATATAATGTTAGATGACTATGACAAATAGTTAGTTGACATGACCGCAACACGGTTCTACTCAGAACATCGTCGGCCATATGTCACAATTGTGTTAAAATTTTTTGAAAAAATTGTTAAGTCGGATAGATCTTGAAAAAAAATCTATCGATTTTTTTTTTCCCCGGTGTACAGGGAATTGTTACGGTATATGATATTAACGCCGTCTGCTAAAGGTTATGAGACGTGCAATTGTAAGAGGTTAAGGCATTTAATATATTGCGATAGAGGTTTCAATTTTGAACGCTCCATACACGATCGATTATGACGTGTATAGCGTTGTTTAGGACACAGTCGGTAACTAAGAAACGTGACCCTTTGTTTCTTGACCGCCAAGCTGAATAGCTGCGTTGTTCTAACCTTCCAATGCAATGGCATGATATAGCCATTTATATGTGTATTTTTTGATGGACCAGGGTCAGTCCTAGAACTCTTTATGAGAGGGAAATTTATGGAGGTTAGTATTTTAACTATAATTCTCAGAAGGAGAAGAATAATCGTCAAATTCGTATGAATATATTCAGACTCGCAGTCTCACTGTCGGCAGGTAGCCATGTCTAGCTGCGCGTGCATATAGCTGTGATGTTCTGACGACAATTACTGCTCTGTATCCTTAAACGGACATTGACACGTAAAACAGCAGTCTACGCCATTGATTAATTTATGCATGACTCATGTTCTGTCCCTATTGAAATGTGTACATGTGAATTAAATGTACGGACTCAATGAAATGACTTATCAAATCAATCGTATTCCAAAGTTCAAGTATTGTTTGGAATCTTCCACCCCAGCATTCGATTAATCTTCCATCAAAGGCACGATGCACTAAAACTAACATATCAAGGAAGAAAACAATGGCCAGAATTTTATAATTGTTTTATTCATAACACATGGAACATTGTTCAGAGCAAACCACCACGAAACAGGTATATCTCTGGCAAAAATAGGCCGCATAGATGGCGGGCTTCCTTATATAAATAATGTTAATCTTCTGCATCACATCTGACCAAACTAGTCAGGTATATCTCTTTCAAAAATAGGCCGCATAGATGGCGGGCTTCCTTATATAAATAATGTTAATCTTCTGCATCACATCTGACCAAACTAGTCAGGTATATCTCTGGCAAAAATAGGCCGCATAGATGGCGGGCTTCCTTATATAAATAATGTTAATCTTCTGCATCACATCTGACGACCAAACTAGTCAGGTATATCTCTGGCAAAAATAGGCCGCATAGATGGCGGGCTTCCTTATATAAATAATGTTAATCTTCTGCATCACATCTTCCCGCACCGGGAGTAAGTCACCTCAAAATGCAAAGTTCTTAACTACAACAAATAGCTTCAAAAGTATTGTTACCTGATCTGCACTCCAGGAATCAAACACAAAGAAAACACTGGCCATTTCCTAGGCTTTACCGAACTATGCCAGAATCACAATCAAGGGGAATCTTAAACATATTTAATACACAAAGAACTCTGATCCCCTTTTACACTGCCAGAAAAACATGGCGGGACACCTTCTCCGCTCAAACCGCCCAGCCAGACTGACACAAACGAAGCAGTCTTCCGGACCCGCCAAAACCTTGGCGCATGCGCGAATCATCGCGTGACGTGAGTTTAGTTCACAACTGGAACGTTCAGGGGACTGTTCTAGGAAAATCTAAGAACAGAACCTTATATGGGCAAATAGCTAGACAATAGCAAGCCAATGGAGATAACAACTAAATCTAACTTATTCCAGAAAATATTACAACTGGTTAACTCCCTTAGACCACAAATATAAAAAAGAAATATAAAAAAGGTCACATTCCTAACTTACATCAAACTGACTCTTAACACCTTCTTACTGGACCTTCTCCGCCTTCTTATTGGACATTCTCCACCTTCTTACTGGACCTTAGACACCTTCTCACTGGACCTTCTACACCTTCTTACTGGACCTTATACACCTTCTCACTGGACCTTCTGCACCTTCTTACTGGACCTTCTACACCTTCTTACTGGACCTTCTACACCTTCTTACTGGACCTTATACACCTTCTCACTGGACCTTCTGCACCTTCTTACTGGACCTTATACACCTTCTTACTTGTCCTTCTTCACCTTCTTATTGGACCTTCTTCACCTTCTTACTTGTCCTTCTTCACCTTCTTACTGGACCTTCTTCACCCTCTCGCTAGACCTTCTTCACCTTCTTACTTGTCCTTCTTCACCTTCTAACTTGTCCTTCTTCACCTTCTTACTTGTCCTTCTTCACCTTCTTACTGGACCTTCTCCTCCTTCTTACTTTACCTTCTACCTCTTCTCACTGTACCTTCTCCACATTCCCACTAAACCATCTTCACTTTCTTACTGGACCTTCTCCATCTTCTTACTGGACCTCCACCTTCTTACTGGACCTTCTCCACCTTCTTACTGGACCTTCTTTACCTTGTTACTGGACTTTCTTCACCTTCTTACTGGATCTTCTCTACCTTCTGTAAAAGTTTTAATTACATGCGATGAACTACCACTGTAGAAGTTTGGTTATTTATTTTTGGAGAATGATATGGTTAGCTGTAGAAGTACTGTTGTTGTGCTGTAATATGAGCGCTGATGTAAATAATCAGCAGGTCGGGCTTACCAGGTGGCCTACATGGTGTGTGGGCGTATAAATCTCAACGGAAGGATGTGAAGCTCTAGAGTACAGCCATGATAACACACACACCAAACAACGTATATAAGTCAGGAAAGGTTGTAACGACTGTGGTACAGTTATTCACAGTTTATTACCACAGTAACAAGGACATCATCAAATTCAAAAACAAACTGTCAATAGCACAAGATTGCACTTCATGTAAGTAACATTGATTTACAACTAAGTAGTGCGGGGTAAATAATATCTCTCTGACTTCTTTATCACATCTGACCAAACTAGTCAGGTATATCTCTAGCAAACATAGGCCGCATAGATGTCGGGCTTCCTTATATAAATAATGTTAATCTTCTGCATCACATCTGACCAAATTAGTCAGGTATATCTCTGGCAAAAATAGGCCGCATAGATGGCGGGCTTCCTTATATAAATAATGTTAATCTTCTGCATCACATCTGACCAAACTAGTCAGGTATATCTCTTTCAAAAATAGGCCGCATAGATGGCGGGCTTCCTTATATAAATAATGTTAATCTTCTGCATCACATCTGACCAAACTAGTCAGGTATATCTCTGGCAAAAATAGGCCGCATAGATGGCGGGCTTCCTTATATAAATAATGTTAATCTTCTGCATCACATCTGACGACCAAACTAGTCAGGTATATCTCTGGCAAAAATAGGCCGCATAGATGGCGGGCTTCCTTATATAAATAATGTTAATCTTCTGCATCACATCTTCCCGCACCGGGAGTAAGTCACCTCAAAATGCAAAGTTCTTAACTACAACAAATAGCTTCAAAAGTATTGTTACCTGATCTGCACTCCAGGAATCAAACACAAAGAAAACACTGGCCATTTCCTAGGCTTTACCGAACTATGCCAGAATCACAATCAAGGGGAATCTTAAACATATTTAATACACAAAGAACTCTGATCCCCTTTTACACTGCCAGAAAAACATGGCGGGACACCTTCTCCGCTCAAACCGCCCAGCCAGACTGACACAAACGAAGCAGTCTTCCGGACCCGCCAAAACCTTGGCGCATGCGCGAATCATCGCGTGACGTGAGTTTAGTTCACAACTGGAACGTTCAGGGGACTGTTCTAGGAAAATCTAAGAACAGAACCTTATATGGGCAAATAGCTAGACAATAGCAAGCCAATGGAGATAACAACTAAATCTAACTTATTCCAGAAAATATTACAACTGGTTAACTCCCTTAGACCACAAATATAAAAAAGAAATATAAAAAAGGTCACATTCCTAACTTACATCAAACTGACTCTTAACACCTTCTTACTGGACCTTCTCCGCCTTCTTATTGGACATTCTCCACCTTCTTACTGGACCTTAGACACCTTCTCACTGGACCTTCTACACCTTCTTACTGGACCTTATACACCTTCTCACTGAACCTTCTGCACCTTCTTACTGGACCTTATACACCTTCTTACTGGACCTTCTACACCTTCTTACTGGACCTTATACACCTTCTCACTGGACCTTCTTCACCTTCTTATTGGACCTTCTTCACCTTCTTACTTGTCCTTCTTCACCTTCTTACTGGATCTTCTCTACCTTCTGTAAAAGTTTTAATTACATGCGATGAACTACCACTGTAGAAGTTTGGTTATTTATTTTTGGAGAATGATATGGTTAGCTGTAGAAGTACTGTTGTTGTGCTGTAATATGAGCGCTGATGTAAATAATCAGCAGGTCGGGCTTACCAGGTGGCCGACATGGTGTGTGGGCGTATAAATCTCAACGGAAGGATGTGAAGCTCTAGAGTACAGCCATGATAACACACACACCAATCAACGTATATAAGTCAGGAAAGGTTGTAACGACTGTGGTACAGTTATTCACAGTTTATTACCACAGTAACAAGGACATCATCAAATTCAAAAACGCACTGTCAATAGCACAAGATTGCACTTCATGTAAGTAACATTGATTTACTACCAAGTAGTGCGGGGTAAATAATAGCTCTCTGACTTCTTTATCACATCTGACCAAACTAGTCAGGTATATCTCTAGCAAACATAGGCCGCATAGATGTCGGGCTTCCTTATATAAATAATGTTAATCTTCTGCATCACATCTGACCAAACTAGTCAGGTATATCTCTGGCAAAAATAGGCCGCATAGATGGCGGGCTTCCTTATATAAATAATGTTAATCTTCTGCATCACATCTGACCAAACTAGTCAGGTATATCTCTTTCAAAAATAGGCCGCATAGATGGCGGGCTTCCTTATATAAATAATGTTAATCTTCTGCATCACATCTGACCAAACTAGTCAGGTATATCTCTGGCAAAAATAGGCCGCATAGATGGCGGGATTTCCTTATATAAATAATGTTAATCTTCTGCACATCACACCAAACTTCCCGCAAAAATAGGCCGCATAGAGTAATAAATAATGTTAATCTTCTCAACATGCAAAGTAAGTCACCTCAAAATGCAAAGTTCTTAGCTACAACAAATAGCTTCAAAAGTATTGTTACCTGATCTGCACTCCAGGAATCAAACACAAAGAAAACACTGGCCATTTCCTAGGCTTTACTAAACTATGCCAGAATCACAATCAAGGGGAATCTTAAACATATTTAATACACAAAGAACTCTGATCCCCTTTTACACTGCCAGAAAAACATGGCGGGACACCTTCTCCGCTCAAACCGCCCAGCCAGACTGACACAAACGAAGCAGTCTTCCGGACTCACCAAAACCTTGGCGCATGCGCGAATCATCGCGTGACGTGAGTTTAGTTCACAACTGGAACGTTCGGGGGACTGTTCTAGGAAAATCTACGAACAGAACCTTATATGGGCAAATAGCTAGACAATAGCAAGCCAATGGAGATAACAACTAAATCTAACTTATTCCAGAAAATATTACAACTGGTTAACTCCCATAGACCACAAATATAGAAAAGAAATATAAAAAAGGTCACATTCCTAACTTACATCAAACTGACTCTTAACACCTTCTTACTGGACCTTCTCCGCCTTCTTATTGGACATTCTCCACCTTCTTACTGGACCTTAGACACCTTCTCACTGGACCTTCTACACCTTCTTACTGGACCTTATACACCTTCTCACTGGACCTTCTGCACCTTCTTACTGGACCTTCTACACCTTCTTACTGGACCTTCTACACCTTCTTACTGGACCTTATACACCTTCTCACTGGACCTTCTGCACCTTCTTACTGGACCTTTTTCACCTTCTTACTTGTTCTTCTTCACCTTCTTATTGGACCTTCTTCACCTTCTTACTTGTCCTTCTTCACCTTCTTACTGGACCTTCTTCACCTTCTCGCTAGACCTTCTTCACCTTCTTACTTGTCCTTCTTCACCTTCTAACTTGTCCTTCTTCACCTTCTTACTTGTCCTTCTTCACCTTCTTACTGGACCTTCTCCTCCTTCTTACTTTACCTTCTACCTCTTCTCACTGTACCTTCTCCACATTCCCACTAAACCATCTTCACTTTCTTACTGGACCTTCTCCATCTTCTTACTGGACCTCCACCTTCTTACTGGACCTTCTCCACCTTCTTACTGGACCTTCTTTACCTTGTTACTGGACTTTCTTCACCTTCTTACTGGATCTTCTCTACCTTCTGTAAAAGTTTTAATTACATGCGATGAACTACCACTGTAGAAGTTTGGTTATTTATTTTTGGAGAATGATATGGTAAGCTGTAGAAGTACTGTTGTTGTGCTGTAATATGAGCGCTGATGTAAATAATCAGCAGGTCGGGCTTACCAGGTGGCCGACATGGTGTGTGGGCGTATAAATCTCAACGGAAGGATGTGAAGGTCTAGAGTACAGCCATGATAACACACACACCAATCAACGTATATAAGTCAGGAAAGGTTGTAACGACTGTGGTACAGTTATTCACAGTTTATTACCACAGTAACAAGGACATCATCAAATTCAAAAACACACTGTCAATAGCACAAGATTGCACTTCATGTAAGTATTATTGATTTACTACCAAGTAGTGCGGGGTAAATAATATCTCTCTGACTTCTTTATCACATCTGACCAAACTAGTCAGGTATATCTCTAGCAAACATAGGCCGCATAGATGTCGGGCTTCCTTATATAAATAATGTTAATCTTCTGCATCACATCTGACCAAACTAGTCAGGTATATCTCTGGCAAAAATAGGCCGCATAGATGGCGGGCTTCCTTATATAAATAATGTTAATCTTCTGCCAAATCAGGTATATCAAAAATAGGCTGACGACCAAACTAGTCAGGGATATCTCTGGCAAAAATAGGCCGCATAGATGGCGGGCTTCCTTATATAAATAATGTTAATCTTCTGCATCACATCTGACCAAACTAGTCAGGTATATCTCTGGCAGAAATAGGCCGCATAGATGGCGGGCTTCCTTATATAAATAATGTTAATCTTCTGCATCACATCTGACGACCAAACTAGTCAGGGATATCTCTGGCAAAAATAGGCCGCATAGATGGCGGGCTTCCTTATATAAATAATGTTAATCTTCTGCATCACATCTTCCCGCACCGGGAGTAAGTCACCTCAAAATGCAAAGTTCTTAACTACAACAAATAGCTTCAAAAGTATTGTTACCTGATCTGCACTCCAGGAATCAAACACAAAGAAAACACTGGCCATTTCCTAGGCTTTACCGAACTATGCCAACATTCCTAACTTACATCAAACTGACTCTTAACACCTTCTTACTGGACCTTCTCCGCCTTCTTATTGGACATTCTCCATCTTCTTACTGGACCTTAGACACCTTCTCACTGGACCTTCTACACCTTCTTACTGGACCTTATACACCTTCTCACTGGACCTTCTGCACCTTCTTACTGGACCTTCTACACCTTCTTACTGGACCTTCTACACCTTCTTACTGGACCTTATACACCTTCTCACTGGACCTTCTGCACCTTCTTACTGGACCTTTTTCACCTTCTTACATGTCCTTCTTCACCTTCTTATTGGACCTTCTTCACCTTCTTACTTGTCCTTCTTCACCTTCTTACTGGACCTTCTTCACCTTCTCGCTAGACCTTCTTCACCTTCTTACTTGTCCTTCTTCACCTTCTAACTTGTCCTTCTTCACCTTCTTACTTGTCCTTCTTCACCTTCTTACTGGACCTTCTCCTCCTTCTTACTTTACCTTCTACCTCTTCTCACTGTACCTTCTCCACATTCCCACTAAACCATCTTCACTTTCTTACTGGACCTTCTCCATCTTCTTACTGGACCTCCACCTTCTTACTGGACCTTCTCCACCTTCTTGCTGGACCTTCTTTACCTTGTTACTGGACTTTTTTCACCTTCTTACTGGATCTTCTCTACCTTCTGTAAAAGTTTTAATTACATGCGATGAACTACCACTGTAGAAGTTTGGTTATTTATTTTTGGAGAATGATATGGTTAGCTGTAGAAGTACTGTTGTTGTGCTGTAATATGAGCGCTGATGTAAATAATCAGCAGGTCGGGCTTACCAGGTGGCCTACATGGTGTGTGGGCGTATAAATCTCAACGGAAGGATGTGAAGCTCTAGAGTACAGCCATGATAACACACACACCAAACAACGTATATAAGTCAGGAAAGGTTGTAACGACTGTGGTACAGTTATTCACAGTTTATTACCACAGTAACAAGGACATCATCAAATTCAAAAACACACTGTCAATAGCACAAGATTGCACTTCATGTAAGTAACATTGATTTACTACCCAGTAGTGTGGGGTAAATAATATCTCTCTGACTTCTTTATCACATCTGACCAAACAAGTCAATATATCTCTGGCAAAAATAGGCCGCATAGATGGCGGGCTTCCTTATATAAATAATGTTAATCTTCTGCATCACATCTGACCAAACTAGTCAGGTATATCTCTGGCAAAAATAGGCCGCGTAGATGGCGGGCTTCCTTATATAAATAATGTTAATCTTCTGCATCACATCTGACCAAACTAGTCAGGTATATCTCTGGCAAAAATAGGCCTCATAGATGGCGGGCTTCCTTATATAAATAATGTTAATCTTCTGCATCACATCTGACCAAACTAGTCAGGTATATCTCTGGCAAAAATAGGCCGCATAGATGGCGCGCTTCCTTATATAAATAATGTTAATCTTCTGCATCACATCTTCCCGCACCGGGAGTAAGTCACCTCAAAATGCAAAGTTCTTAACTACAACAAATAGCTTCAAAAGTACTGTTATCTGATCTGCACTCCAGGAATCAAACACAAATAAAAAACACTGGCCATTTCCTAGGCTTTACCAAACTATGCCAGAATCACAATCAAGGGGAATCTTAAACATATTTAATACACAAAGAACTCTGATCCCCTTTTACACTGCCAGAAAAACATGGCGGGACACCTTCTCCGCTCAAACCGCCCAGCCAGACTGACACAAACGAAGCAGTCTTCCGGACCCGCCAAAACCTTGGCGCATGCGCGAATCATTGCGTGACGTGAGTTTAGTTCACAACTGGAACGTTCAGGGGACTGTTCTAGGAAAATCTACGAACAGAACCTTATATGGGCAAATAGCTAGACAATAACAAGCCAAGGGAGATAACAACTAAATCTAACTTATTCCAGAAAATATTACAACTGGTTAACTCCCTTAGATAACAAACATAAAAAAGAAATATAAAAAAGGTCACATTCCTAACTTACATCAAACTGACTCTTAACACCTTTTTACTGGACCTTCTCCGCCTTCTTATTGGACATTCTCCACCTTCTTACTGGACCTTAGACACCTTCTCACTGGACCTTCTACACCTTCTTACTGGACCTTATACACCTTCTCACTGGACCTTCTGCACCTTCTTACTGGACCTTCTTCACCTTCTTACTGGACCTTCTCCGCCTTCTTACTAGACCTTCTCCACCTTCTTACTGGACCTTCTTCATCTTCTTACTGGGCCTTCTCCACCTTCTTACTGGACCTTCTCCACCTTCTTACTGGACCTTCTCCACCTTATTACTGGACCTTCTCCACCTTCTCACTGGACCTTCTCCACCTTCTTACTGGATCTTCTTCACCTTCTTACTTGTCCTCATTCACCTTCTTACTGGACCTTCTCCACCTTCTCACTGGATCTTCTACATCTTTTTAATGGACCTTCTCCACCTTCTCACAGGATCTTCTTCACCGTTTTACTGGACCTTCTTCTCCACCTTCTCACTGGATCTTCTACATCTTTTTACTGAACCTTCTTCACCTTTTCGCTTGACCTTCTACACTTTCTTACTGGACCTTCTTCACCTTCTTACTGGACCTTCTCCTCCTTCTTACTTTACCTTCTACCTCTTCTCACTGTACCTCCTCCACCTTCCCACTAAACCTTCTTCATTTTCTTACTGGACCTTCTCCGCCTTCTTGCTGGACCTTCTCCTCCTTCTCACTGGACCTTCTACACCTTCTCATTGTACTTTCTTACTGGACCTTCTTCTCCACCTTCTCACTGGATCTTCTCCTCCTTCCCACTTGAACTTCTCCTTCTCACTGGACCTTCTCCACCTTCTCACTTGACATTCTCTCTCTTATCAATTGGCCTTCTCCTTCTTATCACCGTGCCTTTTCCACCTTCTCACTTTTCCATCAACTCATTGGACGATCTTCTCATGTACCCTGGATACACCTTAACGTAAACACATCAACGAGATCTGCAGATGTCGGCTCCAACTGAAGCGAACGTATAAGCAGCATTGTATTTAATGATATGTTGTCGTTTATTTTAGCTGCAGGCTAGTTTGTTGTTAATAAATCTTTCACTACATCAGACATTTGCGATGAATTTTAGAACACACATTTTCGGTCAGACCCATATTTTATGCATTCATGTCATTTGGCTAGTGAAGGTTCCCAATAATAATTGCACTTTTGAGTCATATTTCCCCAATTATGTTCTTAAGTGGAAGATAGTTTTTGAGAATTCTTTACATCCAGCGCATGTTAATTTTATCGATATCGATTTGTTTGCTGCTCTAGATTCCAATCTGGGAACAATCATTGTCTTTTATTTTATTACACTGCTATCTTTGTAGCTCATCTTCTGTAGCTCTTCTATCTATGTCGGCTGGATTATATACTGATAACAGTGTTCCATGTGTGTGTGTGTATATATATATATATATATATATATATATATATATATATATATATATATATATATATATATATATATATATATATATATATATATATATATATATATATATATATATATATATATGTGTGTGTGTGTGTGTGTGTGTGTGTGTGTGATTATCATTTTAATTATTCCTGTCTTTAAATTACGGCGCCATCACAGCAGCAGCTGCTGCCCCCTAACAGGAAGCTTACAGAAGGCATTCACGTGTTCTTTAAGCAGTGGTTACTGTAGTAATAAGTTTTACATGATGAGGTCGCAAGCCCCAACTACAAGCTGATGTACGACAAGCCTGGGGGAACAGTAACGCTATTTTTTCTATGTCTTGTAAGAGAACCCCGGGAACTATAAGGGGCGTTTATATATATATATATATATACCAACATACATACACACTCACACACACACATATATATATATATATATATATATATACGAGGCGTGTTCAAATGAAACCCGACCGTGCTGCGCCAAGGGGACATTCGTAGGAGGAGCATGATGTCGTCACATCTGACGTAATAAGCACATACGAATGTACAAGCGTGTAAGTGTTCATTCTCCTAGTATTCATTGGTTGTGCTGCAGACCGTTAAAATAATGGCCGGTGTGATAAGGAATCCGTCCAAGGTCGATCAGCGAGCAGTGATTCAGTTCCTAACAGCCGAAGGATGTCAACCAGTCGACATTCATCGCCGAATGAAAGCAGTATATGGTGACAAAAGTGTTTCTAAGACTACAGTGAAATACTGGGCACGAATATTTCGAGAAGGACGTCAGTTAACGAAAGATCTTCCGCGGCCAGGTCAGGTGCATATTGTTGCGACAGAAGAAGCCATCGCCGAGATTGATGCAGCAATACGGGTGGACCGTCGTCGGAGCTTACATTCGCTAGCAGAGGAATTCGCTGTGTCTCTTGGGACAGTTTAAATGGTGGTTAGGAAGAAACTGAAGAATCGAAAGGTGTGTTCACAATGGGTCCCACGGATGCTGACCGATCACCATAAGGAAGAACGCATGGGGTGGAGTTTGAACCACCTGCTGCGTTACGAAGAGGAGGGTGATGCATTTCTGTTGCGCATAGTGGCAGGCGATGAGTCGTGGTGCCCCCACTTTGAGCCGTGCAGCAAATCAGCGAGCATGCAATGGAAACATCCCGGATCACCAAAACCCAAAAGATTCAAGTCACAGATTTCCACCGGTAAGGTTATGCTGACCGCATTTTTTGACCATGAAGGGCTTCTATTGGTAGACTTTAAAGAGCCTGGCGTGAACATCAATGCCATCCGCTACAAAGACACACTAGACAACCTGCATACAGCCATCAAGAATAAACGACCCGGCATGGTTTCGCGTGGTGTGATTCTGTTGCACGACAATGCTCGTCCACATGTTGCGAACATTGTGCAGGAGGCGTTAGCAAGGAAAAGGTGGGAAGTTCTGCCACACCCAGCCTACAGCCCCGATCTGTCACCATGTGACTTTCATTAATTCGGACCCTTAAAAAAATCTCTAAAGGACAACGATTCGACTCCGATGCAGAAGTCAGGGCCTCGGTTAAAAAATGGTTCAATAAGCAACCACAGTCATTTTTCTCGGACGGCATCCGCCGTCTACCCAAGCAGTGGGATGCATGTCTGAATGCATATGGTGACTATTTCTAAAGAACCCCAGTGGGTACTTGCTTCATAACAATTGCTGTATTTAATTTTACTACTCCTGCTGATGTACCATACATATATTTGTTATAAAGACACTGGGACGGGTTTCATTTGAACACACCTCGTATATATATATATATATATATATATATATATATATATATATATATATATATATATATATATATATATATATATATATATATATATATATATATATATATATAGAGAGAGAGAGAGAGAGAGAGAGAGAGAGAGAGAGAGAGAGATAGTCATACACAGTATATATTCTGCGCCGCCTTCCTAGTTAACAAAGCTGGGTGACAATGTCGTAGATTTCCGATAGGTGATTAAGAACAATGTTAGGTCCCTTCTGAATAGAACTGACAAAGGTGATGACTCAGTGCGAGATAAGGTAAACAGATAGATTTCACTAGTGAGTTGGTGAAAAAGGTAGAGTCTGTCCCTGGATTTGAGAAAAAAAAAACTACTCTAGTCCAGCCTATCGGTTACAACTAAAAAATGTGTTGTTCCGACAGTTCCCTTTCTATATATTAATATATATATATCCACCACTCACATACACACACACAGATAAGTGACGACCATTAGACGCACAAACGTAAAAACTATACTAATGGAATGTGGATGTTGGAACAAGCTGACCAACACAGAAATTACAGTTTATGTAAATTTTATTTACCATAAAGAAACTTCACAACATATATTATCATATATCGAGTATTAAAAAAATCATAGGGGTACAGAATTAATAAAGAAATAGATCCATATGTACTTTTTCCCCCCCCCCCCCTGTTGAGACAAGATCCCACAAAAGAGAAGTTAATTAACCCCCAAAAGGTCAAAAGATTAGCACTATGGTATAGAATTTGACTATACTGTAAAGAACAGAGTATTTACGTTATTCTATTCTGAAAATTGAACAGTATTAGCAAAAAAAAAAAAAAAACACAGTAAGAAATATACATGGATTATACAATAAAATAGTTACTCATCCTGCTTTCTTTCTTTCCATACAACCGTGGCCACGTTCATTCGTTCTTACCTAATACTTGATTTGCAACCTCTGGAACAATCTTTAGGACACCCGCACACAGCAAATCCAGTGTTATTTTGGCAAAGAAAACCCCAGCTCCTCAAAGACAGATTAAATCCACTTCTCCGGGGAACGTTCACTTTGTTACTTTTATTTAGGATTTCTGTTTATGTCACATTAATTAGTCCAGGTAAGAAATTTAACAGTGCTCACAGTGTCAGTAGCTTGAGATTTCCAGTACATAGGAATGTCAGGTCGGTAACTTCTCTCAGTATAAAAATTCCTTGTCACACTACAAATGGTCAAAACGTCGGGAAATGTTAATGTTGGTGATGTCGCCACAACGGGCTGAATGTAAATGAAATTGGGAAAAAGAAATCTGGATCTATAGGCCCAGTTACAAAGTCACTTTAATGTTCTGTGGGTTGGTACTCTGTCTCTTTCTGGGTGTAAACACGGAGCTAGACAGGTTCACCTTGAAGACCCAGATACTAAGTAAAAAGGTTCTTTTATATGGTTATTCTCAGATTTATATGGAAGCCGTAGGCTTAGACCGCTGGTAGGTTTTGGGTTTGACTCAGTACTGTGTATAGGAAGAAAAAAATGCATACTACTTAACCATCATAGTATTCTCAATCCTATTCTAACCCGCAAAAATATAATATTATTTATCCACTTCGGTTATTTAACTTTAATTGAAAGCCACAAGTGTATCTCATATTTTATCGTTTAATAAAAGTCCCCGTGAAATAAATTCTAGTCATTTATAAAATTAATCATCACGAATTAGAAATAAATATAGATTTCGTCAATACTCATAATGAACAGTGCATGTACTAGTTGATTAAATATCTCTTACTGGGTACTCGCAATTAATTAAATCCACGCTACAGCTGGAACAATTTAGCTATAAATTATATTTAATTCTGCAGCCAATAAGCAATAAAATCCTAGTGGAATAAAATGACGGACTTAACCATTAAATCATTCTACACAGAAAAATCTTAGTGAAATAAAATACGGACTTAACAATTAATCACTCAAACTTCTAGTATAATATTTATCACAAACACAGAAATAAACGATCTCCAATGGAAAAAACTAAGTAATTCCACTGTTATAAGGGATCTTAGAATTCGAGGCTAGATGTTCTCTGAAATTCTGTCGGTACTGGATAAATTGAGTTTTAAAGGCAGATATATATATATATATATATATATATATATATATATATATATATATACAGTACTTTGCAAAAAAAATGGCAGTCATATTTTCGCAACGCAGCACACTCATAGAAGCAAATAATAATAAAAACTGTATGTCCAGAGGAAGATTGGTATCTCCCCTATCTATTAACTGTGGTTTCAGTACAATATAATGTTGCCTTCTCCAGCAAGGCAAGCCTGGATGCGGCGAGGCATACTTCCCACAAATGTTTGTAGGTAATTGAGAGTCAGACTGTCCCAGTATTTTTCAGCTTCCTTCTTCAATTGTTCAACGTCTCTGAGTCCACTCTTTTTTAAATGATTCTTGAGTAGTGCCCAAACGTTTTTAATTGGGTTTTGATCGGGACTGTTGCTGGGCCACTTCAGCACTATCACATTCTTCTCTTGCAGCCATGCTTTGGGGGTATGAGCTGTATGATTTGGGTCATTGTCATGTTGAAATGTGCACCCATCGGGGTACATGACCTGCATAAATGGCAGAAGGTGTCCCTCTAGTATGTCGATGTACCTTTCTTTCGTGAGAATTCCTGTGAAAATACACAGTGGGGTGGCACCTCTTGCTGACACCCCTCCCCAAAGATGGAATTTCTAGGTATGTTTCGGTCGCTGGTACACAGGCGTTACAGAGCCTTTCGTCCAAATATTTATTTGAGCAGGATAAGACCAAACAGAACATTCATCTGAAAAAATCACATTGTCCCATGACAAATTTTGGTGTTCGTGGCACCAGTTCAAGCGCATCTGTTTGTGAGTCTCTGTGAGCAATGGTGACGAAATTACCCGCTTTTTTGTGTAATTCATCCTGTGTAGCTCCCGGTTGACAATAGCATTAGATACCTCTGGGCTTCCCAACTCGATCATGCGCTGCCGTATGTTTTCTACACTCTTCATTGGCCCAGCCCGAACGATTTGGGCGAGACACCGATGGTCCTTTGTGACCAAAATTCTTGGCCTCCCACTACCTTCTTTTCGCTCGATTCCATTACCTGCTTTTAATTTACTCACAACTCTGTAGACAGTCCGCTCAGGAATGTTCAAGGTTTTAGAAATGTTGGAACATGTTTGATTTCCTTCATTCCAAAGCTGTGAAATTAACATAGACTTTTACTTTGTATCCATTTTCTGCCACTAGCATTAGAAATTGTCGTCTGCTCTTATATCAAGGGACGTTACTCTACGCTAATTTTTATTTTATTTTTGGAAGTGTTTGCTCACTTACGTGGAGTGCAAATTTGGGGCAGAACATGCATATTTAATTAGATTTCAGCTTATTTAGCTGAGCAATATGACTGCCATTTTTTTTGCAAAGTACTGTATATATATATATATATATATATATATATATATATATATATATATATATATATATATATATATATATATATATATATATATATATATATATATATATATATATATATATATATATATATATATATATATATATATATATATATATATATGTCGATTCGACATTATTCTGGCAACTCCTGCGACATGGCTGGTACCAAACTGTATCGGCTACTGCCGTTCCTTTGGATCTACCGGCTGTGTGGAGAGGGGGAACATCTGCATGGGCAACAGCTTGATCTCCATATAACTGTGCCCAAGCTCGCGCCCTGGAGAGGACACTCCAGCTTCACCCTATAGGTGTCCGCAAAACACGGGAAGTAGCAGTTACCGGTTATAAGCATTTTGCCCAATTGGCGTAGGGCATGGCGCCAGGGGCTACTTCCGACAGTGGGAGAGGTTCTAGGATCTCACTGGACAGCTACCGCCCGCTTCAAGCTGGGCAGCCCCCAGTCAATAAGGTGTTGTCCCGCCACTGTCTGTTTTCCCCATTGGGTGCATGGGGATTAGGGTCAAACCCGAACTGTGGACAGAAAATTTTGCACCAAGCAATTATTGAAAAAATAGAAATAAGCAAACTCTCAGATTGGGATGCTGGAACGTCCGGACTATGTTGACTGGACTATCCGAAAACCTACAGGATGTAAACGATGTAAGGAAGACAGCCATAATTAATGATGAGCTTAAACGACTTCAGGTGGATATAGCTGCACTTCAGGAAACGCGCCTGGCGGGCTTTGGAACGGTGAGCGAGAAGGACTACACATTTTATTGGCAAGGGAAAGATCTTAATAAAGCTAGAGAACACGGAGTAGGTTTTGCGGTCAAAAAATCGCTAACTAAAATGGTTGAACCAGGCGAGAATGGACCAGAACGCCTGTTAACGCTCCGCCTGCAAACTAGCACAGGTCCCATCACCCTTGTCAGTGTGTATGCTCCTACTCTGTACTCTGCCTCAGAAGCTAAAGATGAGTTCTACTAGAATCTAGCAGCAGTAATCAAAAGCATACCTAGGCAAGAACAGCTTGTTCTCCTTGGTGACTTTAACGCTAGAGTGGGTGCCGATAATGTTTCATGGCCTTCATGTCTGGGCAGGTTTGGTATTGGCAAGATGAATGAAAATGGACAACGGCTCTTAGAGTTGTGCGTCCACCATGACCTCTGCGTGACCAACACCTACTTTCAGACAAAACCCCAGCATAAGGTGTCATGGAGACACCCACGATCCAAGCACTGGCACCAACTTGACCTGATTCTCGTCAGAAGGCCACTCCTCAGGTCTGTGCTCTCCACGCGCTCGTACCATAGTGCAGACTGTGACACAGATCACTCCTTGGTTTGCTGCAAAATCAGAGCACAACCAAGAAAACTCTATCGTGTCAGACATGAAGGGAAACCACGCATTGATACCAGCAAGATGTCAGACCCTTTCATGATCGCTCAATTCACTGCGACCTTCAAGAAAGTTCTCAGTAGCCCTCAGCATGGTGATACTATTACAGAGAACTGGGAGCATCTACGGAACACCATTCAAAGTACTGCACTTGCCACCTTTGGTAAGAAAACAGCAAAGTCAAATGACTGGTTTGACGCTTCATCAGATGTGATGGCTCCTGTTATTGAAGCTAAGCGCAGTGCTATGAATATATACAAACGTTCACCGAGTGCCAGAACCCTACAGATCCTGAGGGCTACGAGAAGCAAAGTTTAACAAACTGCTCGACGCTGTGCAAATGACTATTGGCTCTAGCTCAGTGAGAGCATCAAGATCGCAGCGCAAACAGGCAACATTAGACAAATGTATGACGGTATAAAGAAAGCACTTGGCCCCCATAAAAGTAAGACGGCACCGCTAAAAACCATCAGCGGAGAGAAGCTAACCGATAAGGGTAAGCAGATGGAGAGGTGGGTCGAGCACTACTCTGAGCTTTACGCTAGAGACAATACCGTTACGCCTGCAGCCCTTGATGCTGTCAATAGTCTGCCAACTATGGAGGAGCTGGATGCCGAACCAACATTAGAGGAACTCAGTAAGGCCATTGATAGCTTGGCCTCTGGCAAAGCACCAGGCAGTGATGGGATTCCTCCTGATTTAATCAAATGCTGTAAGAGCACGCTATTACATCCCCTGCATAGGATGCTGTGCCAGTGCTGGGAAGAGACAACTATTCCTCAAGACATGCGAGATGCCAAGATTGTAACACTGTATAAAAATAAAGGAGACAGAAGTGATTGCAATAACTACAGAGGCATCTCTCTTCTTAGTATTGTTGGTAAGGTTTTTGCCAAAGTCATCTTAATGCGACTACACAAGTTAGCTGAGCGCATATATCCAGAGGCACAGTGTGGATTCCGAGCTGGCAGATCAACAACAGACATGATCTTCTCTCTCCGCCAGCTTCAGGAAAAATCAAGAGAGCAGAAAAGACCATTATATATCGCCTTTATAGACCTCACAAAAGCATTCGACCTGGTTAGTAGGGATGGACTCTTTAAAATCCTCCTGAAAATAGGCTGCCCTTCTAAAATGCTGGAAATGATAAAGTCATTCCATGACGACATGAAGGGAACAGTCCAATATGCTGGAAGCACGTCACAGCCCTTTGATATACGAAGTGGCGTTAAACAAGGCTGTGTTCTGGCTCCGACCCTCTTCTGAATCTTCTTTGCCTTACTCTTGAAACATGCATTCAGAGATGCAACTGAAGGAATATGCCTTCACACTAGGTCAGATGGCCGTCTGTTTAATCTTTCAAGGCTGAAGGCAAAAACAAAAATCAGAAGGGTCACTATAAGAGACTTGTTGTTCGCTGATGATGCTGCAGTCGTCACTCAAAGCCAACAGGAGCTTCAGAGCTTGATGAATCGCTTCACTCAAGCATGCAAGGACTTTGGCCTCACAATAAGTCTAAAGAAAACGAATGTGCTGAGTCAGGATGTGGGTGCTGCACCAGTTATCACTATCGATAACTATGAATTGGCAGTGGTGCACCACTTCACATACCTAGGGTCTACCATCAATGACAAACTCTCACTGGATACAGAAATCGACAGCCGCATTGGCAAAGCTGCAGCTACGTTTGCCCGCCTCACATCGCGTGTTTGGGGAAACTCTAAACTCACAATGAAGACCAAAGCTGCGGTATATAATGCCTGCGTCACCAGCACACTCCTATATGGCAGCGAGAACTGGACGACCTATGCTAAGCAAGAAAGAAGGCTCAATACCTTCCATTTGCGGTGTCTACGCCGCATCCTCGGCATCTCGTGGAAAGATAAAGTGACAAATGTCGAGGTGTTGTCACGTGCTGGCCTTCAAAGTATGTATACGCTGCTTAGACAGCGCAGACTTCGCTGGCTTGGCCATGTTCGCCGCATGGAAGATGGTCGCATCCCAAAAGATATCTTCTACGGACAATTAGCAGATGGCAAGAGAACAGTTGGGCGACCACAGCTGAGGTTCAAAGATGTGTGCAAGAGAGATATGAGGGCACTGGACATGGATCCAGCAACATGGGAGGATGAAGCTGCCGATCGCACTAAGTGGCGATGCTATTTACGGCACCACCTCAGATTGGGCGAAGAGAGGCTCACACAAGAAGCAGAGGTGAGGAGAAAACGTCGAAAGGAGCACCAGGAAAATAAGCAGCTGAGGGCTGCCACCTCAGGGGCGCATTCCCATAGTCAGTTATGACTGAAGGGGCTATTATTATTATAATATATATATATATATATATATATATATATAATATATATATATATATATATATATATATAAAAATTGGAAGAAATTCACTACCACTTGCTCATTCTGATGCCTTTGCTCAGATTTCGGGCTTTTCTTCGCTCAGTTCTGAATCAGAGGAAAAATTCACACTTTTACCGCTCGCAGACTCTGGCAATCGAGCGAAACCCGTCCTTTAATCTGGCGATTCTCACCATGTTTAATTACGTTACGACCAAACGGAGGTAGGGGGAGTTGCTGTGATTATCTGCCCTTAGTTTTCAGATTAAGTCCCCCTGACCAATGTCTACCGAAAGCTACGACTTCACTTCATTAGCTTATCTCCCCCTGAGAACGTGCACTAATAAACAGGGACGACTTATTGAAATAGTCGCCCTTTTCTCTACAAATCCACCATCTCGTCCCCTCTCTACTCGTTTCGTTTACCTGTCTGATTGCAAACATTCCTCGTAGTTTATACGACATAGAGAAAAGAAAATGTGCGTGGCCAAATTAAGATTTTGACATGTGAAGGGGTCTGCGTTTATCAAATAGGTCTGTTGGTAAACATTCCTAAGGCAAATAGAGAAAATAAAATAAAATAGGCGTGCTAATTTAAGAAAGAGACAGATATCTGAGTGTAGGAGGGTTTTACGTTAACAAACCGTGCATGGCTCATAAGGAAGCCGGTGAAAGACAGGTGGAAGAAAAATGTAGATGTATGACATCTATTTTCATAATATCCTCTGCCACAGACACACAAAGCATCAGAACGTGAAGTGAACATTCTTTCTCAAAAAATTAACATTACCAGCTAACCATTGGTGTAGACTGACAGAACGTGAAACAGGAACCCACCTGCAAGAAAACATGTACATACATATGTGAAAATCAGATATAATAACAGCGTAATTTTTCTTATTACTGAATTTTTATCATTAACATTCGAGAATCCATCTTATAGATTTGAGCACTGGAAAGGACATTCGATTCTGTGACTGGCATGGCCATTTCTAAACATGAGGCAATCCAAGAGAGAGAAAGAGAGAGAGAGAGAGAGAGAGAGAGAGAGAGAGAGAGAGAGAGAGAGAGAGAGAGAGAGAGAGAGAGAAGTTTCTAAATGCCTTCTATTCAATCTTCTTTTATTTTTTCTTCTGTCATATATATGAACATATGGAGATTAAGAGAAATCAAGTCCAACACAAAACTAAGAATCTTCAACTCAAATGTCAAGTCAGTGCAATTGTATGGCTCTGAACCATGGAAAACAACAAAGACAACAATCAAAAAGCTACAGACTTTCATAAATGGGTGCTTGCGTAGAATAGAAGGATTGAAATGGTGGTGAGAAGGTTATCAATGCGGAACTGATGACAAGAACATTGCAAATGCCATTGGAACACGTGATGAGAAGATGCTGGCGATGGATAGGACACACACTGAGGACACCTGTTGATAGCATTACAAAGCAGTCAGTGTTCTGGAATCCCCAGAGACAAAGAGGCGGTGGTAGACGAAAAAAAATATTGAGAAGAGAACTGGAGACAGAAGTGAAAATGATGAGGAAGACGTGGACAGAACTTGAGGCGATGGCACGTGACAGGAGGACTTGGCATGTGTTTGTTGAAGGCTTATGCTCATTGGGGACCTAAAGGGTATTGATTGATTGATTGATTGATCTATCTTAATGTTAGTTATAATGTTTACCTTTCAAAATATCTAACCAAATCTGTTTTTTTTTATTTTCTTCATTCAGGTGGCAGATTAAGTCTTCGAAAACATCAACGAATACTTTTTTGATGCTTTGAAGTGCAATGTTACAAGCTAACAAAATAAGTAGAAGAACCATGGATGTGGCTAAACAAAATAACAACTGATTTGAAAGTAACTTAGTAACTTCGTCTTCTTGATGTTTCTACTTTTGCAACAGGAAAAACAGAGGAATTTTACTCGATTTCTCTGAAACTCACATGGATTCATCAGCTGCATCCTGCGTTAATTTCGAAGGATTTCCATTTGTGTGACAAAGTCTTGCAATAAACAGCAAAAACGTATTAAAAAAACTACAATCTTCTCGAAGTTTGCTGACCATATTGACAGAGTCATCATTTTTATTACTTGTGATACCATCTAGAAACAGGGTAATGATTGTCCACAAATGGGTAACTCAGATCGGGGATAACATTTGTCAGTTCTGTGGTATAATAAACAAGCTAATACGAAGTTGTAAACACATATAGGCACGCAGATATTTCTGACAGGCTGCCAGACTTTGGTCAGATGAAGGACTACACGGTCGTATAATTCTTACTTCGACAAACATTACGACGGCCAACGTTATGACCACATTATCTTCGCCAGGGAGAAACGTACGAAAACAGCTGAGAAAGGAAGTGGAAACCTATATAAATGCACTTTAAAAATTATGAAAAAGACAGGATACAAATCTCTTAGGAAGATTACTGTTGCCACTCTGGTTGCTTATAGTAGAAAATACATCAGACTATAAGAACTGTACCAGACAACCAGCGATTATAACACATCTAATGGTGGTAGAAGTTCTGCGACTGAAGCATCCATGCTAAGCTACTGTTAACCTGGACATATTCTCAAATGAATCAAACATTATTGCCATCTGGTATTTTCTGGAACTATTTGAGACTCAACGAATCCTTCAACAACAGCATCAATGAAGCAACTAACATTGAGAAGTATGTTGTGTCTCCTAGCAGTGTAATCATACTCTTCAAAAATGTGTCCACTCCTGTCACGTGGGATTCATCAGCTGACTGTCATGTGGTGTCTTACTTTTTCCACGTAGGTGTTGGATTATTTGTCAGCGCCGTGGCCGCCATTGCTGTTGTCGGGAATTTTTTGGTTCTCTGTACTTATGCCAGGTGAGGTTTTTATTATCTGTGTTTTGTGTTTAGGTAAACTGCTTTTGTTATTTACAGATAAATTATGAACAAGCGCTGCACAAACGGAGCACTATGAACGGAGCCGGACCTAAGAGTATTTCCAGTGTGGTGCGAGTTCACGTGATGGCGCCAGTGGCGTAGCGAAGGGGGGAGGGCAAGGGGGGGGGGGTGCCACCCCGGGCGCTGCAGGAGGGGGCACCGAAAAAGTCGACTCGTCGTTTTTCTGCGAACAGTTGTGTCCTTTTAACACACTCTGAATCTTGTCTTTCGCTGCCAAGTCTATCGTTTTCGTGGTCGTCTTCAAATCCACCACGTTGCTCTTCTTCGGTTATATGATCATAACTAATGTTAATGAGCAGCTGAGCGTCCTCTATTAGGCACACAACCTACGTGCGATTGCAGGATACCAACTAAAACTCTTGGTGTCTTACGGAAAAGATGGATACCATAACTTAAGCGTAGCACAGCAAATTCTGCTAACGATTTCTACTTTAGTAGCCAGTTGTGAAAGTTCTTTGAGTAAATTAAAGCTAATTATTATTTTATTTTAAAAAATAAAATTTTGCCTCGTTCCGGCGAGGCGCGTTCCGTTCAACCTAGACACAGGGTCCATTGGTTATACTAGGGCGCATGTCCAAATAGAAAAGATCTTGTGGTCTGTCAATGATAAGACAGTTAATTATTTCGTATTTACGAGCGTCTATGGGACAGGCACGTCTGATTAATGTGACGCTTCTTAGTATTGAAAAAGAAACGCTTAAGTACATTGATTTTGATCACATAATTGATCGATTTGCAGGAATGAAGGTACGAAAGATTAATCTGCAGTAGAAAAATAGATATCTGTAGTGTACTGTTTTTACTGTTAATCAAAAGAGCAGTTCCTTTCTGTTCTTTTGTGTTTAATTAATTACTAAATTTAATATTTTCCCAATAATTCAAACTGTTGTTCTTACTATAATTCTGAATTTACATCAATGCTTGATATAGTCCTTTTAACTTGCTTTAAATTTTTGTACAAAATGAGCATACATTTTATCTGAGGTGACTGGGGCGCGTTTTTTTCATGGGTCGTCTCGGGCGCTAAAAACCCTCGATACGCCACTGGATGTCGCCCACTTTCATATTAGCAAATAATTATTTAATGTGATATTTTTCTTTTTCAGTTCTCTTGTTCTTTAAAAATCTAAAATGTTCTTATTATTTTGTAATACATTTCGGCGCCTCCCCTAAACCGGCGCCCGATGCACCGCCCAAGTGCCAGTGCGAATCTGTATGTACGTACAGGCACGCAGCTATTTCTAACACAGACTGAGAGTTTTGTCAGATGAACGAGAACACGGTAATATAAGTCTTACAGCTACAAACATCACAACGGCCCACGTTATGACGACATTATCTTCGCCAGGGAGAAACGTACGAAAACAGCAGGGAAAGGAAGTGACATTCTTAATGTGTCGACATTTTGAGTAAAAGGACATTTAAAAAAAAAACTGTAAATGATGAGTATAACTGTGGCACTGATAAAATGACTGTTGAACATCTGCTTCAATGTTGCCCAACATATGCGGAACAGAGAAAGCGCATATGGCCGACACCAGTACCATTCGTGGAAAAGCTCTACGGAGATTCAAATAGCCTCAAACTGACTACTGCTTTCTTTGAAAACATTCAAGTAGACGTCTGAGAGTGCAAAAAGAAGAAGAAGAAAGACTGTAATAGCAGAAAAAAAATTGAAATTGAAAACATTGGCGAAAAGCTCGTTGTGAAAGTTCAGCAGTATGTCCAAATTATGGTGGTATGTCAAGTTTTAAAGTTATGTGTTATATAAAAGATAAATAACTTAATTACAACCAACATCTAATCCTCAAACATTCATGTATGTTTAGACAGAACATTCGTTTTTTTACAATGAGAAAATGCAAACAACAAAATTTAGAACTATTGTACTATCAAGATAAAATTGTTCTTACAAATATCACAATAAATCAGAAAGTACATCAGGGCGACCACGTGGCATATTTCGAGTAATCGCATATAGCGTTCTTGAGCACTGGCTAACACTGCCATGCGGTAAGTTCTTGATTACGTTTAAACATATTAAACAAAAAACTTTGAATTCTCCTGTTTCAAATAAAGTCGCAGGAATAGAACTGAGAATTTTTATAGCAGTTTTATTCAGTATAAGACATAACTCGACTTGGATCCACTGTCACTGAGCGTCAGCTCTTGATGACCGAAGCAGTGATTACATAACACACACAACACGCCGCGTGGATTACGACCAAAATAAAATTAGCTGATTATCAAAATTGTCAACCTGGTTTCCTTCTTCTTTTTTCGCGTCACGTGCTGAATGTCGCAGGCGAAGTTGTCTCTTGACAGCGTCCGATCACTAGGGCTTATTATCATTTCTTTTGTTTACTATTTCTGTCAGTGTCCAATTGGCTAAGCGGTTAGAGGACTTTCCTCTCACGGGTTCTGGGATCGAAGCCTTGTAGCGTCACGCTCCAGTTTACCCAGCTGTAGATGGGAGCATGACTCTGCTATTGATTTAATGAAGGCAAAGGCAGCGAGGACGGGAACTGGTCACCCCACCCACCTCATGAGCTGGGCCTAGTACAGAGAAGTCTCGAACACTTCACTCCCGTTTCACACAATCTACTTTTGAACTACCTATATCTCCTTTTTTTTTACAATTTATATGCCAAGATTTTAGGCTAAATTATCGTGTATCCTTTCTATTTCACCTCTTTTATCTCTGGTTCTGGGTTTAATCACAAAGAGGACTGCTATAACAACTGGAAGATGAAACTTAATAATAATAATAATATACATTTGTGTGGAACAGTCATTCAATTGAACGATACTGTCGAAACACGGGACATTCCGGGGGTCTGGCTTTCTCAAAGATGAGAATCATAGATAAATAGAACAGACAATGAACACTGCAAGCACGCGGAAAGAAGTCAATGAACCAACAACAAAAAAGTGAGCGACATAGAAAGATGTAAAGGAATAAAGATCAGGTGTAAAATGAGCATGAGTAGCTGTCACGAAATGGATTTATGACTAGAGACTGTCTACATATAGTGACAAGACAGTAAGAAGAAAGACTGAAATGATAGATTCAGATAGAAATATAGTGCAAAATGTGAAAGTTGAGACCATTGGCTCCGAGGTTGAGAACCGAGGTTGATTCTTTCCTCGCCACTTCGGACGTTTAAATTGCTATGGCCTCGAACCACCTCTAACTACCCTATGGGGATAAGGTTCAATTAAGATTCACAAACACCAAGGTACAGACAACATATAGCTACTGTACTAAAGGAAATGACTGATGCCAGCTACAATTTATACAAGTTTATTATACACCTATAAACAAACTCATATACATGTCAAATATATAAAGTGCGAGGATGCACACCTGAAACAAAATCAAGCACATTTAAAAATGCATCAACCCCCAACCCTTCTCCCACAATTGCAACCTGTATGGGGAAAGAAGGTAAGGTTAACTGAAATGAACTACACTGCACTTGATGTTGCCTACACTCCAAACTAGCTGTTCTAAATTCTAACTCTAACTCTAAGTCCACTGATAGCTGGAACGACTACGCAGTGTCTACACAATCTCTGCACAGACTTCGGTTCTACACAGCCTATCCTGGAATCTCCTGAACACAACTAACTGCACCTCTAAACTTCAGCAGCGGTCCTCTGCTATGATTCACCAAAACTATCCGTTCTGCCTGTCTGTGCTGACTTCAGTAGAGAGAATGTTTACCTTCTCTCTCTCCACTAACTCTGGAATTGATGACTAAGGTTTAACAGAACCCCACTGGATTCTGGACTGGAACTGTAGCTGGCTTCTCCTAACACCTCTGAGGTTACCTGCCCGATTACCTATGACTGGGCGATGGGGCTATCGGCTTTATTATGGCCGTGAAGAAGCGAACATAAAATTACCACAACGCTGGCAGCATGCCAAATCTGCGTGTGTAACCGACCGAGCGTCAGAACTCAGGATTTATCCACAAAAATCCTATTCGCTGGAAAATGTCTTCCCCTGGCTGGGAAAACGTATTTTCTTCCTCTCCTTCCACCACTGGCAATTCATGCGCGACTTAGCTTGTCGGCGAATGCCACAACTTCGCCTTGGGAGAAATTTTTGTGGTATCAAAAATTCTGCTCTTCCCCACAAAAACCGGTACCTGCAAATCTCGAATGTCCAACTGAAAGGCAATCGACAATTTGCTTCTGGCACCCAGCTTGGCAAGTTACAGACGAAGAGAACGAAAATATGAAATGCTAGCCTATTTATTATCAAGACCCCCCCCCCCCCACGCGCCGACTTCATGACGTCATATGCGCGGCGTGGTTCTAAAGCCAATGAGAGCTCTGCATTTCAACTGCAGTTAGCTCTCAGCCAATCAGAACCTTAGATCTTTCTGATGCAACGTGCATGGGTTTTAGACAAAGAAACGGGAATAAGCTCTGCCCTCTAGTGGCAATGAAACAAAAATGGCCAAAATATATATATATATATATAAAATCCCGAAAAATGTGTCTAGCTGCATGCCTATCTTTAAAAAAGACTAAAACAGGGGCAAATCCTCATCTAGCCTCTATAATCTTCCTTCTAGAAATATACTGCACCAATCTTCCTACACACACACACTCTAAACACATAGATCAAACTCCATCGTGATCTCATCTTGAAAAAACGTAAATAATAGAAGGAGAAGAAACATGGAGAAGGATTACCTGTAATCCCTCCTAAAAATATAGTGACCAATTGCAAGGAGAAAAAGACATGGGCCATTTGAAAGACAGAATCTCAGTACTTTCGTCACATCACTCCCCCCTTTCAAAGATTGAGCAACGATCTTCTTACTGAAATCTCTGTGTTTCACACTGGCCCTTATTCCTGTCTGCCAAGCTGTCTGTGAGCACTTCTTCCTTTTTCGTGTTCTCTTCCGGAGCTAGGTGCCGGTTTAAGAAATCCGCTCCCACATTATCTTTTCCCGGGATATATTGTACCGAAAACGAGTACATGCCCAACAATAAAGCCCATCTCATTATTTTAGCGTTATTGTGCTTGTTGGCTCCCAAAAATGCCAAAGGAGCGTGGTCACTTTGTACTGTGAACGTGACCCCGTATAGGTATTCGTGGTGTTTGCGAATTCCGGAAACTAATGCAAGGCACTCTCGTTCTATTGTTGAGTAGTTTCTTTCAGCCGCATTAAGTTTCCTACTGGCATAGGAGACAGGGAACAACAGCCCTTGTTGTGCTTCGTCGGCCTGTAAAAGAGTGGATCCAATTCCTATGGCGCTTGCATCCACTCTTAACACAAAGGGTTTTGTTAGAACCGGGAGCCGAAGTATTGGCGAACTGGTCAGCAGCTCTTTAAGAGTGGTGTATGCTCCCTCACATTCTGCTGTCCAACGAATTTTTTCCGGCTGACCTTTCCGAGTGAGGTCGGTCAACGGCCCTGTTAAGCTATTACAATTCGGAATGAATTTTTGATAATAGGCGCACAAGGAGATAAAGGATCTCGTGTCTCTTTTTGTGATGGGGCGGGCTGCTTTCCTTATTTTCTCCACGTTTTTGTCCAGCGGCCACATGCATCCGTGGGCGATAGTGTGGCCTAGGAAGTCTAGGGTGTCAAACCCGAGTAAACATTTGCTCGGGCGGGCGGTAAGCCCCGCCTCCTTCAATCTCCAGAGGAGCGAGGCGACAGTGGCTATGTGTTCCTCCTCCGTTTCCGTTGCGATGAGGATATCATCCATAAAATTATGAATGTGGGGGTTTTGCAACGGCCCTAATAGCTTCCTCATCATTCGGGTGAAAGCACCCGGGGCATTATGTAACCCAAACGGCATGACATTAAACGTATAGTGCCCTTCACTAGTGCTAAAGGCCAACATCGGCCTGACGTCCTCTTTCACCGGAATTTGATAATAGCCTTTACTTAGGTCTATTTTCGAGAAGATTTTTGCCTGGCTTAATTTGGAAAACAGTTCCGCAGGGCTGGGGAGGGCTTCCGGTTGAAATTCCGTCACGGTGTTGAGCAATCGATAATCGATGCACAGCCTGGTCTCACCGTTAGGTTTTTGTAAGAGGACCACGCTCGAACTGTATGGGGATGTGGTTTCAGCAATGATGTTGGCCGCCAGTAGTTTTTCAATTTCCTCCCGTAACGCAGCGGCTTTGGCGTATGGAACCGGATATATTTTAGTCCGTACCAGGGTGTCGTCTTTCAGTTTCATCTCAAATTCTGAGAGGTGGGTGAGTCCAGGCTTATCCGTTAAAACGTCGGTGTATTGTTGTAATACAGTCCTGAGTTCTCGCGCCGCTCCTTCTGAAAGATTGTCCCCAAATTTCACGTCTCGGTACGACTCTGTTTGGTGTAGGGGGTACTCTCCGTAATTCTCTGGGTCGTCCTCTTCCTCAATAGCTACCGCCAATGCTAACAGGTGGTCTTGAGATGGTGGGGCTCGTTCTAAAAATTTCTTAAGGAGATTTACGTGGTATATCTTCCTTTTTCCCCTGATAGCGATGCGGTAGTTAGTGTTAGAGATTTTCTCTAACACCTCGAAAGGCCCCTGCCATCCAATGCGCAGTTTGTTTTCTCCGGTGGGAAGTAACAACAAGACTTTCTCCCCTACCTGGAGCTCTCTTTCCTTGGCCGTCTTGTTGTATCTCTGCGCCTGTTTTGCGCGAGCCTTACGGAGGTTGTCTGAGGCCACTTTCCAACCTAACTGTAGTCGCTCCTTCAGCTCTTCAACATATTTGGAGGCCGACACCGTTGTCTCATCTGCCTTCCGATCTGTCATAGACCTGAACAGAGCCTCCAATGGGTCCTTGATCGGCCGTCCGAACAATAGGGTGGCTGGTGGGTAGCCTGTAGAAGCTTGGGGGACTTCGCGATACGCAAACAGGGCGGCGGGAATAAAAAGATCCCAGTCCTCTGGCCGCTCCTGCCCTAACTTGCGCAACATTGTCATCAAGCTGCCGTTGAACCTCTCCACGAGACCATTTCCTGCCGGGTTATACGGACTGGTATGTATGTGTTGGGTCCGGAGAATGTTGAAGATCTCCTCCATCAACAAGCTGCGAAATTGGGAGCCATTATCTGTCAACAGTTGCTGAGGAAACCCCAGTCTTGTAAAGATTTGCAGCAAGGCTTCTGCAACATGCTTCGAGTCGGTGACCGCCAGGGGTATGGCCTCTGCCCACGTGGTGCACACATCGACTAGTGTCAGAATAAACCTGTTCCGCCGCTTAGTTCTTTCCAATGGGCCTACAATGTCAACCGCCACTCGTTCGAAGGGGGTAACGACGATGGGCATCTCTCCTAACGGGACTGGGGGTGTCCAGTGTTTGGGTGCCACTCTCTGACACTGAGCACAAGATTTCACAAATCTTATGATGTCCGGCGTCATTCCCGGCCAGAAATAATGGGCCGATATTCTGTGTATGGTGGCCCCCTGGCCCATTTGTCCACTAAATGGAAGCGCATGCCCCATTTCTAAAATCTGCAGCCTATACTTGGCTGGCACCACCAATTGGTTATGCCCCTGCTCTTCACCTCCTTCTCTGCGATAAATCAGCCCATCCTTCTTGAAGAAATTCCCCTTTTGTTTGGGGTCCTTCGACGTGGGCAATTTCTGAAAACAGGCCGTCAGGGTCGGATCCTGTTGTTGGGCCTCCTGCAATTCCTGGGGTAACGGATTAATGGGGGCTTCCTTTTCCCGCTCCTTCTTGGCTTGCTCCCTAGTAACCACTGCGGCTACTACTTCCGGTTCCTTTGGGTCCCCTAGGTACACATACCTACATCCCAAAATGACCTCGAAAAGGGGCCCCTCCATTACGGCCGCCTTGATCGTGCCCCTGACAAATTTCGACACTATCTCGATCTGCGCTACTGGGAGGCGCATTGGAGCATCTCCCTTCAACACCCCACATATCTCCACAAATTCTCCAGTCATCTGTTCGGGCTTTACTAGATGATGGCCCACCAGACATTCGAAACTTAAGCCGGTATCATACAAACACTCGGTTTCGACCCCATTAACAGTTACCCTTCCCCTCGTGGAAGGTCGGTCACTGGTAGGTCGAGAATCCTGCTCCTTCTCCAAGTCTGGTATAGAAGTTTGTAAACAGGCTACTCTCTTCGGGGGGTTTTCCCGGCTTCCCCCTGCTCTCCACTGCGAGTTATAATTATTTCTGCTGCCCCACGACCGACCAGGGGCGTGTTTCCGGGCAGGGTCCCTCCTTGGCTCCTCTCGTTTATCCGGCGGGTTGGGGCCCCTCGCGGAGCTCAAAGCAGGTGGAGGGGGCTCTCGGGTGTTAGGCCCGTTAGTTGGCTTGTCGGGAGAGGTGTTATGTCCTCGGGTTGGCGGGTCAGGGTTTTTCCGTTTCTGGCCCAGGACTTCGGCCTGTGCCGACTGGAACCTTTCAGCAAAAAGAATTATCTGGTCCAGCTGCTGGGCGCCCTGCTCCGCCAGGTACTTCCTTAAGTCCGGAGACATGTTGGCCTTTATCTGTTCGCACAGAACTAATTCTTCCAATCCTTCAAAAGATTTAGCCAAACCCGACAACTCTCTCCAGCGAGTGAGGTAATTCCTCAGCCTCTCTGCGAACTGGGGAAAACTTTCTCCTTTCTCCAGACGACTTTCCCGAAACATTGTTTGGCACTTCCGGGGAGTCCATTGGAATCGCTGTAACAGGGCGTTCCGCAGTGCCTCAAAGTTATTTTGGTCATCCACTAGCATCTTGCTATAGACCTCATACGCATGTCCTCTTAGAGATTGAGATAATTTGAGACACCAAAGACTATCATCCAGCCCGTATGCCTTTGCCATCCGTTCAAATTTTTCTAAAAATACCTCAATTTTCTCATTCCCGTTAGGAAAAGAGTCCATTGGAAAGTTCATGGCTGCCATCCGGGTACCTCCGTTTCCTGAGGTGTCTGTTGCCCCTGCTCCGGGAGAATCTCCGTTAGCCGAACTGCCTTCCGAAGATCGGTACTGCAGTTCCAGTGAACGCAGGGCAAGTTCATGCTGTCTCTCTGCTGCCTTCTCCCTCTCTTGGGCTTCCCTCTGTGCTATCTTCTCCTGTGCTTCTCTCTGTGCTATCTTCTCCTGTGCTTCTCTCTGTGCTATCTTCTCCTGTGCTTCTCTCTGTGCTATCTTCTCCTGTGCTTCTCTCTGTGCTATCTTCTCCTGTGCTTCTCTCTCTGCTTTTCTCTCCTCTGCCTGTCGGGCCTTCTCTTCTTTCTCCGCTTGCCGGTCCTGTTCCCTCATAATGTAAGCCCTAGTCTCGGCCTCATTCATCCCCATGCTTTTAGCTGCGTCCTTCCATGCAGTAAGTAGCTTGACCAATTCAGCCATCTTACCTGACAAATCAGCAGTAACTCACCACGAGGGGAAATGACAAAAAAAAGGAACAAGAAAAATTTACTGTTACCTACTAGGAATATGCTGTCGCAAAAACCCGCACTCAGACTAGCACCAAGTCTGACTAATAACTACCTGAAAAAAATTCACGTTATCCAGCTACCCAAAACCCGAATTTACTTTCCTGTTAAGAAAAAAATTCGATTAGCCATCAATTACTTCTAAGTCATAAACAACCTTACTACACTAACATCTAAACTGACTACAACCTGTGGAAAAAACTTATAGCTGGATCAGTCTTAATATAGCTCAAGTCTAGGGGATTTATAAGAAATCTATTTCCAGAACTTTCTTCAGAGACAATTTATGAATCTAGAATTGATCCCAACAAAGATGATCCCAAGGACGACGCCACCCACTTTGTCACGAAATGGATTTATGACTAGAGACTGTCTACATATAGTGACAAGACAATAGTAAGAAGAAAGACTGAAATGATAGATTCAGATAGAAATATAGTGCAAAATGGGAAAGTTGAGACCATTGGCTCCGAGGTTGAGAACCGAGGTTGATTCTTTCCTCGCCACTTCGGACGTTTAAATTGCTATGGCCTCGAACCACCTCTAACTACCCTATGGGGATAAGGTTCAATTAAGATTCACAAACACCAAGGTACAGACAACATATAGCTACTGTACTAAAGGAAATGACTGATGCCAGCTACAATTTATACAAGTTTATTATACACCTATAAACAAACTCATATACATGTCAAATATATAAAGTGCGAGGATGCACACCTGAAACAAAATCAAGCACATTTAAAAATGCATCAACCCCAACCCTTCTCCCACAATTGCAACCTGTATGGGGAAAGAAGGTAAGGTTAACTGAAATGAACTACACTGCACTTGATGTTGCCTACACTCCAAACTAGCTGTTCTAAATTCTAACTCTAACTCTAAGTCCACTGATAGCTGGAACGACTACGCAGTGTCTACACAATCTCTGCACAGACTTCGGTTCTACACAGCCTATCCTGGAATCTCCTGAACACAACTAACTGCACCTCTAAACTTCAGCAGCGGTCCTCTGCTATGATTCACCAAAACTATCCGTTCTGCCTATCTGTGCTGACTTCAGTAGAGAGAATGTTTACCCTCTCTCTCTCCACTAACTCTGGAATTGATGACTAAGGTTTAACAGAACCCCACTGGATTCTGGACTGGAACTGTAGCTGGCTTCTCCTAACACCTCTGAGGTTACCTGCCCGATTACCTATGACTGGGCGATGGGGCTATCGGCTTTATTATGGCCGTGAAGAAGCGAACATAAAATTACCACAACGCTGGCAGCATGCCAAATCTGCGTGTGTAACCGACCGAGCGTCAGAACTCAGGATTTATCCACAAAAATCCTATTCGCTGGAAAATGTCTTCCCCTGGCTGGGAAAACGTATTTTCTTCCTCTCCTTCCACCACTGGCAATTCATGCGCGACTTAGCTTGTCGGCGAATGCCACAACTTTGCCTTGGGAGAAATTTTTGTGGTATCAAAAATTCTGCTCTTCCCCACAAAAGCCGGTACCTGCAAATCTCGAATGTCCAACTGAAAGGCAATCGACAATTTGCTTCTGGCACCCAGCTTGGCAAGTTACAGACGAAGAGAACGAAAATATGAAATGCTAGCCTATTTATTATCAAGACCCCCCCCCCCACGCGCCGACTTCATGACGTCATATGCGCGGCGTGGTTCTAAAGCCAATGGGAGCTCTGCATTTCAACTGCAGTTAGCTCTCAGCCAATCAGAACCTTAGATCTTTCTGATGCAACGTGCATGGGTTTTAGACAAAGAAACGGGAATAAGCTCTGCCCTCTAGTGGCAATGAAACAAAAATGGCCAAAATATATATATATATATATATATAAAAAATCCCGAAAAATGTGTCTAACTGCATGCCTATCTTTAAAAAAGACTAAAACTGGGGCAAATCCTGATCTAGCCTCTATAATCTTCCTTCTAGAAAAATACTGCACCAATCTTCCTACACACACACACTCTAAACACATAGATCAAACTCCATCGTGATCTCATCTTGAAAAAAACGTAAATAATAGAAGGAGAAGAAACATGGAGAAGGATTACCTGTAATCCCTCCTAAAAATATAGTGACCAATTGCAAGGAGAAAAAGACATGGGCCATTTGAAAGACAGAATCTCAGTACTTTCGTCACAGTAGCAATGAATAAGCTAGTAAAAATACAGAGCAAGAAAGAAAGAAATATAAACTCAAATAATATAACAAACAAAACAAATGCAAAAAAAAAATTAATTAATTAAACAATGGAATAATAAAGTAGATTGGCTTGCTTCGATTTTCAGAAGTGATCGTGAAGAACGCGCGCCTTGTAAGCAGGAAGTAACGAAAGTCGATAGAAAAGCCTGGGAATAAAAGTACGAATGCGGAAATCAGATAGCAAACAAAGCAATAATAATAATAATAATAATAATAACAGTAATAATGATAATAATAATAATAATAATTAATAAATAAAGACGAAAAAGCTGGGAAGAAAAAATGAGACGGCACCGAAATAATGAAACAACCACCTAATAGAAGAAATTAAATAATTACTGTCTCAGACAGAACTCGTTTGTCTTTGGAAAAATGGCCTAATGTTCTAAATGGGTTGTCTTTCCCGTTATGGATTGAATTGTCCAGCATCATTTTATTTAATGCCCCATATTGAGTGGCTACTTCCTATTTCATTCCCTCTTTATTTTTCTCATTCCTGGCTTTTTTTTTGGTTCTTCATCTTCTTCTTCGTACACTCACAGACTACTTGAATGTTTTCAAAGAAAGCAGAAGTCAGTTTGAGGCTTTTTGAATCTCCGTAGAGCTTTTCGTCGGCTTCGTGCAGGTGTGTCAGTGTCTGTCCCTAGTCGTGGTGTGCGGCGGAACGAACGGAATAATTTGTCTTCTCTTTGGTTACTTTCACAGTTGCCTCCATGGCTGGCGGAGTTGTGGATTTTAAAGTTGCTACCAAAGTGAAATGGGTTCATTTTCGATACAAGACAACAGGAGGCTGAGACACTTGGGAGTCATGACCCAAGTGGGCCCGCCCCTCTTAGAGTGTAAAGGAGTAGAGGGCCGAAACACTTGTTCGACGGGGGGACCACTTCTGATGATCAGATTGCCTCCTAATGTATCGCTCTGTATAGAGTTTCCTATCACCATTTTGTATGTGACCAGGATGCTCTACATCCAATTTGTTTCTGTATCTGATTCTGATTAAACTCTTTGCCACATCGAAAGTTATGCTTGCATCAGACTGAGGTAGATTTTCACCTTTCTTTGCCAATATGTCAGCTTCTTCATTATAGGTGATGTCACAATCAAATATGATCCATTGGATCACAACACTTTTTGAATCTTTGACATACTTTGTGGAGCACTATTCTGAGGTCATCCAGGTCTGTATTATTTTGGCTTATCAACGTTGCATATACTGACAGTGCATCGGTAAAGAAAGCAACGTGTCCCTCTGTGCTTTCCTCTGTCATTATAACCTTTGCTACAGTTTTCAAGGCCTCTGCTCTGAAGTTACTTGAGAATTGTCCTGTTGCCTCTGACAGCTTTCTTTGTGCACCAGTGCTTAAGGTCAGAAAGATACCTCCACATTCATTTTCTGTTGCATTTGTTGCTGGTCCATCTGTGTATGTATGGATCCAGGTGTTGCGTGGATAATGTTTCTCTATGTATTTTGTCGCTATGGATTTTCTGTCTCTTGCAGTCTGGCTCTTCTTTTTTTCCATTCCAGGAATGTTTTCTGTCATTTCAGGGAAACAATGTTGTTTCCAAACTGGAAGCTTGTGTGCAGTGTAGATGGGTTTAACAGTGGATATTTCATTTATGGAAACTGCTCTCATCTATGGTTTTGTTGATTCTACAAAGTTGCTTCGTTTGAGTCTTTGCCTTCTGTCGTGAATTTTTTAGATAGATAGGTCAGAAGATATTTATGGTCTCGTCTGAGCAGAGGTGATAGTGGTAAATATGTGAGAATAAAGGTGTAAGAAATAGATTTTCACGAGGAGATAGTGTAAGAGGAGGATCTGTCTCTGGAGTGAGTAGTTTCTCTACTCCAGCCTATCTATACGACTATATTTTAATATAAGAAGACCTTTCTCTCCCTGTATGAAATATAAGTTGCACTACACACACACACAATTATGTGACAACAATACGCACAAACGTGAAAAAACTATGGATAATTGGGTATGGGTCTGACCAACACGCACATTAAGTTCTTTTTGTTGTTTATTATCATTAAACTTTTTACAACATCAAACATATAGAGAAAACAAATCAATCAAGTTTACAGATATATGAAAATAACCAAATAAGTGCCCTCCCCTTGTTGAGAAAAAAAGATCCCAAAAGAAGTTAATAACCCAAAGGTCAAAGATAAGCATTAGATTACAGAATAGACTGTGAAGAACAATTTCCCACTAAATTACTACTCAGTAAAGTACTCAGGTTAGCGAAATCCAAAAAAGTATAGTTAGTACAATGATTGTAACAAAGGAAAAAAGATTTACCCTCTCTCTCTCTTTCTCACACTCTGTCATCTGTGGCTACATACAATTTTGCTTACATAATAGTGCTGTAGGTATCCCTTGAAAAATTACACTAGTCTGAACATATATTGTCAGGTGGGTTGCCAAGTCTGGCCCTAGACCAGCCTTGGTATTTAATAATTATAAGGTGGTCGCCAAAGTTGGTGGGTTAATTTTTCCAGGATGAATCCTGTGTCACCGCATATAGTTACTGAAGCAAGACGTTCTCGGGACGTTCACAATTTCAAGAGGAGAAAAGAAGTTCCTGTATTGACTAGCCTCTGGTTGCTCAGACAAAAATGTTACGATATGAGAAAAAAAAAACTGATAATTGATGGTTAATCCTATCGGTTGACTTTATGATGAGTGCCAATTTTGAAACAGCACAACTGTCTGAATAAATCCAGTGCTATGTCTTTCAAAGGTCAGGAATATATGTTCTTTCGTGTGCCCAGTGGGCTGGAAAATTTTGGTAAAATAATTCTGGGTAAGGTACCGTCCAGTTACAATTAATCTTATTGTTTATATTTAGTCTCTCTCTGAATGCTGAAAGAGGACCGAACAGATCCAAAAATCGAAGACCCAATAATAATAATAAGAATGTTACTGGTGATATTAGACGGCTGGCCGCTGGTTTTGATTGAGTGCTAGATAAGGAAGAAAAGAACATTTTAAAAAACTGCTACTATCTGTCCGTAGGTTTTCCGCTATGGCATGTCGGGTGTGGTAAAGTGGAATGTTATAAATATTTATAGGGGACTTAGTGTACTGACTGAGATCAGCTGTGAAGGTATCTGTATCTAATAAGTGTGGTGTATTACAGATGACCTTACTTGCTACCACATTTATACCTCAGTCAGAATTATTCTGGAATATTGTGATGACTACGTTAAATGTCTAGGGTTATGAAAATGATGAAGTGTAAGTCACAACAACAACAGACAGATAAACAATTTAATTTATTCTACAACACTTTACAACACTGTGACACTCACACACATATAACACTCTATAAGACTATCTTAAATGAGTCAAGTGATTAAGTTTAAAAAATATATGTATTAATTCTTGTCAATAATGGATATCCTGATTCAACTACACAGTGAACCAGGAATCACAATCAAATGTAATTACAAGTATTATTTACGCAGTTTATATATATATGAACTTTGTATTGACATAGTTTATTATTATTATTCTATGTGTGTAATTTGTGCAGTAGTAATATGAAGTAATACTGGTTTTGTTCAAGCTTGGTTGTTGTTTTTCATCATGACTTCAAGTGTTTGATTATCGGGGAAATAGTATTGGGAAACTTTCACAGTTCCTGTCATTTGAACCAATTAAGTGTCCCTCTGTGGTTAACAAAATGTCAATTTTTGAGGGGGCACATAATGTTGAGCTACTCTGGCCACAGAAGCTTATCTTTCGTGATGGTGGCAGGAAAAGACTCCTCTGCTCGATTGCTTCCTGTGTTCTGGAGACACCTCAATGGTCGCTATCTGGACCAAGGAGTATGCTGTCAGCCTCTGGATTCAGCAAAACCCAGACCAGGTGCTGCTTCAATAACTAGGACCACAGTCCCACAATTCATGGAAATAATACACAGATACGTTGACTGGCGATGAATAATGGCACAAATTCCGATCTGCCTCTGTCCCAGACTTTTATTTCGAAAATTATGATCTGGCTCTCAACGCACTGTTTCTTAGTAAGTTTATTTTAACATGTGGCACTGAACTAACGCTCCTAATTGCCTATATTGGCGGGTCTAACCAATCGAGCCATGTTTACACAAGCGTTTGAAAAAAAGTACCCTTCCTTCCGTCTCCCCTAACAACAAAAAATAGTATTTGTAGCCCGACTAATCGTGTTTAGCCTTACATTTACTTCTATCCAATCAAATATGATTTTACATGGTGGCCCATTTCCCGTAAAATGGTGGTTTCAAAACCTGCCACTGCGCAATTCTGATTTTGGTGTTGTCTGACAGCACCACCATTTTATTTTGGCTATAATTTGTTAATTCCTAGACTATTTGCGTAACGTTTAACATATTCTTTGTCAGCAAGTCCCAAGGAACCCAATTATATAAATTTAAGGGAGCTAGGTGGCTGCGTTCAAAATGTGCATTTTCTTCTACCTCCTGTTCACTTCGATACGATGTGGTGTCTGGGTACTGTCAGGATTTCAAACGTAAACCAGTATAATGTCATGTTTCCCAATAAGCATTTTTCAGGTTTTTAAACCTAACTCTCGTATGGGTAGTGTTTTTTTTTATCACTGTCCATCTGAAAAAAAAGTATTGCTTCTGGCCTTTCGCTTGGGGAGGGTGGCATTAATTGTATATCGCGAGACGCGTGTTAGGGTTGCATGCGTTCCTGCTTTCAGCCCTCCCTTCTCTCTATCCTAAGTTCATCTGTCTTTTCATCACGCCGTGTATAAAATGAAATTAATGGAAGTATTAATTTAGGTCATTACGCGGTGTGCCTATCTCAAGGTTTTCTTAGAAATGCAGTACACGTTTTATTGTAGAAAGCGTGTAGTGATGCAGTAGGCTTTACTATCAACGTGAAAGCGTGAAAATATGCAGACGAAGCATAAAACAAGGGGGATTTTTGTACGCCATTGTGACAGCACTGTACTTTTACCATTTCTCTTTCCTTTTATTGGATTTATGTGTTAGGCTTTATATTTACCTTTTAATTTATATATGTGGATTTAGAATGTGTCACGACATCGGGAAAGAAGGGTGTGTGCCCTCCTCCGTTATTGCCTGCGGGAAAATGAACAGCACACAAAGTCCTTTATTCAATTTATCTATACGCGCACTTTAACAAAATCTGCCTGTCACTACTAGCTATTTGCCAGCTTCTGTTGTTTATTCGCATAACATTTACTCTAGTCACTTATTTAATTTCACACAATGAAATATAATGCGAATTCTATTCGGTCACTGATCCGTCACACGTAATAATCTCAGTCAGCTAAGCCGTATCTTCTTGTGTAAGAAAAAATGGGGTATTAGAAATTACATTACTCTGAACGACTGGCAAGAAATATCTATGCGTTAGGTTATTTCACTAGTTTTAAACGCTAGGGAATTATATTTAAAAAAATGGTAAACCTAACACATTTTTAACACTTAAGCACAATTTCTATTACCACAAATCAGAAAATTAAATCCCCACGGGACAATTTAACGCATTCAGCGGAGAAGTGGTTCTAGTCCGACGTGTTTAGATTATCCAAGAAATTTCTGAGCGACTCTAATACTGAGTTTGAGATAGCACTATATATATACAGATTTAAGTGTTATTGTCGTGAGAATGTGAATTTTCACACTTCTCGTGTTATGCAGAAATTCAGGAAACTAATCCCCCCCCCCCCCCCCACCCTCCGATCAAAATTCCTCGGTCACTCTGTTAGCCGTTGCAAATCGACAACAAATGCTTACTCGTGTAACCGTTTTCCCTCCCGAGATTTTCTGTTCGCTTCTGATATCAAACGATTATCTCCCTGTATGTATAAACATCGAACAGGTACGTCGGGAAAATTTCTGCCCGCGCTTCCCCTTCAAAGGAACCGCTTATCTCCCGCGTGCTTCTATATGTCAACAATGATGATGGCAAATCAGCTCGCGTGAGAATTCAGGTAAGCGAATCATGGTTCGCTGTATTCCACTGGCAGGTCGCGGACTAGCTAATATGTCTGTTTGAAAACACTCATTAGCGCATGTAAGATAGGAAAATAGGCGTGGCTTCAAAAGTGAGTCAACAGACAGCGAATTGCGTGATTTTGCCCTTTGCAAAACATAAACGCTAACTAAAGGAGCAAAGGTGGTCGGATTACTGAGGCTATATTTACATTTCCACGTCACACCTTTTAAGAGCATTTATTCTAAGGCACATTGGATGGTCTGTTAGTCTCTTCAATTTTTCAGCTTGTTGCAGAGCACTGCTGTCTCTTCTATCCTCCATTGGTGTCGTAAAATTAACAGTGATGCAACGTTAAAATATCTCCAAAGGATAAAATGTAGGGATAAAAAGAATGCGTAAGTTACTAGAAGGCATGATCGCCCACGCCGCGGGTCATCACCCGCCATGGAAATTAAATTGCTAGAACGTTTACCCTTGGAACGAATTGAGAACGAAGATCAAAAGGAAAAATCTGACTGAACATGTGCTTGAAACTAGCAAGACTACAAAGATGCAATTGGGGGGGGGAACGGAGGAAAAGTCACGTCCCCTAGTTGACACAAGGTAACGAAATCGACAAAAGGGACCATAGTATTATACGCAACAGTCATTTTTTGGACGTTTTTGCGATATTTTGTCCTTTATTTGAATGCAGCGGCAAACGTTTCACAGAAGATTCTAGAAAATAATTTCGAAAAAAACAACTAACCTTGAAAAGTAACTTTTTCTTAATACTAATGTTAGGAATATAAAACCTAGCTGGCCGGATGGCCCATTTTGAGCAGTGAAATAATATGCTTTTATTTATACAGACGGATAGATAATAATGAAGACATTGACAAAAGACTGTGTTGTTCACATCAGCGAACGACTGCACTGAATCAAAAATGTCACTAATTTTCAAAAAAGTGTAGCCTTGAGGACGCCAGTGCTAAAATCTAGTTAGAATGAAAGAGAGAGGGTGTTAAGGAGAATTGTGGCTAAAAATAACTTTTCAGGCAAAATTTTGTAGAGGGGACGGATAGGTTGGTTCAAAAACCAAGTACGTTTTTTGTGAAAACGCAAGTAGAGACGGACGGACTAACAGATAAAAATCCATACTTGACTGAAGCATGACTGAAATGACTTTAGTGTAGGAAATTTGAATTTGAAAAAACACAAGGCATTGATTGGCCACAGACAATCATATTATCAGCGCTCAGACGCGCTTTTTTTGCCATTCCTCAATAGTTGTCCAGTGATAGACACAGTAAATTTTAAGTGTGGTGATTTCCAATGAAGTAAATTGAAATAAGTTCAGGGACGCCATACTATAGCCAGCAGCTCAGCTGAGTTTTGCTAGCATTTCTGTGTTCTTTATTCATAATCTGGTAAGATTGAAATTATTTCTTTGTATATTTTAAATATTGTTTAATGTTTCGAGTGATTTGATACTGCCATATCGAAATCTAGCCTTACAACAAGTAAGGATTTGCTCTAGACCCCCCGCCCTAGTTCAGGGTCTAGGGACAAACAATATATCTAAACTCCAGCAAGGATTAGGAAGGACAGATCAAGTGTTGAGATCAGTGGAACATATCACCTATCCTATCCTATGGCAAGAAGCTAATAAACATATTTCGGAATATGTAGTCTGGGAGAACTTATCCTATGTGAAACCAACTTGGTAAGATGTGTTGTATGGTCAGAGAGATCTGACCCTGTCTAAGTGGTGTTATTGTAAATTGTTACGTGTAGAAGTGGCTCCTTAGGTAAGGTTCTGAACCTAAACCAATACTTTATTTCAGAGCTGTGAGTTTTTTTATGTTGACACCAAAAGGTGGTGTCAAATGCTGGGTAAATAATTGACAGTGAGGACCCGTGCAGTGTCGCATCTCGGCAGAACAGCCTTGTATTGCCCCCAAGCACGGAGAGGTGGGGCCACCCGATATATTGCCCCCAAGCACGGAGAGGTGGGGCCACCAGATTCCAGCACCAGAACTACTCTTTCAAAGTTACGTAAGCAGGCTGGTCTGCTGGATTTACACCAACTTCATAGACATAGCACCCAAAGTGAATTACTACTAAAACATCCCATTTCCTTCCATCATTAATGGACAATGTTTTGTAGGCATAGACAGGGAGGGATGAAGCCACCCCAACAGCACATCTATTCATCGTTCTCCCAGGGAAAATAAAATTATGAACTGTAGAAATATTAACTAATCGTGAAAATTGTATACGTACACACCTTTTATTTATCATGCCATTTATTCATGCCATTCACTCATAAATTCCAAAATCTTTCATATGTTCTGGCCAAAATAAAACCTTGGTTCAGAACAAATAAATTTAAAAAAGATTTACTTTCTAAAATTTCACCAGCTGAATTTAGTTCATTGTGTTCTAAATTTTATTGATAATATTATATTATTTAATATCTGTGTGTGTGTGTTTGTATATGTCAATACAACACATTACATTCAGTACCCTAGATTTTAACGTAGCCACATTCATTAGAAAAAAAGATAGGTGTGAGGTCGTAGTGGTAGCAAGAAAGGCCTTCTGAAAATTCACAGCTACATTTTATCTCAGGAGCCTTCACAGCTGACTCATACATCACACTTAGTAATATCACCATCATACAATACCATCAAAACCACTACAATTGGCTGGAGGCATGTAAACTTTTCGAGTTCTTTTATAGGTGTTGTCTTCAAGCCGCCAGTTATAATTCTTATTGCTTGATTTTGTGTCGTGTGGGATTTCCGGATTTGTATTTCTATTTCCCGGCCTTTCTAACGGCTGTCGTTACTTTCTGCTTATAAGGGGAGCGCTTTCTTGACGTTGGCTTTTTTAATTCGAATCCGGCCGTTCTGTTTTATTATACTGTTATACCTTTTTTTTTCTGCGTGTTATATTCTTTAGGTTGATATTTCTTTCTTTCTTGTGCTGTATTTTTATCTGCTTACGTCCTTATATCATTTTCATTTTTTTTTTAATTTGCTCGATTCTTCGGGTTGATATTTCTTTCTTTCTTGTACTGTATTTTTACTTGCTTACGTCCTTATATAATTTTCCTTTTTTTTTTTGTTTGTTTGTTCGATTCTTACTTACTTACTTACTTACTTAGTCGTTCCCCTTCTACCGTGAGGTGTAGAGGTTTGGAAGAGAGAGCGCCAGACTATCCTATCGGCTGTCTTAATCCTAGCCTGGTTCCATTCTAGTCCTCGGTCCTTCAAAGATTGTCTAATGTTGTCCTCCCAGTGGACTCTGTTCCGTCCTGGGGGTCTGGATCCCTGGCTCTTTGTTTCCCATGCTTGTCGTGGTAGCCGATCTTCTCCCATTCTGCAGACATGGCCAAACTGTCTTAGTTGGGACTGTTCTACTTGGGTCTGCAGGGGGTGGGATTTTAGGCCTTATGGTCTCCCAGTTTTCCTTTGGTAGTGCATGGGAGCTTTACTGAAAATACAAATACATACAACCGCTATAAGCATCTATCCTTACATAAGGGTTCCATATAAAATTACAAAAGTTCATAGTACATTAGGCAATGGGTACAGTAACCGATAATGTAGTTCTCCTTACACGCTCGTAGCTGCCCTTTAAGTTGGATTTACCGTTGTTTAGGAAAAATTGACATAAACTCACACCCACTTTTATTCGAACAAAAAAAGTTACTATTTGCAACATCTTCATGGTTTAGTGGTAGATAGCGAACTTAACAATTATTCACTTTCCCGTCATGATAAGTGATAGAAAAAAAACTTAACACTATACGCGTTAGCCCCTGATGAAGATTATGACTACGTTCCTAATACACCCACTATCTATTTAATTAAGAGCTCTTACCGACATGTAAAGAATTTCAATAACACTAACAATGTAGCTGGTCGTCCGTACTAGTTATTGAACAGCGCCCACTCTACAGTAGAGAATTCTGGAGACATTAAGTGCTAGACAAAGTGAGTTGCCCAATTATATAGGAGACTACAGCCTGCAGATGTTCGTCTCACCTGCGAGTCGAAGTCTCCGGAAACATGGTGCGTGTGTAATAATGACGCAAGGCCCCCGGGAACTTGATTTCCCGTGTTTCCTGGATAAAAGCAATACTAAAGCTGGACCGACATTATGGCGTAGAGTTTCTAGCCAGGCACGGTCCATGAAAGGCAACGGCTTTCCCTGGGCTTAAAGACCAGGGAATTATGCCGCTCTTCTACCAGAAAGAGCGGGCAGTGACCAAGCTCTGTGTCAAAGAACTCTAGGAATGTCGCCGCCACCAGCAACAAAAGAATCCCGGGACGCCTTACAAATTATGCCGACCAGCAGACAGAAGACATGAAAAGACATAAGATATTCTCCCGCTCACCCGCGCTAGGGAAAGGGGAGTTAACCTGTCCAATTACAAAGTGACAGGCCAGTTTCCCCAATCTACCGCTGTCAAGAGACAAAAATAATAAGAAATGGGAGGGACTAAAAGACCAGGGTGGTCTAAACCGACAGAGTGCCAGAATTTTCTTAGCCAACCGTGACAGGAAGATAGAAAGTTTACACGGCCTGGATCCTATCGGCCGTAGTATTTGATTTCTTAAATTCCTATGAGGCTCCCTAGAACAAGCACCATTCATCAATTCACATCTCTGCCAAGAGTAATCTTGAGCAAAAGGTAGATACCTTGGAAGACCCTCAGTTGATACTCTGAAGTTTGGCCATTGTTGGACCATCACTGCAGAGCAAGAGGAGGAAATCCCGTGATAAGTATTTATGCTGTTCAACATTTTGATAATTTCCTAATGTTTCACTTTGTCAAATGCCTTAGTGTAGTCTATGAGTTACAAATATGATAACTTTTTTTTTAATTTCTACAGTCTATGTTAGGAGAATCATTGAGTTGTACGTTTCAAGATTTCTGTCGCAAACTTGCATATACCGAAACTTCCTTTAGTCTATCATAGAAGAATTGGACGCCATTAATTTTTCATTGCAAAAAGAAATGAAAAAATGTATATATTATGACAGTAAAGGCACAGACAGCTCTGGACATACGTGGGGGTTCACATAATTGGCACATTCAAGACGACACTAACGAGCAAATTCCTCCGTTTGAAAACGAATGACAATTATATTACTGGAATAATCTATTTCCAGCGACGTTGCCCACATGTGAAGACAGAAAAATTGAGGCGATTAAAAAATTCAGGTAAATAGCCCAAAAAATTGGAACAACGAACGCAAAATGCCCGTTTTTTTTTTTTAACGAAATAATGTCAATTCACAAAATATAAAGAAGCCAATTTTCAAAATCTGTTTTAAGTTTATGCGATTACTGTAAGCAGGGAATCAGAAAATTAAAACTTAACATGTTTTTTAAATCGGAAAACAAATTGCTTAGAATTCAACCTGATCTGCGGAGTGATTTATATGCATATCAAATAGCAGTTAATTTATTAAGACAGTCCTTGTCTCATTAGTGTTGGCTTCATAATTAATATCATTTGTAATTCTGTCTTCATTACTGTTGTTTAATGTACATTCATTTATCTTCTGCTTCGTGTACGTTTGGTTTCTCGTTATGTTGTAATTGCCTTTTTTGTATTGTCTTTTTAATGAAGACTTTCTTTTTTTCGTTCTAACAAAGACTGCCGCTTCTAATAAAGCGAGTTTACGGTTAGAGAATGACACTGCAATAGATGAATCATCAAGATTTAAGACTGTTGAAATATGGCATCAAACGTAAGGCTAGCATAGATGGACGTATGAGAGGATGCATCCGTTGTGTATACAACCAGCGAGCTAAAGGAACAGTTAGCATTCACACTCTTCGACATATACTGAGGGAGACTAAGCACCTATGGGTTTGCCCGGTGTCAATGATGTCGATTCTGTTCAACAATAAAAATAACAAGAGGTTACATGCACTTGTCAGATTTCTGCCTTTGGCCTCGCATGTGATGTTCTTTGTGCACTCTTGTTTCTTCCTTTTGTGTTTTAAGCTATTTCATTCATTTTGTTTTTTCAAGCACGTGCATTTGTTAGGCAACAATTTCAAAAATGAAATCAGTCAAGTTTAAACTCCGCTGAGTTGGCCTTTTGTACTACTACTGACGTAAGCTGTCTCTTATTTGTGCAACACGATATGAAATTTCTTTCCGCTAATGTTCTGCCTCAAACTTCCCACTGATATTAAAGTATAATATCAAGATTCTATACTTTTCTTACGCAGATTGCTTTGTTTTATAATGTTTCAGGATGGAATACAAATGTTTTTTATTCTTTACATTTCAGTACTGTTTCAATGTTAAATGCTTTACTTGTGTGAGTCCTTAACAATGAGACTCTGAATAATTGATGTACAATTCCATCGTTGTCATTCTATAGCTAGAAATTAAGGCAACATTTTTTAATGAGTGTGATCATTATCACCTTCATCATCATCATCATTAGCTGCCATGTCCAAATCGAAAGTCCGCTGCAAATGGTGTTATCTTCCCACTTATAACCGCTGTCTTCCTTACGTTTGCCTTCAGCTCTTCATTCCATTATGGTCTTCTGCAAGGTGTTATGTCTTTTTACATGATCAAAATATTTTAGCTGTCTAATTTTTATCTCCTTCATTAATTCTCTTTTCATACTTAGGTTTTCTAGGACCTCTTTATTTGTTTTCTACACTTTCCATAAGGTGCGCCCTAGTGTGCTGTTATATATGAAATAAGCACAAGTACAGTGGAAGCTGTGGTAAAGTGGGATGTTATAAATATTTATAGGGGACTTAGTGTACTGACTGAGATCAGCTGTGAAGGTATCTGTATCTAATAAGTGTGGTGTATTACAGATAACCTTACTTGCTACCACATTTATACCTCAGTCAGGCTTATTCTGGAATATTGTGATGACTACGTTGAATGTCTAGGGTTATGATAATGATGAAGTGTATGTTCACAACAACCAACCAACAGATAAACAATTTAATTTAATTCACAATACTTTACAACACTGTGACACTCACATACATAGAACACTCTATAAGACTATCTTAATAACTCACGTGTAACTTTTAAAAATATGTATTAATTCCTGTCAATAATAGATACCCTGATTCAACTACAAAGTGAACCAGGAATCACAATCAAATGTAATTACAAGTTGTATGTACACAATTTATAGATATGATCTTTGTATTGACATATATTATTATTATTACAATATGTGTGTAAGTTGTGATGTAGTACTATGAGGTAATACTGGCTTTTTCAAGCTAGGTGGTTGTTTGTCATCATGACTTCAAGTGTTTGTTTCTCGTGGAAATAATATGGGAAAGGTTCACAGTTTCTTTTTATTTGAAACAAATAAATGTCCCTCTTGAATTAAGGTAAAGTCACTTTTAGAGGGGGGTTATACACAAGATTGAGCTGCTCTGGCCACGGAATCTTAACTTCTGTGTGGGCGACAGGAAACAGTCTCCACTGCTCGCTTGCTTCACCGTTTCCTTGAGAAACAACCCTGGTTGATATCTGGACCAAGGAGTATGCTACCAGCCTCTGGATTCAGCAAAACTCAGACCAGGTGCTGCTTCAATACGTTAGGACCTCGGTCCCTGAAACAAGAAGGTTGTACCTCCTACTTCAGAACTAATTTATAATCTATTTCCACACTGAAGCACAATACATAACAAACACCGAGTTCAGCGCGGTAGGCCAACTGTTAGCTTCTCATGTAACACATTCACCAGTATTCCTCTCCCTAATGGTTACAACGCCTCTGCAATTCCAGCATTATTTCCTTCTATTCAATAAGATAGGTGTCATAGTACTATTTGGCAATCCCATGCAGTTATACTCCTCTCCGACAAGTTTTGTTCCTGGTGGAGCAATATCTAGGCTTTTCCTCATGGTTGCTACTGAACTACACACAGACAGACATAATTTATCAATTCACATTCAATTTTTCATCTAAAAGATATCAAATATGTCAAGCTTACCACAATTCATGAAATATTAAACAAATACGTTGACTGGCAATGAATTATGGCACAATTCCGATCTGCCTCTGTCCCAGGCTTTCATTAGAAAAATATGAGCTGGATCTCAACGCACTTGCTTCTCAGTAAGTTTATTTTCAAAATGTGGCCCTGAACTGACGCTCCTAATTGACTATATCAAATGGTCTAACCAATGGGACCATGTTTACAAAAGCTTTTGAAAAAAATTTACCCTTCCTACCGTTTCCCTTAACAACCAAAAATAGTATTTGCATTCGACTAATCATGTTTAGGCTTACATATTCTTCTAGCCAATCAAATCGGATTTAACTTGTTGGCCTATTTACCGTAAAATAGTGGTTTTAAAACATGCCACTGAGCAATTATGATCTGGTGGTGTCAGACAACCTCACTATTCTATTTTGGCTATAATTTGTTAATTCCTAGACTATTTGCGTAACACTTAACATATTCTTTGTCAGCAAGTCCTAAGGAACCCGAATATATAAATTTTAATGGAGCTAAGTGGCTGCGTTCAAAATATGTATTTTCTTCTACCACCCGTTCACTTCGATACGATGGGGTGTCTTCTGTACTGTCAGGATTTCAAACGTAAAACAGTATTGTGTCATGTTTCCTAATAAGCATTAACCATGTTTTTTAAAACCTAACCTCGTATTGGTAGTGTTTTTTATCACTGTCTATTAGAAAAAAACTAGTGCTTCATGCCTTTCGCGCGTGATGGCATTAATTTTATATCGCGAGACTGTGGTAGTATTGCCTGCGTTCCACCGTTCAGCCCTCTCTCTCTCTCTCTCTCTCTCTCTCTCTCTAAGTCCGTCTGTCTTTTCATTACGCAGTGTATATAATGACATTAATGCTAGTATTTTATCTAGGTCATTAAGCAGGGTGCGTATCTCAAGGTTTTCTAAGAAATACAGTACACTTTTTATTTTTAGAAAGGCGTGTATGCTGCTGTAGGCTTTACTATCAAACGTGAAAGCGTTACAATTTTGCAGACGAAGTAGAAAAAGGGGGATTTTTGTACGCCATTGAGACAGCACTGTTCTTTTACCATTCCTCTTTCCTTTTATTGAATTAATGCGTTAGGCTTTACATTTACTTTTTAATTTAGATATGTGGATTTAGAATGTTTCACGACAAATTCTCCCCACTTAAAACAGACGTTATACGTCAGTCTATAATTCTATATACACATAGAGAAATTTATGTCTATGCCTGGTGATTTCTTTGATTTTCATCGCACGGATGGCGGCTTAGAAAATCTGCATCAACGTTTCTCTGATTTCATTTTGATCATGGATTAATGCAGGTGGGTCAATTCAAAGTAAGCACTACTGACGAAGGTTGCCTCAGACCTCTGCAATCCAAGAATCCATTTCAGTTATATTACTGAACAGCGGCAAGTGTTATTGCTTGTCTTATTGCTGCTTAGCAATCAGTATTCACCATTTCTCTTCTCTGAGTCTGCTCAACGACATGTCCCGAGAATATTAGATGTTCCTCAATTTGTACGTTATGAGGAGTTGATCTATATGGTGATATCTGAGTTGTGTAGGGGATCCAATAATTTCCTGATCAGCCTTAATAAACACTCGGACTATCCTCAATTCAAAAAGGCAACAATGGAGACACTCTGCTCCTCCGAAAGGTTCACAGCCAACAATTGGTCTGATCTCAGGCGTGATTGAATGTGGAAACACCCTTCTAATAATATATTTATAATGTTCTATAATGTGCCACTCAAATGGAGGCCATATTCACCAACTATAGTTCCGCCTACCGACAATCTGGTGAATTAAGATAATATGTGGGGAAATGAGTTTCTGCATCAGAAATCAATTCGTCCTTAGCATTGCTATAAGATGTATGGGTTATCTCCAACCAGGGTCCGAACACTACTTCCCCTTGGACGGTGTAGGGTCGGGTGACTACCAATGTCACCAGTGCCCTTTTAATGCTAAGTTAATAGCCATATTGTGAAGCGCTGTGAGCATTTTCCCAATTGCTCGCTCGTCCACTCCCCACTTTTCTTCTGTTAACAATTTGTTTCGGTTTTAACTTAGGCGGATCATCTTCAATGTCAATGTCAGCCAGCTCCCTAAATACGGCTTCAAACTGTGCCTGGGATGACTGGTCTGAGTTTCTATTTTCTCTGGATGCCTTTCTCAGAGTTGCGAATCTAAATATTTTTGGTGAACACTGTTGGGGGGAAGGTGGATACCTATCCTCTATGTCAACCTTATTATTGTTATTTTCCTTGTTATTGTTAGGCCCATATGTTTCAGAATGCTTAGCTGGCATCTGATTATGATTTTCCTAACTTGGGGACTGTACCTTGCTACATTTTTCACAGGCCCCGACAAATTGTGCAATATCAGCAGCTACTTGGGGCCAGTAGAATTTTTCCGATGTCCTTTGACGGGTGGTCCCATTTCTCTGGTGTCCACCGTCTGGTACAACATGAGCTTGTGCCATCACTTTTTCCCTGTAGGGGGTTGGCAATACCAATTGTCCCTGTTCTTTGGATCCTGCTCTAGCTTTCCTGAAAAGCAGTCCCTCCTTTAAATAAAATTGTCCTTTCTTAGGGTGGGCATGGCTTGTTGGCAATTTACCAAAGCAAGGTTTTAATGTTTTATCTTTTGCCTGGGCCTTTCTCATCTGCTTATGAGAATAAACTAGTGGTGGTTCCTCCTCCGTTCTACTAGGCGTCGACCTGACCTGAAGCGTGGCCATTACCACAGGTTTTACAGGGCTTCCTAGAAAAACATATTTACTTCCTAACACCAGCGGGTAATTAGGGTTGTCACACACGGCTGCTCTAATCACTCCTTCCACGTACCTTGTCTCTCCATTGATCTCGGCTACGGGAAGTGTCATGGTGGATATTCCCTTTACGGCCCCTTGTATCTCCACTTTCTCTGTGGTATACTGTTCAGGGTGCACTAGGGTTGCACTCACAACTAAGTCATATTCTAAACCTGAATCGTAAAGGCACCTAACCTTGGCACCATTACATGTCACTTCTTCACAGATGGGGGGATGTTGAAGATTTATATGATTCTCTGTCAGTTTCTTCTTCCCCTTGTCCACTGTTATCATGCATGCCGAGTGATATGGAGGAACTTTCCTACCACATTCACTAGTATTATGATTATGCATCCTGCATATTTGACAATATTTTCCTTCCTGTCTGAAGGGTTTCCTGTTATCATATTTCCTTTCATTGAATTGTGGGGTTTTATTTTTATAGTCATTTCATGGCCTATCAAACTGATGCTTACCTTTGTTTTGATCTCTATGATCAAATTCATTAAAGTTTTGTGGTGCCTGATAATTGTCTACCTGTTTCTTTTTATTACTTGTTACCTCTGCTTGAGCTGCCTGATACCTTTCAGCGACATTTAGTAGCTCACCCAGCCTCTCTGCACCTTGTTCCATGAGAAACTTTCTCAGGTCTGGAGCCATGGACTCTCTTAGTTGTTCTATAAGGATCATTTCCTTACGATCTTGCTTTTCCCCAGAGATGACCATTTCTCCAAGTATGTCTCTAACCGTGCAGAGAACTGGTGATAGGTTTCACCTGACAGTAGTTTAGCATTTCTAAATTTTTTTCTATAAAATTCACCATTCTTTTCATATCTTAACAAAAGAGCATGCTTTAGCATGTCATAATTTTCTTGATCATCTCTGCTCAGTTTGACAAAAACTTCATAAGCCGTACCACGAAGCCCTTGTGATAACTTTAAGCTCCACCTTTCTCTCTCTAACCCATACGTGGTAGCTAACAGTTCATATCTATTTAGATAGCTCTCGATATCATCTTCTTTCTCAACAAAATGATCTAAATGAAAGTTCATAGCTGAGGTTGAGGCTCCCTGACTAGCAGTGGCATCAGAGGTAAAGGGACTGGCACCATTTTCAGGAGCATGGCCTTGAAACTCAAACTCCCTTAGTCGTAACTCATGTTCCCTTTGTAATCTCTTCTCCTCCTTTTCTGCTTCCCTCTCGGCAGCCTGTCTCCTTTCTTCTCTTTCTGTAGCTTGTCTCCTTTCTTCTGCTTCCCTTTCTGCAGCCAATCTCTTTTCTTCTCTTTCTGCCTTTTGTTCTTCTAATTGGAGCCTTTTAATCTCCCTATCTGCCTCCAATGCCTTAGCCTCAGCCTCAATCTGCAACCTCTTAATTTCCTTTTCCGCCTCTATTCTCTTATCTTCGGCCAATATATCAGATTCTAATTTTCTTTCAGCCTCTTTTTCTAATCTTTTTTCTTCACGTTCAATAAATTTGTCACATTCAGTAGTGACATAAGCAATCATAACTTGCCCGTCCATTCCTAACTCTTTAGCAGCCTGCACAGCAGCAGATCGAAATTTTGCTAGGTCCGCCATTTTCTAACAGGCAAATGTATACAATATTTAACTTAAACAAGTCAATCTATCAATAATTATCTAAGGACAACCACAGGCACTGAGAGCTCAACCTTATTTTTCCACTCCAGAATACCTTTTTAATTTTTATAATTTCCCGAAGTGAATTACTCCCAATATATATGCTAGGGGAAGGTTCAAAATCCCGGGAGCGAGACCCCAATATATGTGGTAAAGTGGGATGTTATAAATGTTTATAGGGACTTAGTGTACTGACTGAGATCAGCTGTGAAAGTATCTGTATCTAATAAGTGTGGTGTATTACAGATAACCTTACTTGCTACCACATTTATACCTCAGTCAGGCTTATTCTGGAATATTGTGATGACTACGTTGAATGTCTAGGGTTATGATAATGATGAAGTGTATGTTCACAACAATCAACCAACAGATAAACAATTTAATTTAATTCACAATACTTTACAACACTGTGACACTCACATACATAGAACACTCTATAAGACTATCTTAATAACTCACGTGTTATTTTTAAAAATATGTATTAATTCCTGTCAATAATAGATATCCTGATTCAACTACAAAGTGAACCAGGAATCACAATCAAATGTAATTACAAGTTGTATGTACACAATTTATAGATATGATCTTTGTATTGACATATATTATTATTATTATTACAATATGTGTGTAAGTTGTGATGTAGTACTATGAGGTAATACTGGCTTTTTCAAGCTAGGTGGTCGTTTGTCATCATGACTTCAAGTGTTTGTTTCTCGTGGAAATAATATGGGAAAGGTTCACAGTTTCTTTTTATTTGAAACAAATAAATGTCCCTCTTGAATTAAGGTAAAGTCACTTTTAGAGGGGGGTTATACACAAGATTGAGCTGCTCTGGCCACGGAATCTTAACTTCTGTGTGGGCGACAGGAAACAGTCTCCACTGCTCGCTTGCTTCACCGTTTCCTTGAGAAACAACCCTGGTTGATATCTGGACCAAGGAGTATGCTACCAGCCTCTGGATTCAGCAAAACTCAGACCAGGTGCTGCTTCAATACGTTAGGACCTCGGTCCCTGAAACAAGAAGGTTGTACCTCCTACTTCAGAACTAATTTATAATCTATTTCCACACTGAAGCACAATACATAACAAACACCGAGTTCAGCGCGGTAGGCCAACTGTTAGCTTCTCATGTAACACATTCACCAGTATTCCTCTCCCTAATGGTTACAACGCCTCTGCTATTCCAGCATTATTTCCTTCTATTCAATAAGATAGGTGTCATAGTACTATTTGGCAATCCCATGCAGTTATACTCCTCTCCGACAAGTTTTGTTCCTGGTGGAGCAATATCTAGGCTTTTCCTCATGGTTGCTACTGAACTACACACAGACAGACATAATTTATCAATTCACATTCAATTTTTCATCTAAAAGATATCAAATATGTCAAGCTTACCACAATTCATGAAATATTAAACAAATACGTTGACTGGCAATGAATTATGGCACAATTCCGATCTGCCTCTGTCCCAGGCTTTCATTAGAAAAATATGAGCTGGATCTCAACGCACTTGCTTCTCAGTAAGTTTATTTTCAAAATGTGGCCCTGAACTGACGCTCCTAATTGACTATATCAAATGGTCTAACCAATGGGACCATGTTTACAAAAGCTTTTGAAAAAAATTTACCCTTCCTACCGTTTCCCTTAACAACCAAAAATAGTATTTGCATTCGACTAATCATGTTTAGGCTTACATATTCTTCTAGCCAATCAAATCGGATTTAACTTGTTGGCCTATTTCCCGTAAAATAGTGGTTTTAAAACATGCCACTGAGCAATTATGATCTGGTGGTGTCAGACAACCTCACTATTCTATTTTGGCTATAATTTGTTAATTCCTAGACTATTTGCGTAACACTTAACATATTCTTTGTCAGCAAGTCCTAAGGAACCCGAATATATAAATTTTAATGGAGCTAAGTGGCTGCGTTCAAAATATGTATTTTCTTCTACCACCCGTTCACTTCGATACGATGGGGTGTCTTCTGTACTGTCAGGATTTCAAACGTAAAACAGTATTGTGTCATGTTTCCTAATAAGCATTAACCATGTTTTTTAAAACCTAACCTCGTATTGGTAGTGTTTTTTATCACTGTCTATTAGAAAAAAAAAATTAGTGCTTCATGCCTTTCGCGCGTGATGGCATTAATTTTATATCGCGAGACTGTGGTAGTATTGCCTGCGTTCCACCGTTCAGCTCTCTCTCTCTCTCTCTCTCTCTCTCTCTCTCTCTCTAAGTCCGTCTGTCTTTTCATTACGCAGTGTATATAATGACATTAATGCTAGTATTTTATCTAGGTCATTAAGCAGGGTGCGTATCTCAAGGTTTTCTAAGAAATACAGTACACGTTTTATTTTTAGAAAGGCGTGTATGCTGCTGTAGGCTTTACTATCAAACGTGAAAGCGTTACAATTTTGCAGACGAAGAAGAAAAAGGGGGATTTTTGTACGCCATTGAGACAGCACTGTTCTTTTACCATTCCTCTTTCCTTTTATTGAATTAATGCGTTAGGCTTTACATTTACTTTTTAATTTAGATATGTGGATTTAGAATGGAAGGAAGTGGAGAGTGAAAGAAGCTGTTGATGCTGCCCAAGAGTCACTCAAACTGAGGGAGGTAATCGTATACACACAAACGAATAGACGGGGATTTGGTCATGGAGACATCCGCTGGTGGTCCAAGGCATCAAGCAGGGAGCGCAGAGACATGGTAGTTCAGGAGATACGAGGAGCTGAGAATGATAAGATGTTGCAAAAAGCAGTGCAGCAGGTCCAACAAGGCCGATGGACTGCATGGGAAGGAGCCCTGCAGAGGTCCTTGACATGGAATGATATATGGCATATGGCACCTCTTAGGCTCAGCTTCGTTGTTAGATCAATGTATGACCTGCTACCGTCGGCCACCAACCTTGTGAAATGGGGAAAGTCGGATGATGAGCAGTGCCCCCTGTGCCAGGGGAGGCAGACACTCGAACACGGGCTCTCAGCGTGTAAGGTGTCATTAGGGCAAGGGCGATACACTTGGCGCCATAACAAAGTGCTAAATGAGCTTGCTGCGACAATAGATCTGGCAAGGATGAAGGCGAATAGCAAACCCAGTCCGAGCACCGCAAATACATACTTCCTGAGGGCAGGAAAGTCAGCACACCCCAAACCGAGTAAACCTGGTAGCAGTTTACCATCTCTTCTTGACTGTGCAAATGACTGGGAGATGGCGGTAGACCTACCTGGACGAGGGGCATATCCAGAGAGTATCAGAAAATCGCGGAGACGGCCGGATATAGTGCTTCATTCTTCAGCAACGCTTCAGGTCATACTGATTGAACTGACCGTTCCTTTTGAATCCAGATTAGACGAGCAACATGCGTTCAAAGCGGCCAAGCAGAGCCGGATTAACGTAGTAGCACAAGTAGCATATGCTACGGGCCCCGCGCTTTTAGGGACCCCGCGCCAATAAATACGTACATAATTTTTTGGTCGTCTTCTAATACGAGCGTTGATGGGAAGGAGCGAAGCTCTTGACCGGGTTAGAAGGAAAGTCCACTGACCACCCAGCCTCGCAATGACATGTCATTGGGCCAAAAGAACTGGAAAGCTCGAGTGCCGCTGGTTAGAGAGAAGAAAAAAAAATACGAGCGTTAAACCAATGATCTTGTGATTTATGCCATCTTTAGCGCCTTTTCATTTGGTGTCACGAAATTGTGAGAGAAAGAGCATAAGAGGGTGACTTAGTGTGACTCTTCATTATTTTAATGTTAACTGTTTGCGGACGGAAGCCATTTAAGTGGCGTTGAAAATTTGGTCACGTTTGGACGGAAGCCACTTTTTTTTTGGCTCTAGGCGACTGCCCCTCTAATTTTGTTTCGTTCTTTGTGAAATGAATTTGCATTAACAATAAAAACTAGAATTTAGGAAACGGAAACTTCCTGTTTTAATTGAGGTATACGGCGTGCTCGAACTCTCTTTCGATCTTGATTAAAATTTCTTGATTTGTAAGGTTAGAAAACTCAAAAAATGAGCAGTAGACACAGAGATATTGGACGTAATTATGTTTCTGGAAGTGAAAAACGTAAAGCGAAGGAAGAAAAAGAAAGAAGAGATCAACTTGTGATATCAAAAACACGTAAGCTGACAGAATATTTTGATGTTCATGGTGGTGGTACTCTAACCGCTGAAGCTGGAAGTACAGGAACAACTAGTACTAGTGCAGGCTGTGCAGCAGAAAACATACAGCAAAACTCAGTATACACTGAGTCTGAATGTGAAATAATAAGTGAAACGAAGAAGTACTCTAATGATATTGGTGACTGGCCGAACAATACAGATGACTGTGAATATTGCATATCCAAGGGAAGTGAAAAATGTCAACATGTTGATAGTGCCTTCTCTTCATCCGTGCGATTGTATGACACTGAAAAGAAAACTCGATACTGTCAGAAGTCTTATTTTACACATATTCATAAACTTACAAACAAGCAACGTGCAAGAAAATGGTTATGCTATTCAGAAAGTAAAGGGCGCCTATTCTGTTTCCCATGCAAGCTTATGAGTTCAGAATGTTCATCAAAGTTTACTGTGGAAGGGTTTAATGACTGGAAAAATGCAAGCAATCTATTGCGTTGACATGAAGAAAGCTCCTCACATAGACAAGCTTTAATTTCACTGTTGATGCGCAAAAACAAAGGTGAACGTGTCGATTCCCATCTTGTGGAACAAATAGACATTCAAGAAAAGTATTGGCACAAACTTCTAGAGCGAATAATTGAAGTTGTGAAGTTTTTAGCAGAACGAGGCCTTTCATTTCGTGGCAGTGATGAAATTGTTGGGTACCCTTATAACGGGAATTACTTAGGGTTGTTAGAATTACTGGCCAAGTTTGACCCTTTTCTGGCAGAGCATATAAGTACTCATGCAAACAAAGGATTTGGACATACATCATATCTATCTAAAACAACGTGTGAGGAATTCATCAATCTGATTGGATCCAGCATACTGGATCACATTCTCTGTGAAGTGAAGAAATACAAGTATTATTCCGTTTCATTGGATTCTACTCCAGATATATCTAATATGGACCAGCTGACTTTGACTCTGCGCTATGTTTTGCCATCTGGACCAGTTGAAAGATTTGTGACATTTTTGGATATGGAAGGTCATAGTGCTGAACAGCTTACTAAAAGTCTACTTAATTTTTTAAAGGCAAATGACATTGATATTGAAGACTGCCGTAGTCAAAGTTATGACAACGCCAGCAACATGAGTGGCAAGTTTATAGGATTACAAGCACGAATTAATTGATAATGATAATTACTATGCAAATTAAAAATGTATGTGTTCAAATATGTTTGTGTTGTTTTATTAGTTTTTTTTTAAATATTGGGCCCCTTTCTTAACATATGCTACAGGCCCCGCACGAGCTTAATCCGGCCCTGCGGCCAAGTATAGTGATCTGGCCGCGGATCTGAGAAACGATGGGTTCACTGCAAGGGTCATGGCTGTTGAAGTGGGCGCAAGAGGGCTTGTTGCTGCATCAGTGTATGATCTATTGAAACTGTTGGGGCTGAAGGGACAGTCGAGAACAAGGGCACTGAAGAGGCTTAGTGAAACTGCCGAAAAGGCATCAGGCTAGCTGGGGAACAACCGCAATGGGCAATGGAAATCGTGACAATAAACGCTGCGGTACAGAAAACACCAGGAATTTTTCTAAGTCCACAATACGCTGAGTTTTTAGGCGTACTAGTGAAAGGGCTGTGGCTGAGAGGCGACAGGCGATGTATACTATAAGGGGTGTCAGGAAGAATTTCAGTGGCGAGCGCGCAGTGTCAAGTCTCGTCGGCTTCGCGCAGGTGACTCAGTGTGTGTCCGTAGTTGTGATGTGCTACGGAGCGAACGGAATAATTTGTCTTCTCTTTGTTACTTTCACAATTGCCTCCACGGCTGGCGGAGTTGTGGATTAAAGTTGCTACCATAAGTGAAATGGGTTCATTTTCGATACAAGACAACAGGAGGCTGAGACGCTTGGGAGTCATGACCCAAGTGGGCCCGCCCCCCTTAGAGTGTAAAGGAGTATGTAGGGCCGAAACGCATGTCGAACGGGGGGACTTCTTCTGATGATCAGATACCTAAGACGCGTCAACAGTGAGAAATGCAGTTAGCGACCCATAGCTAGACTGCTTGCGTCAGGGTCAGCGAACCAGAGCTGACCAAGACCCTACTCCACCTCCAAGTGGTGGTCCTGGAAACAGGCTGCATCACTGCAGTCTGGCTGAGTGAGTAGGGATCGAAGAGGGAAGGCTAACCCGGTCCCAAAAATGCTGTGCTGAAGTCGGATGTGTCGGCCGAAAGGCGCAAATATCGCAGCTTCGCTGTAAACGGACACAACGCAACCAACGTCCTTTTCAGGACGAACGAGGAAGAAGAAGAAGAAGATTGCTTCCTGTTGTATCGCTCTGTAAAGAGTTTCCTATCATATATCCACATCTCATGAGCCTCAATTCTTTATGAATGTAAGAAACGACAAAGGGCCAAAGGGTTTTTTTAGGGGAAGATTATAAAGCTGAGAGTTATTCAAACTTTATACGACGCCACGACTTTCACTTCTTGTGAAACTAGACTTCATTTTCCACAAGGTTGCCGATTCCTGATTTAGAACATAAATGTTATCTAGAATTAGTGCTTAAGTGATAGTGTGTGTTATGGCTGAAATGTGCTATGAATTCACTTTTTTTTTCGCTTCATAGCTAATGAATAGTGAATAGTTGAAGTTACCTGGGTAGCTTTTTTAGTGTTGTAAACTGAAGTCGATGGGCTCGAACTCAAGTCGGACTTAAGTCACCACAATGACTCGACTCGAGATGCAACTAGTCTTTTTTTTAAAATTAGCGACTCGACTCAGAACTTTCCAATTTTGGCGAATTGGCCTACCTCATTCATAGCGCGTTCTTACGGTAATCGATGTAATAAAAGCAGTCGGTAAATAAAATACTAAAAATAGAGATTATGCAATAAGTGGAAAGAAGAAATGATACCATAATCAGATATCGGCAATTGACAATTTTATCTGCAATCAGGGATACTATTTATTCCTATTTATAACACATCAAAGGCTAAATGATATACTGTTCTTCATTAACAAAAAAATAAAAAATTATGATCTTTTCACCGTCGTCGCAGAACCACAACTGCACTCCACGGCATACAGATAAGAATTTAACTTTATCACGGTCAGGTGCAAAATTGCTTTTTAACTTAAGAGGCAAATGCTGTCAGTTTCGAGCATGAACACAACAGTTGTGACATAAACAAAACACCTATTCTCTCTCTAGCGACCTTGACCGAACTTTCCTTCTTTTTCTAAACCTAATAATGCACCTCCAGCTTTTGAACCAATCAAAATTCTCTTGCACCACAACAGTTACTTGTCCTACCTCACGAGAAACAAGGGAACATTTTTTTCTGATTACTTCTGCTAATTCGTTGTTACAGAACGGCACTTTCTTGATTCTCTTATACTTACAGCCGAGTTGTTTAACCCCCCTGAATTCTCATTATCGTGTCTTTCTTGAACTTCTATCTCTCAGTCTTACATGTCTTTAATCATTTGTTCAACTGTTTACGATTTCACAAGAGAATGTTCAGTTCTTATAGCGTGAGTATCTTCACATGCTGGCATATGAGAGGGAGCGAAAACACAGATAAAAGTGCAAAGACAGGTCGTGCACTACAAACAGAATAAATATACGTCTGGAAGTACAAAAAACCAACAAGCATAATTAAAAGAACGCTAGTAAAAAAATTGACAGTAGTTTATATTCAAATCGTAACAAGAACACATGTATGTAAGTTTCTAACTGAAGCTTTTGTGAGTTCACGTTTCTACAGCATAACGTAACAGGCCTCTTTAGGGTGGGTACTGCATTACTATCCTTTGTGCTCTGGTTTCGGCGCATGCCAGTGCTGTCACTGCGTTGGGAAATATATGGAAATAAAAGTAAATAAAGTCCAACACTGTAATAAGATTAATATATTAAAATGCCAAGCTAAGCCACTGTACGATTCAGAAACATGAGAGAGCAACAGCAGTAACATTCAAGCGGTAATGCATTTTCATAAATGGGTGCTTGCGTTGAAAAAGGTTGAAACGGTATGAAAATATTGTTATTGTGAAACCAATAGAGAGAGCCACAAAATTACCAGTCGAACAACACACAGAAGGATGCATACACAACCAGTTCAACAGAACATGTGGTAATCTTCAGACTCAGCACTGGCCACAACAGATTGGAGTACCATCTATCCAACAAGCTAAAGATAGGAACTACCGATGAGTGTAACTGTGGCATTGATAAAATGACTGCTGAACATCTGCTTCAAAGTTGCCCAACATATGCGGAACAGAGTAAGCGCATATGGCCGACACCAGTACCATTCGTGGAAAAGCTCTACGCAGCTGCAAATATCATCAAACTGACTACTGCTTTCTTTGAAAACATTCAAGTTGACGTCTGAGAGAGTACGAAGAAAAACAACAATTGAGAAAAAACTTTGGCATTGGATAGGGCACGTATCGAGGAAAGCAGTTTATAACATTACAGCGCAGTGTTTATTCTTAAATCTCCACGGTAAGGAAAACGACAGGAACCTATTACACATTGAAAAGAAAAGTGAAGACATATTTTAAAAGTTAAAGAAAACTTGAGAGAACTTGAGCTGATGGCACAAGATGGGAGAGCCTGGCTAGAACTTATCGAACGCCTATGCTCCACATAAGCCGATGGATAATGATCGTGCATACAGGGTGCTCAAAGCTGTACAAGAACATGTCAAGTAACTAGATTTTAAAGTGCCCCGCAATAAGAAACTGCTCAGATTACAACAATGAAAGGATATTTTTATGAATGGAGAACCTTGATTCGCAGAGTGTCCGCAAGATAATGCTATAGAGCACTTCCTTCTAGAACTTCACAGGAATGAACAACAAAGGATTCCATTATCAGAATACTTAAAAACATAAAACCTGCCCATCATTGTACAAGTGGTGTTAAAAATAGCCTTTTCTATAGAAATACGCAGTATAAAACAAGAACTAAAATTAATATATAATAGTGAAATTATAACCAGAATATTGTTATGTTATGTATATCCCATCTTCAACTGGAAAGGAATTAATGCTGCTGTTGTGTGAATTCCAGGGTTAGACAGACCTCTAACAAAACAACGAAGAACATCATCGTGGTGATCCTTGAAAAAGGCAACCTACGAGCTGCTTGGCCGCCGCCTCAGGGATCGAGAGGCCATGCCAGAGTGACCCAACATTACGATCCCCCTGTGGTGAAAAGTGTCGAGAATCCAGCATTACACATTAGCTTGTGATAATTATTTGAGCCCTCAGACTCAACTCCAGCTTTTGCCTGGTTGGCTTAGTGCAGGTGGATCTAAGAATGAATAGATGACAGGGGAGGGTAGCTGAGAAGTGGCTTAGTGCAGGACCCGATCATACCGAGCGAGAGTCCAGAGCCAGAACACAGTATTTAAACATACACATTTAAATAGCCAACTCACAATGAAGACCAAAGCTGCAGTATATAATGTCTGTCACTAGCACGCTTCTAAATGGCAGCGAGACATGAACAAAGTATACTAAACAAGAAAGATGGCTCAAAACCTTCCATCTACCGTGGCTTTGCCCCATCCTTGGTATTTTGTGGAAGGTCACAGTGACAAATGTCGAGGTGCTGTCACATGCTCGCCTTCAAAGCATGTGTACATTGCTTAGACAGCGCAGATTTACGCTAACTTGGCCATGTTCGCCGTATGGAAGATGGTCGCTTTGGCGAGATGGATGATCTCGGGCGAACGAGCCCCCAGTGTGGCGAGATATATGTTAGAAAAATATAGAAAATAGTTTCCAGAACTGGAGAAGAGAACTGGTAAACTAGTGATAGGGATGGCACAGGACATGTCAGGTCGTTAACTGTACAGTTCTAGATGGTAGCTGTAGAAGAGAGCTGTGAAGTAGGTCACTTTCTCGCTAGACCTAGCCTGTGCTCCAAGGATGTCTCTATTAATTGTTGGCGTGAAATACAGTTCGTTAGTTATCACTACTAATTTAAATATTCAATAATTCTCTACATTTGCATACAGTAACAACATTTCGTACAGAAACTGGAATTTAACAAAATCACTCAACTGGAATTTTTAAAATTTATCTGTACACTTTAATAATTAAAATAGAAGTATGGTAAAGATTGCAAATATGTATTTACAAAAATCACAAGTTTGAAAATTTTAAGGTGTCAGTGTCTTTCTTCATCATTTCGGGCAATTGATGACTTCTGGATCTTGTTTCTTCAAAGTAATGAGTAGTTAGCTAATTCAGGTCCTTTCACTGCAGACACTTCTCTTCATACATCAGGTGTTAATGTCCAAGAACAGGTGTTAATGTCCAAGAACAGGTGTTAATGTCCAAGAACAGGTGTTAATGTCCAAGAATACGTAAATCACCTGGACAGGTAGCCATAATGCTATTATCCGGCGAATTGCAGAGGTGGTCCTTGAATCACATACTGCAGTCTTGTATGATTCTTATCAACAGCTTTTGTTGTGCCTGTCTCGAATAAGAACCTTAAACATATGCAAAGATTATAATATCTGTTTCCTACCACCAAGGTAATCCTCTGATGATGATGGGCTACTATTGATCAGAATCCTCATGTAGACAAAATAGTCCATGAGACCGTGGTCATGTTAATCCAAGAAGTACGCCATACCATCAATAAAATACATGGTTAGACTATAGACATCATTTTCAAATTTAAAGGGTTTCCCTTAAAAAATATTACATCAACGAAATTTTAAATTGAACTAAAGAAACGAAGGGAGCTCAGAAGCAAGTTGCCAGCAGTCGACACTAGACATCTACACCAGACGTGTCTCGAAGACGCTTGACAACGTAAGTAGTAACCCAGGCCTTGTTGCAAGGGACGTGCTACTGCCATCGGATTTGATTATGGAACAGAAAGAATGGGCCAAAGCACCTGTGGGAACCAACGGCGACTGAAGCAGACGCCAACTGATCCCACACCGGCAGTTAAGTAACATACAAGCATAGCCGATGAACATTTCATATTTTTTCCTGGTATCCACCAAAATTAAACACCATCCGATGATGACAAATATCATCGCTTCTTTTTTATAAACAACTTTATTTATTTTATATCGTTAACTCATAAGTGATTATTAAGCCTGTTTATCTGTAACTTTAAATCTATAGTTGGATTAATCACTATTAAGTGAAGTGTATGTCTGTACCCGTATGACTCATATCGTTTTAAATACATAACCATATAGAGCTGTTAAATTAATAGTTGCTGAATCATCTTCAGCTTGGCGCTCAGAAAATATGAGAATATATCCTCACAGAAGGGGCGGGATAATAATACGTTCATGACAGCTTAGATGGTCCCAGTTGTTATGCTTGCTTTTCTTTAAAATCATGTGATACTCCCTGAAGTAGAAGCACCATTCTTCTATGTATATCTCTGCCAAAAGTCATTAGTATCCAGAGTTTAGTACTTGTAACTAGTACCTGAAACTGAGAAAAATATAAAATCGAATCTCCCGTAAATCGCGTGTCTCCTGATATAAGCATCAAGCGACCTCCACTGTCCTCTACTATTTCATCTTCCTCTGAATTTTTCCAACGCCCATGAGCATGAAATCTCAGACCATCAAGGCAGATGAAAGCGTTTTAGGAAACCGAAAGAGCGCAAATGAATCATAGTATAATGTACATCAACCTGAACGACAGTGTTGACATCTGAAATATATATTATGAAATCACCATCATTCTCTCTCTGCTCCCTGTGGAGCGTGATGGCTACCTCTGTTATTGGTTCCTTGCGAGGAAACCCGTACGAAGCAGTCACCAACTCTTGCAGTGGTGGTTTATGTGGGAACATGCTTCATATGATGAGGTTGCCAGCCTCATACACAACTTTACATAGATAAAGCAATTTTATACATATAGGATGCACATATAAATGAACAAAATAGATATGTTACAACTTACTCCTGCGTGAAGGGTAGTTATCCAGACGCTGTGCACAGATTTGTTGATAGTATTTCACTGCAGCCGTAAAGGTGTAGTCTTCTCAGTGAGCTAATGATCATTGCTAATTTACCACTCCTAGCTGATGAAGATTCATCGGAACTGTGATTATAAATATTTGAAAAGAATTTGTATACTTTTAATGTTGTAAAGTTACGTCTTATTATAATTGGCACGTCCTACAATAAAATCTTATACTAACTCACTCTGACGTCTGTTCACCTCTCTGGGTGGTGAGAATTGGAATCCGTGGGGAAACTTAAGACGCTCAGATTTTATAGACACAAATATGGCCACACAAAATTTAATTTCGCTTAGTTTATATGTTTTTCAAAATAATCCCAATTTCGGCTAGTTTATTTTTTTGTCATTTAAACCAATTACCTTGTAAGATGTCTTATTTAGTATATTTTGCCAACGAATCTTTTATAATTTAGGATGGATCGTTATTCTAAAAAGGATAGTTTTGCTAATAACTACATCGCCGGAATTAATTACGTGATATGGCTTGCTTTAGTTCCCCAATATTGTCATAATCAGACAGACATAAGATTGGCAATTTTTACACGTCGCTCCAACAAAATAAATAACACATTATCTAAAACGACCATTCCTCCTAATTCGACAACATTTCTTTGTCTCATTTTTACCAGGCTGAACGGAAGAGAATGCTTTATCCAAATGTGTTGTCAGACAACTCAATCTGGGTAAAACATGCCAATTGCCCGTCTTGTGTAAACAGAGGCCAAGTGAACAAAAAGTCCGCCAAGGTGGATTTTAATTGTTGACTTTATTGTCCCACGCCTCGTAGAGCGTTGTCTTTCTATGATCTCAAAAAAAAAATAAACATACCAGGAGTGATTTAAGCCCGGAAACATGGTGTTAACTCAGGGAGTTGATCTCGTACGAAAAATGTAGCATCAGCAAAATAATAACGTAGGGGAGTCTAGCAAAAAAGATGACCAGAAAAAAATGAATCGGATGAATGATGCAACGTCACACCTACCTTCCTATCTACTTACCTGCCTATCTACTTACCTACCTACTTACCTACCTACCTGCAGCCTACCTACCTGCCTGCCTGCCTGTCTGTCAGTCTGCCTGCTTACTTGTCTGGCTATTTGTCTGTCTGTCTGGCTATTTTTTGACTGGCTGTCTACCTATCTATCTGTCTATCTGTCTCTCTGTCTGCCTGCCTACCACCCGATCTGCCTGCCTGTCTGTCTACAATTACTCATTGCGCGTATTAACATTTTTGTTATTGTAGTGGTTTTTTGATGTTATTGTATGGTTGCTATGTTACCTAGTGTACTGGATGAGGTCAGCTGTGAAGGCTCCTGAAGATAAAAGTTTATGTGAGTTACAGAATGCCTTTCTGCTACCACTTACGACCTCAAACAGACTTATTCTGCTGTTATATATGTTAGCTACATTTAATGTCTAGGGTAATGAAAAGTGATGTGTAGGTAATTGAATACACAGACACACACATGTAAATACTAAGTCTAATAATAATAATAATAAGCTCTATGATCAAATTAACTAACACTGGCTTTAGAAGTTTAGATTTTACAATTTATTGAATTTATTTAGTCGTGAACCAAATGTTTCTTCTGGTCAGGACGTATGAAACAATATGTATTTATCAATAAAAGTGCATATATATATTGAATAATCAAATGAAAATTGTATACACAAATATATTGTTACATTGGTTAATATTAATACTAACTACAATGTCTTTTTAAAACTAGCACTGGATGTCTAGTTGGGGTGGTGTCATCATGCCCAATCTCTGTTTATAATGTTCATTGTCTTTGAAATATGGACTGAGTTATCGTGTTTATACAACAAGATTTTATTTCTTTATTTATTGTGGACAAGGTTGATGAATCTACAGCAGGCCAGGTTTTCACTTATCTGGCCTGTGACGATGCAGTAAAGAAATCTAGTGGCCCACTCCTCACAGTAGCTGGAGTAAAATGTTAGGCTGCTTAGGCATCCACTCTTGTACTTCTACAAAAGCATCTGGCACTAGCGTAGTGCCAGACCAGAAACTCTGAAACCAAAATTTGTGCCATGTGTCAACACACTGCCTACTGCACCACTTTTACACACAACATAGCAAAACAACATTTACAAAGATCGGGTCAGATCTCTCTGACCAACTTAGCACATCTCACCCAGTTATTATCCAATAGCACCAGTTTCCCAAGACTGCATTGCATCCGAAATATGTTCAATAGTTTCCTCTTCCATCCAATAAGGTGGGTGATATGTTCCCACTGATCTCAAATATAGATCTGTCTTCCATAGTCTTAGATATGTTTTCCTATATTATTTGTTTGTCTCTAGGCCCTGGACTGCTGCTGGGGACCTAGAGTAAGCACTCACTTGTAGTAATCATTTTTCATGACATGGCAGTATCAATCACTCAAAATATTAAAATTTAAAAAAGGTAAATGCTTTTTCCCTTACCACAATTCAAAATTGACAACACAGTTACGTAGTACTAGCAAAACTCAGCTGAGCTGCTGGCTAGATTAGGGCGTCCCACTGATAATATTTAATATTTCCTGGAATTTACACCTCTAGCATTAACGAACTGTGTCAATGGACAGTCTTCTTAAAAATGGCACTAGCGGGCGTCTTTCTTTCTACAATATGAAAGCTGCTGTCCAATCAGCGGACTTCCCCTCTACTTTTCAAATATTCAAACTACAAATGTCCAATTTCGGTCCAGTCTCAGTCTAGTGTGTAGTATTTTTCTGTCGGTCTGTCCGTCCCAACTTGGCTTTTCCCAAAATTACACTTGTTTTTGGACGAAACTACAAGAAAAAACTACACAAATTTTTGTCTCCCCCTACTTCTAAGATTCTATGCTAAGTCATTTTTAGCTACTATCCTCCTACTTTGCCCCTAGTCCACCTGCAGTTGGTTTTTGCATTAGGCTCAAGGACGCGTCAAAATGTAACTTTAGTGAAAATATGCACAAAACACTGTCCGCTAGTCTGTATCGAACAATACAGTCTTTCGTCAATATCTTCCGTGTTATCTGTCCGTCTGTGTAATTAAAAGTATATTATTTCTCAGATTAAGATGGGCTATCAAACTAGCTAGTTTTTATTTTCCTAAACTTATTATTAAGAAAAAAACCTACTTTTCTCAAGGTTAGTTTTGAAATTTGGTTTTGAACCTTCGTGTACGGCGTTTGCCGCTATATTCAAACTAAAACAACCAATTACCGTAAACCGTCCAAGATACGTCTGTTTCTAACAAGAGCTAAGGTCGTTTTTTGTCCATTTCCTTACATTGTGTCAACTAGTGGCGTAATTTTTTCTTTCAAAACTACAAATTGCGTCTTTTTAGACTTTAGATTCAAACACGTGTTCAGACCGTCATATTTTTTTTCTTTTATCTCCGTTTCTACCCCGTCTAAAAGGATAAACCGTTTGTCTGCATGTTCTAACTAGTTAATGTTCAATGACCCTAGAAAACGCTGGCGTAGGTGAAGAAGCCTCGGCATATCTTGCCTATATTTTTATCCCTACGTGTTATTTTACCTGTTATCTTTATAAATGGAGGAATTTTAACGTTGCATCACTGTAATTTCACCACACATCTCCCCACCTGAGAACATGCACTAATGCAAGTTCCAAAACCAGTGATACACATAGATAAAATTAACTCCTTCCGCCTGCCAACTATTCTAATTTTGATCACAGGGGTGCCTACTGAGGAAATCTGCACCGACATTCTGTGACCCCGGGATATATTCAATATTAAACTGATATGGTTGCAACAATAAAGACCATCTTAACAATCTTGCATTTTCATGCTTGGCCTGAGATAAGAACACGAGAGGCTGGTGATCTGTCTGGACCACAAAAGTCCTACCATACAGATAGATTTGGAACTTTTTTATTGCCCAGATTAACGCTAAACATTCTTTTTCGCTTGTGGAATATCCTTGTTCCGCTTTGTTCAACTTGCGGCTTGCATAAGCGACTGGGTTCAGTTCCCCATTGGGTGAAGAGGACCTTTGCAAATGAGCCGCCCCCAGGCCTACATTGCTCGCATCTGTTCTCACCACAAAGTCCTGAGTCAATCAGGCAATTTGAGAATAGGCTTGCTAGTGAGTTTTTCCTTTAACTCTTGAAATGCTAATTCACATTGCGCTGACCAAACAATTTTATCTGGATTTCCCTTGCGAGTCAGATCCGTCAGAGGAGCACATATAGAGTTAAAATTTTTGATATATTTTTGGTAAAACCCACATAACGACACGAATGATCGCACGTCTTTTTTTGTTTGCGGTCTGGGTGCTCTCTGCAGTTTTTCCAAGTTCTTGGGGTCAGGGGTCATGTTACCCTGATATACAGTATGTCCCAAGAATTCCAACTCTTTGCATCCAATACAACATTTTGTTGGTCTAGCAGTTAAGTTCGCTTCTCTGAGCCTATCAAATAACATATTCAGAGAGTTAATGTGTGCTTCAAATGTTTCTGTGGCGACGAGAATATCATCCATGAAATTTGTGATACATGAATTATTCAGGGGATCCAACAATTTTTCAATCCGAATGGTAGCATGTTGAATTCATAATGTCCTTCCGAGGTGCTAAAAGCTAAATAAGGTCTAACTTCAGGCTTCACTGGAATCTGTTAATAGCCTTTGCTAAGATCCACCTTCGAAAAGTATTTTGCCTTGTTCAATTATGCAAATAACTGTTTTGTGTCCGGTAATGGATCCACCTGACCTTCTGTGACAGCATTCAGTTTCCTGTAATCTATGCACAGTCTATGTTCCCCAGACGGTTTCCTTAACAAAACTACACTGGAGCTAAAAGAAGATTTACTGTGAGAAATAATCCCTTCTTTCAACAAATAATCTATTTCCTCTTTCAGTGCCTTCTCCTTAGCGAACGGACCAGAATAGGCTCTTATACAGATTGGGTTTGAGTCTACCAGCTTCACGTCATACTGTAGCAAATTTGTATGTCCTGGTTTATCTGTTAATACATCTGTATGTTCCTCCAGAACCTGTTGAACTCTCTCCCTTTTATTTTTAGTCAGGTGCTTACTGACTTTTACCTGTGCGGCTGTCTCACCGGGGTGTAATGGGTATTCATGTGAGGTGAGTGGTTCCTTTTTCATTTTAGTTGCGATAGCCAAGGTCAGTAAGGGGGTGCCTTCCTGGATTGGTATGTCCAGATATTTCTTTAAAAGGTTTACATGATATATCTTTTCCTTCCCCTTTTTGTCAATTTTATAGTTTGTTCTAGACACCTTCTCTAGAACCGTATATGGACCTTGCCATCCAATTCGCAACTTATTCTGGCTGCCGGGTAGTAGAAGAAGCACTTTCTCTCCCACAGCTAATTCTCTGTCCTTTGCTTTTCTATTAAAATACGCCGCATGTTTCTTCCTGGCTTGTCTCAAATTATCATTTGCCAGTTTCCATCCAGCTTTCAGACGAGTGGTCAGCTCGTTCACATATTGATATGATGAGGTAACAGTCTCTTCTGCTTTCTCATCTGTCCAGGTCCTCAATAAGGCTTCTAATGGACCTTTTATTGGCCTCCCAAATAGCAGGGTTGCGGGAGCCATCCCGGTTGAACTATGGGGTACCTCCCGATACGCAAACAACGCGGCGGGCAGAAATTGATCCCACATATTAGGTTTTTCATGTGCCAGCTTCCTCAGGATAGAAATGAGAGTCCCATTGAACCTCTCTACCTGGCCGTTCCCTAGTGGATGGTACGGACTACAATAAAAGTGTCTGGCTTGAAATAGCTTAAAAACTTCTTCCGTTAGTTTCCCCTTGAACTGTGAGCCATTATCAGTCAAGATTTGATGCGGGAATCCTAATCTTGTGAATATTGTAAGTAGTGCTTCTGCCACATGTTTCGAATCAATTGATGGCAGGGCTATCGCCTCTCCCCACATAGAACAAGTGTCCACCAGGGTAAGGATGTAACTGTTCCTCCTCTTGGTCCGAGTGAGAGGTCCCACAATATCCACTGCAACCCTCTCAAAAGGTGTTCCCACTATGGGCATTTCCCCTAGAGTTGCAGGAGCAGTCCAATGCTTTGGAGCTACCCTTTGACATTCTGGACAGGATTTGACATATCTTTTTATATCTTCCGTTATCCCTGGCCAGAAGTAATGACAAGCTATACGCTGTCCTGTGGCGCTGATCCCCATGTGACCACTGAAGGGAATCGCATGCCCTAGTTCCATCACTTTATCCCTATATGAAGCGGGAAGAACCAGCTGGTTGTGACCATTTGTTCCAGTTCCTTCCTTCCTGTATATCAATTTGTTCTTCATAAAGTACTCTCCCCTGCTTGGAGGTGTGTGGGATTTGGGCAATTTTTTAAAACATGGCTTGAGTGTCCTATCCTCAGCCTGCGCCTTCCTCATCTCTTCTGGATGAGCATTTATAGGTTCACCTTCTTCCTCCTTTGACTGTGACCTGGTCTGCACTGTCGCCATGATCACAGGTCTCTCGGGATTCCCCAAGAAGACGTATCTACACCCCAATATCAGAGGGTAGATTGGTTCATCTATCACTGCTGCTCTGATTTCTCCTTCCACATAGCGAGTTTTCACCGTTATCCTTGCGATGGGAAGTGTCATGAGTGGTATGTCCTTAGTCGCCCCTTGTATTTCCACTGTTTCTGTGGTATACTGACTTGGGTCCACTAGGCTAGCCTTCACAACTGAATCACAATCCAAACCTGTATCATATAGGCACCTTATGGTGACCCCATTACAAATAACATCCTCACAAACTGGGGGGTGATAAGGTTCCTGCTGTCCATTAGGATTAACCTTTAATCTCTGGTTCCCCGATTTCATTGCAGCAATGTTTGAAGGTTTCCTTTTACAAAATTTGGTGTTATGGTTGTCTTTCTTACACCATTTGCACCATCTCTTTCCTGGGTTAAAAGGTTTTCTTTCATTATATTTTTGGTCATTGAACTGTGAGTTTCTATCACGATAATCATTTCTTGGCCTATCAAAATTTGTCCTACCTTTATTACCTTGTTCTCTGGTATCAAATTTACTAAAGTGCTGTGGAGCTTTAAAATTTTCTATATGCTTCTTTTTAGTGCCACTTACCTCTGCCTGGGCTGCCTGATACCTCTCAGCGACATTCAAAACCTCCCCCAACCTCTCTGCACCTTGTTCCATGAGAAATTTTCTCAGGTCTGGAGCCATGGACTCTCTTAATTGCTCTACCATGATCATTTCCTTGAGATCTTGGGTCTTCCCCAGAGCAGTCCATTTCTCCAAATAGGTTTCCAGTCTGGCAGAGAATTGGTGGTATATCTCCCCAGACAAAAGTTTGGCATTTCTAAACTTCTTACGATAAAATTCACCATTCTTTTCATATCTCAATAACAAAGCCTGCTTTAGCATGTCATAATTGTCTTGGTCGTCTCTATTCATCTTAGCAAAAACTTCATAAGAAGTACCTCTAAGCCCCTGGGATAACTTAAGACTCCACCTCTCTCTCTCTAACCCATACGTAGTAGCCAATAGTTCAAATCTACTTAGGTACCCCTCTATGTCATCGTCTTTCTCAACAAAATGGTCTAAATGAAACCCCATAGTTGAGGTTGAGGCTCCCTGACTAGGCGTAGCATCTGAGGGAAAGGGACTGGCACCATTTTCAGGAGCATGGCCTTGTAATTCCAACTCCCTTAGTCGTAACTCGTGCTCCCTTTGCAATCTCCTATCTTCTGCTGCCCTTTCGGCAGTCAATCTCTTTTCTTCTGCCTCCCTTTCGGCAGTCAATCTCTTTTCTTCTGCCTCCCTTTCGGCAGTCAATCTATTTTCCTCTCTTTCTGTAGCTAATCTTCTTTCCTCTGCTTCCCTTTCAGCCTTTTATTCTTCTGCCTCCAATGCCCTAGCCTCCTTGTCAGCCTCAATCTGCAGCCTCTTAAGTTCTTTATCAGCCTCAATTTGTAACCTCTTCTCTTCAGCTAACCTCCTATCTTCCCTTTCAATATACTTGTCACATTCTGAAGTTACATACTGGATTAAAACCAGACCATCCATGTTCATTTCCTTCGCCGTCAGCACAGCAGCCGATCTGAATTTGGCTAGATCTGCCATACTATATCACACAATTTAACAATGACTAAGGTAAATAACAAAGTGTAATTACCAAGGTAATATACTAATTAATTAATTACCACTGGCTGTGAAGATTCATCAACTTTTACTTTCCACTTTTTATTTTAGGGACACTGTTAAATTTATACAACTTATGCCCCCAATAGTTTAATTCCCGGACCAGGAGACCCTAATATCTTTGATAAACCTAATCCCGGACAAGAGCTACCCAATATTTGTAGTGGTTTTTTGATGTTATTGTATGGTTGCTATGTTACCTAGTGTACTGGATGAGGTCAGCTGTGAAGGCTCCTGAAGATAAAAGTTTATGTGAGTTACAGAATGCCTTTCTGCTACCACTTACGACCTCAAACAGACTTATTCTGCTATTATGTATGTTAGCTACGTTTAATGTCTAGGGTAATGAAAAGTGATGTGTAGGTAATTGAATACACAGACACACACACATGTAAATACTAAGTCTAATAATAATAATAATAAGCTCTATGATCAAATTAACTAACACTGGCTTTAGAAGTTTAGATTTTACAATTTTTTGAATTTATTTAGTCCTGAACCAAATGTTTCTTCTGGTCAGGACGTATGAAACAATATGTATTTATCAATAAAAGTGCATATATATATTGAATAATCAAATGAAAATTGTATACATAAATATATTGTTACATTGGTTAATATTAATACTAACTACAGTGTCTTTGGAAAACTAGCACTGGATGTCTAGTTGGGGTGGTGTCATCATGCCCAATCTCTGTTTATAATGTTCATTGTCCTTGAAATATGGACTGAGTTATAGTGTTTATACAACAAGATTTTATTTCTTTATTTATTGTGGACAAGGTTGATGAATCCACAGCAGGCCAGGTTTTCACTTATCTGGCCTGTGACGATGCAGTACAGAATTCTAGTGGCCCACTCCTCACAGTAGCTGGAGTAAAATGGTAGGCTGCTTAGGCATCCACTCTTGTACTTCTACAAAAGCATCTGGCACTAGCGTAGTGCCAGACCAGAAACTCTGAAACCAAAATTTGTGCCATGTGTCAACACACTGCCTACTGCACCACTTTTACACACAACAAAGCAAAACAAGACTACAAAGATCGGGTCAGATCTCTCTGACCAACTTAGCACATCTCACCCAGTTGTTATCCAATAGCACCAGTTTCCCAAGACTGCATTGCATCCGAAATATGTTCAATAGTTTCCTCTTCCATCCAATAAGGTGGGTGATATGTTCCCACTGATCTCAAATATAGATCTGTCTTCCATAGTCTTAGATATGTTTTCCTATATTATTTGTTTGTCTCTAGGCCCTGGACTGCTGCTGGGGACCTAGAGTAAGCACTCACTTGTCGTAATCATTTTTCATGACATGGCAGTATCAATCACTCAAAATATTAAAATTAAAAAAAGGTAAATGCTTTTTCCCTTACCACAATTCAAAATTGACAACACAGTTACGTAGTACTAGCAAAACTCAGCTGAGCTGCTGGCTAGATTAGGGCGTCCCACTGAAATATTTAATATTTCCTGGGAATTTACACTCTCTAGCGTTAACGAACTGTGTAACTGGACAGTCTTCTTCAAAATGGCACTAGCGGGCGTCTTTCTTTCTACAATATGAAAGCTTTTGTCCAATCAGCGGACTTCCCCTCTACCTTTCGAATATTCAAACTACAAATGTCCAATTTCGGTCCAGTCTCAGTCTAGTGTGTAGTATTTTTCTGTCGGTCTGTCCGTCCCAACTTGGCTTTTCCCAAAATTACACTTGTTTTTGGACGAACCTAAACGAAAAAACTACACAAATTTTTGTCTCCCCCTACTTCTAAGATTCTATACTAAGTTATTTTTAGCTACTATCCTCCTACTTTGCCCCTAGTCCACCTGCAGTTGGTTTTTGCATTTTTAGTCTCAAGGACGTCAAAATGTAACTTTAGTGAAAATATGCACAAAAAACTGTCCGCTAGTCTGTATCGAACAATACAGTCTTTCGTCAATATCTTCCGTGTTATCTGTCCGTCTGTGTAATTAAAAGTATATTATTTCTCAGATTAAGATGGGCTATCAAACTAGCTAGTTTTTATTTTCCTAAACTTATTATTAAGAAAAAAACCTACTTTTCTCAATGTTAGTTGTGAGATTTGTTTTTGAACCTTCGTGTACGGCGTTTGCCGCTATATTCAAACTAAAACAACCAATTACCGTAAACCGTCCAAGATACGTCTGTTTCTAACAAGAGCTAAGGTCGTTTTTTGTCCATTTCCTTACATTGGGTCAACTAGTGGCGTAATTTTATCTTTCAAAACTACAAATTGCGTCTTTTAGACTTTAGATTCAAACACGTGTTCAGACCGTCATATTTTTTTCTTTTATCTCCGTTTCTACCCCGTCTAAAAGGATAAACCGTTTGTCTGCATGTTCTAACTAGTTAATGTTCAATGACCCTAGAAAACGCTGGCGTAGGTGAAGAAGCCTCGGCATATCTTGCCTATATTTTTATCCCTACGTGTTATTTTACCTGTTATCTTTATAAATGGAGGAATTTTAACGTTGCATCACTGTAATTTCACCAGGGAATTTATTGTTAGATATTGCCTTACTTTCTGGCATGCAGAGGATCAAGAGAATGGATCGCGTAGATCTTAGGTATTAGCTGTATGTTCACGAGCGCACGAAAGCAATCTTCCGTCTGAACAAGATTTCCTGTTCTTCCACGAGAAACATTGCCACATTTGCTGCTAGCAGACGTTTACGCTGTTGTGGAATCTTGCCAAAGTGCTTTCTCAATACACGAGACTCGTAGACTATTCCTCGTTACGTTTGTAACGATTTGACGCCTTTTTTTGTATTCTTTGATTTTTGTTACGCCTTCTGTGCATACAAACACGTTGTGGGTCGTTGCAGTAAATAGGGCGAATAAAAGTAAAATATTACACAAAAAGAATAGAAGTATTAGCTTTTACAATGGCAAGCTCACATTTATTATAACGGAAATTAACTAGAAAAAAAAATTAATTTAGCGCTTAGCTAACACAAAAACTAGAGAAATGCATTAAAACTTACTAATGAGAAAGCAGGGTAAAATGTATATATTGCAGCACGGAAGTTAAAGAAAAATGTTAGTTAACAGAAACACATACTGTATTCCGAGCAGAAATGGTGGCAATATCAAAAGTAATTAAAGCCCAAAAACTAAGAAATTTAACTGATTCACTATCGGCAATGCACATGAATATAGCCGACTGGACAGCATAATAAATATTGCAAATTAGTACATACCTAAATACCTTGTAATACAGGCTGCAAGTTGCTATTAGCATGAATATCTTCGCACGTAGGAATAGAAGGAAATGAGGTGGGGGACTAAGAAGCAAACGTTGGAAAGTAGCCCAAAACACATCAGCATAGTGTTGGGCTCAACAGTAATAAAAAGCATAATAAAAAAAATATTTTAACAAAGGAATGGATAGAAAACTATAATTAAATCCAGAAAGGAAGCCATGCCTACAAGCTGCTGAAAGATCCAGCACGAACATGTCTGATAAATAGAGAGCCAAAAAGACCATGCAGTAAAAAAAACCTATTAGACTACAACCAGGAACAAGATATGTTTGATAAAGAAACCCCATTGTGGAACATGTCTGGAGAAAAATACCATAGCACATTATGTGCTAACATGCAAGAAAAATGAACAACAAAGAAAACCATTCATAGAATACATGAAAGCACAAGACTTAACACCGCTATTACTAGAAACAATACTAAAATGGACATACCCACGGAGCTACACAACATAATTAAATGTGTTATTACCAAAATAATAATTAAAACATAATTGCCTGAGCAAATGAGAATGATTAAGGATGAACAATAATACTCAACAATAATATTCACAACACACTTTCAGTACGAGAAGGAAGATAAAGGACCAAACCTAGAAAATCAACACATGCTTAATAGAAATATTTGATGTTTCAATTGCCATAACGAAGACAATGACGAACAACACCCTAAATCAAAGCCTACAATCTTTTTAAAACGCCACAGAGTAAAAAGAGATATATTAAAGAAGATGGAAGGAATACACCATGTACACTACATACATTAGAAAACACCGCACCAAACGTCGTATCGTTTGCAGCATGGAAGAAAGCATGCTAAAAGAAAAACAACAATAAATGTAATATACTATATAGAATAGAGAACACTACATACAAAACTATAACCTATATAGAATAGAGAACACTACATACAAAACTATAACTTATATAGAATAGAGAACACTACATACAAAACTATAACCTATATAGAATAGAGAACACTACATACAAAACTATAACCTATATGGGGTGGCACTGGGTATTCCATTATAAGATAAGCACCAGTTTTTTGTCCATAGTCCAAGAATCCAATCAAATTAATTCAGCGCAAAGAAAAAAAAAGCAAACAGTAATCTCTGTAGAAAAAGAAAAGAGATAAGAACAAATAGGTTAAGAAAAAAAGGGATAGGAAAAAATTAAGAAACATTAGTTCAAATTTGTATATGCGTTAGAATATATCATAATCAGGTGCCATCTTCACATCGAAGGGCGGCTACAATAGATCTCAAATGTCCTCTGTCTCTTGTCTTGATGGTGTTCTGTAATCGACTTTTTTCTGTCCACCTCTTGATGTTATTTTCCCACTTATATCGCTGTCTTTCTCTTGCCTTCACCTCTTCCTTCTATTATGGTTTGTAAGCGAGGCATTGTGTCTTTGAACTGTCTATCTTTGATCCCCTTCAATTTCTCATGTTTATTCCTAGCTTTTCTAGGATCTCTTTATTTGTTTTCTTCTCTTTCCATGAGATGTGTTACATTATCCATATCACAAGAGCCTCAGTTGTTCCTTCTAACTGCTTGTTCATTATACATGTTTCTATACCATAAAGTAATGACGAATATACAAACATACCACTTGAGAACTCCCAGAATACATAAAATGGTTTGATAACTTTGTACATTCATCTTATGGCTTTGCTTTTTATTTTCGTGTGTCGTATCACTTTCAAGTTCCCACCTTCTCATGTCTGTACAGTGTATGTTGATATTAACTGCCAAACTAGCGCAGTTATATTCTTAAAGGTAAAAGTTAAAGGATCCCGTTACACGCCCATTGAGGCATATTGTGAATATGGTATAAGGCCCATATTTTCTTGATCATCGGCACACTAGGGGTGATGTGGTCAGCATCACGCCGGCCACCTTAACCTTCCAAGAGTTGCCCTGGTACCAAATTCATGAGGCCGGGTCGACCCCGGAGCCGTTTGTGGTCTAAAAAATCCCACCTCAACTGGGGATCGAACCATGGACCACCGAGCTAGAAAGCCAGTGCACTAACCACTGCGCTACCGGGGGCTACAGTTATATTCTTAACTTATATTATTAATGCTAATTGTGCATGCGTTTGCTCAACTTTTAATTAATGAAATGAAAGGTAACTTTCATGTGTTACTGTATTGTTCTACTCCCATTTCAAGTTAGTGACGTCTAATTGTTACAGTGTACTTCTTGTCTCAGTTGACATAAATGTGACAAAATGAGTTTGCCTACTTATACATTTGTTAGTCTTTCGAGATTCTCTCTATAAAATATGATATGAGTCATTTTTTTCTCGAACACTATCTTTCATCTGGTCTCTCGTCATAATTCTTGAGGGCAACGGTGGAGATAAACTATTGCGCTAATTATTCTATATTTCCTTAAACTATAACCAGTTGCCTTCTCTTGGGTCCTCTACAATTTTCGGTCCAAAATTACACTTCCATTATACGAGCCAAAACCTATCTTAGATGTAATTCTGGAGATATGTTCGAACTATTGACCTTTTAATTAAACCAGTTATCTTCATTTTCACTAAACGAAACCTACATCTATTTACCACTCCTAACTCGCCACAATGACCAACGTTATTTTGCAGCTAGTTAGCTATAGATTTAGGAGTTGTAAGGAAGATTATATTTATTCAATCATTCAGACAACCGCAGTGGCATCTTTAGGGGGTATAGGCCAGATCCGTGTAGCTTCCATTCATTTTGTTTCTCTTCTAGCTTAACTTCTCACATCTTTCTGTATGCACTTACTTAGTCGTTCCTCTTCTACCATGAGGTGTAGAGGTTTGCCAGAGAGAACGACATACTGTCTTAACGGCGGTCTTCCTCGCCTGGTTCCAAGCTAGTCTTCGGTCCTTCAAAGATTGTCCAATGTTGTCCTACCATCGAACTCTGGGTCGTCCTGGAGGTCTTGAACCCTGGCTCTTGGTTTCCCATATGTGTCGTCGTAGCTTATCTTCTTCCATTCTGCATACATGGCCAAACCATCGTAGTGGGGACTGTTCTACTTGGGTTTGCAGGTGGCTGGGTTTTGAGGCCTTGCAGTATCGTCTGGTTGTGGACCATGTCTCTTCTTGTTACTTCAGACGCCTTCGTCAGATACTTCTTTTCTGAGGTTTGGAGGTGGCTTTTGTGGGTTGTAGTCATTGCCCATGACTCGCATCAATATGTCAAGACTAGGGCATAGGTGGAGCGGTACAAACCGATCTTCGTCCTCTTGCCCGTCTCTTCCTTTGCTGAGGAATCCTCGATTTATTTCCTGAAAAAGTCTCCCAACTTCCGGTCTTCGGGTAGGCAACTCTTCTTTGATGCTTCAAATCCAGTCTGTCTGTGATAGCTCCAAGGTATTTAAAGTGATTAACCTGCTCCAGAATCTGATTTAGCAATCAGGGCAACATGGTCTGCAAATGCCAGCTCTGAAATACAGACTTGTATCATCTTCCAGTACCCCACTGAAGATTTTCTTGTCCTCTCCTTACATGTCTTGACGACATCTTCCATGAGTGTTATGAAAAGATAAGGTGACACCATGTCTTACACTAGTTGTGGTCCTGAACTCGTCCGACTTATGGTTTGTCGTCTTCACATAATTTCTGCAAGTCTTGTAGAAGCTCTGTAAAGCATGAATCAGAAGTACTGGAATGTTCTTTCTTGCCACGCAGTCCCGAAGTTTGCTCCGGGGAACCTTCTCAAACGCCTTCTCTAGATCCAAGAAACGAAGATGCATCTCACCGTTATACTCTAGGGCCTTTTCACTGAGCTGCCTGATTGTGAAGATAAAGTCCTGAGTACTTTGGTTTGCTCAGACGCCACACTAGACCTCATCCGTTTGTGACTCAGCTAGGCGTCTGAATCTCTGCTCCAGTATTCTGGAGTAAATTTTACCAGGGACACTAAGCAAGGAAATGTTTCTATGATTTCCGCATTGTCGGTTGTCACCCGTTTGGTATGGTCTTTAGCATCAGGCTGCCTGTAGGACCCTCAGGAGTAATAGGTCGCCTGCTGCTTCCATGTACTTAACCATTTCTAGTGTTATACCATCGTGTCCTTCTGTTTTACCCACCTCGATTTTCTCCAGTGCTGCCTTCAGTTCTTCCATCTTGATGCCATCTTCATCACCGTTCGGTTCCTCTTCTATGGTAGTGGTTTTCATTTCTGAGGCTTGACCTTGCTCACAATCAAAGAGTTCTGAGAAATATTCTTTCCATCTTTCCATCACTTCCTTTGTGGTAGTAAGCAATTTGTCTTCTTTGTCTTTTACAAATTTAAGAGGACACTGTTTTTCCTACCTCGTGTTCTATAGGATTTTGTAGAACAATTTCCAGTTTTCTTTTGCATCTTTTCTCCAAATTCTTCGAAGAATTTATGTTTCGCTGCTAGCACCTTGTTCTTTGTTACTGTTCTGAGTATCACATATTCTCTGTATTTTTAAGCTTCGAAGTATTTTTTCCATGTCTTTTTCTTTTCTCTTATTTTCTCTTTACCTTCTTCTGTCCACCAATGTGTCCTCTTTTCATTCTTTGCAAATCGAACTTCACCACATGCTTCTGCTACAGGTGTTTTCATGATGTACTTAAATTTATGCCAGAGAGTTTCTATGTCATCTGATCCTTCTTGTAGGTTTCTCACTGTTCTCACAATAAATCCCTGATACCTGGTCTTAATTTCTGGCTCTTTTAGCTTGTAGACCTTAATCCTCATTTCTCCTGCGTCATGATGGGCAATGCCTAGGCTGAGCAACTCTTTCAGTTGTTCTTTTAATTGTCAGCAGGTAGTGATCACTTCTAATCTCTGGCCCTCTCCAGACTCTAGCATTCCACACATACTTGAATGAGCTCTTCCTAACAATGGCATAGTCAATGACTGATATCACATGCATAGCTGGTTCATATCTGGTGTATGTATGTATGTATGTATGTATGTATTTATGTATGTATGTATGTATGTATGTATGTATGTATGTATGTATGTATGTATGTATGTATGTATGTATGTATGTATGTATGTATGTATGTATGTATGTATGTATGTATGTATGTATGTATGTATGCGCTTATGGGGGAACTTTGTGTTAATGACACGGTTTTACTCAGTGCAGAATCTAAGGAGTCACTTTCCATTATCATTTAGTATATCTTCTCCATATCTTACAATAACTCCATTCCGTCTAGCAAGGTAATTTCCAACTCTGGCATTGAAATCTCAGAGAAAAATAATTTCATCCAGGCAGTCATCCACTGTCTTTTGAAGCAGCTCAAAAAATTCTTATGTGACATCTGCTCGCTCATCTTCGTTTGGCCCATACACAATGACAAGATTGACTATGGTTTCTCCTTTCAGATTTAGCACCATAATGCGCTCCGAGACAAAGTTCCATCCTTTGTTTGGCTTTTAGCCACAATACAACCTACGTCCCCTTTAGTTCTTTTGGTTGTGGGGACTCCACTATAGAGCAGCATGTTGCCATTGAGGTCCACAACTCCTTGCCCTATTTTTCTTAAATTCCGTCAGGGTCAAGGTTTTTAAATTTGTTTTCCTTATTTCCTCCACTTTCTTCTCATCTTTCCCATTAATCCTTCTACAATTCCGTCATCTGTAAATCGTTGTCAGTTATTCGTGCCCGTTCGTCGCCTTTAAGATCAGTGCGGTTTTCTCTCCATTGGTTGTTGTTATCGTATTTTAAGGTAAACAGGTGATTGCCCTGTTGTGCCTTTGCAAGGTAGAGAGGCTGCTTCCTTACGGCTTCCATGCATGACGCCCTCCTTTTTCAGCCAGGCTTTTGACCTGCCTAGGCGGAGCAATTATTCTATACGCACCAGCCAGGTATCACTTCTGTCATAGCCTCTTCCCGAAGTACTGACTGACCTACGAATCTTCTCCTTTCCTGAGTGTGGTGGTTTTTGATGTTATGAAATGTTGTTGTATTTGTTTCTATTGTACTGAATGAGGTCAGCTGTGAAGGTCCCTGATTATAACAAAGTTTGGGTTGAGTATATCAGGACACCTTTCTGCTACCACCTTATGACCTCAATCAGACCTATTCTTGACTAGTATGTCTGATGGCTACGTTTAATGTCTACGGTTATGCAAGTGTGGTGTGATGGTAATTAATTACACAAACACACACACAAACACCAATATTAATCTATGTGATCAAATCAACCAACACCGGTTGTTAAAAGTTAGTAATATACAATTTTTTCTATAACTTTATTAGTCCTATACCTAAGATTCTTTTGGTTAGGACTGTCAAATCACATGAGATCAATTTATATATATATACATAAATAATAGGCATACTTAATTAACTAAAAGAGGACAATTTGTCCTTAATCATATATATTTTGTAGTTTTATGGTATTGTAAAATTTTCTAGCTATTTCTACAGTGTTATGAGCTGGCTGGTTGGGGTGTTAACATCACGCCCAGTCTTTGTCACAATGTTTCTTTTCTCTGGATACACTTTACTTCTTGACAGATAGTCTTTATTTATATTTCCTTTTCAAGTTTATGAGGTGGAAAAGTTGATAAATTCTCCTCGTTCCAGGGCTTGTTTACTTAACTGGCACTGGAGGATTGAACATAGATGTATGATCTGCCAACAGCCATTGTTGATCTTGTCCCAAAAGAAATAGGGTAGGCCGCGAGTACCTCTATCTCTGCTGGAGTAACTTTTTCACACAGGAATCTGGCACCTGACTAGTGCCAAACAAAAACCCTGTAACATGAAAATTATGATCTGTCTTAGCATAATACCTAATCCATCAAGTTTACAAACAATACAATATTTAACCTAAAAGACCTGGATCAGATCTCTCTGACCAACTCAGCACATCTCCATAAAATGAGGTAACACTTTGTACAAGTTTTCATATTCCTCTCCCTAATGTCTGCAACGCCTCTGCCATTCTCAATGATCTTTTTCCATACAATGGGATAGGTGATGTGATTCCTGGTGACAACCTATAAATATTTTATTACTACCTCTCTGGTAGCTTGGTAACATGATGGAGCAACAAATAGGCTTGTATAAGTCTACTAATGACTTCTTTACTTACAGTCGTAATGTTTTCTTCATTACCCAAGTCAAACAACATAATTAATAGTATAAATAATGTTAATAATTTTGGTCTTACCACAATTCAAAGAATACACACACAGGAACGTTGAATTAGCACAACCTCAGATGTATTGCTTGCTGGACTATGGCGCCCTTATACTTTTTATTAATTATATCTAGATTCAAGGCACGACACACTTCTCAGCTCTCAAGCGTCCTGCTTCTATGAACAGTCTTCGTGAAAATGGCACCGAGCCTTCAACGTTCCCAGTAATCTAAACGGTTTCGACCAATGAGATCTAACTACTAAGTTTGTCAATTCAAATTTTTAAATCTAAGGTCCAATTTCGGTCCAATGTTAGTGTACTTCTGTCGGTCTGTCCGTCCAAACTTGGCATTCACCAAAAATAGACTTGGTTTTGGCCTAACACTACAAAAAAAAATATTCAGTTTGAGCCATCCTATAATTTCTTTTCCCCTTTCAAACTCCCCTCCAAATCATATTACCTCAGTCCTAACGTTCCCCTCTTTTGGACTTTGCCCTACCCTCTCATGCCTCTTTTCAACAACTCGTGCAAAAATACGTTACCGATAGCGAATGTCAGAACACCAGTGTGTTTGTCACTGTGTCTGTGACTATCTAGTATTATGACCATATCTTGGCTGTTAGTTGGACTATAGGGTAAATGAAACCATATTATTTGTCAGGAGACACTATGGCACCCGAATATATAAGTTTTATGAGCCTATGTATAATGGTTCAAAATTCCATAATTTTTTTTCCATGTTAGTCTTCAATAATATTGAAATCTATAAACTACCACCTTTTCACTTCTTTCTACCGCTATTTTCAAACTAAAAACGATAGTCTCCCGTATTACGTCAAAAATACGTCAGTTTTATAAGAGCTAAGGTTGTTTGCGTTACCCAATTGCCGAACATATTTTGAATTTGTGTCGTATTTTCAAACGGCTAACGACACTATCACGTTTTCGCTAGGTTTTAGATTCCAACCACTCGTGCAGACGGTATCATTTTTCTGTCTCTCCCTCTCTCACTCCGTCTGAACGAGTAGGCTTTTCGTGTCACAATGTTATAAATAGTTTTTCAAGGACACTAGAAACGATGGTACCATCTTTTTCACAATACTGTCTGCTAAAATCAACGCGCTTGCGGCGTGGGTGAAGACGAAACTTCATAACTCCACTATTTTCATTTCTACCTTATTTTTATACTTACAATTAATAATTCTATCGGTGTATCAATGTACATCATCACACTGAGAATCCCATGTCAATGCCAGATGCGTGGCGTTACCGACGTCTATGTTTCGTCAATCACTTTGGCTTTCTCAGTCTATGTTCAGTGGAGCTCTTCAGTTTCCTCAGTCTTTGTTCAGCGTATGTCTTTGGTAGGCTTCCTAATTTTTAAATGTTGCCTGGGCAGCAGCTGTATAACCTACTATTTTCGATTTCCGTGGGATTTTTAAAGTGCACATCTTGCATACATGGCCTCCTATTTTTCGCTCTGACCCGAGAAGGTTAAGCATTCGATCTCACTACCCAGGAGATCAAGGAGGAGTATGACATCATTAGGAACCACTGGGTCTGAGAAAAAATTATATCAATTTTATTCCCTGTACTGGGAGCTAACCTGGTTACGTTAAAATTAGAGACGGACACCGTACCTCATAGCCACTCCTACCCACACAAAAAACGCACATTTAACTCATGTTAATGCTGTTTATATAAATTTATATTCTATTAATGTGATCATAATTTTCAGAAGAGGAGTATTAAACTATAAAATAATATATGCAAAGGCTAAATGTCGGTTTTCTTTACCTTGTATGTATATATATAAGATTGTATTACCTTTGTTAATTAAAGCAGCCATGCACTATTAAAGTCAATTGATCAGTTTTAATACAAGTCTTTAGATTCCAATACCTGGGCACCTTAATAACATCAGATGGAAGATGCATCTCAGACGTGAAGAGTAGAATAGCTCAGGAAAAGCAACATCCTATAAAATGAAAAGTATTTTTTGCAACAACTTGTTGTCAATGGAAATAAGAAAGACAGTTCTTCCGTGCTATATAGAACCAATTCTGACATACGGAAGTGAGTCATGGACAATAAGTAAACAAGTAGGGAAGACACTAGAGGACACAGAGATGTGGTTTTACAAAAGAATGTTAAAAATACCATGGACAGCTAAAATGAGTAATGAGGATGTCCTGAAAGAAGCGCGAAAGAAGTTTATTTCTCAGGTTAGAAGGAAGCAATCCACTTTCTGTGGGCATCTTATGACAAGAAATAAGCTGGGGTATACCATGACAATTGGCCATGTCCTCAGAAGAGACCCCGATACCATCACAAAAACAGCTATGATATGGACCCCTGAAGGAAAACGAAAGAGAGGCCGACCAAAAACAACTTGGTGGAGGACTGTGGAGGCTGAGATGCAAAGAATGAACCAGAGTTGGGGCACTGTACGAAGGATGGCCGCCGACCGAGCAAAGTGGAATCAATTTGTTGTTGCCCTACAAGTCGCCACCAGGCGTAATGGCCACTGACTGCTTTGGCGGTCGGCGGCTAAGGATCAAAGAAGAAGAAGAATACCATGACAACAGGAAAGATAGAAAGAAAAAATAAATAGAAGACGATACAGTTTTTTTTGTTTTTGTTTTTTTTTTAAATACCCCTTCTGGGGCTCAAAGTGAGGTCTATTGACTTTATTGAGTAAAATGTGTAAAATACGCGTATGCGTGATCTCGGCCCTGGCTAAGACAATTTGATCTTAGCCACAGTTCATGAATCGTGCTTTTTTTTATTTTAGTGTGGGTCTATTAAACTGCCATTGGTTTTAATATATGTCGATACAGTTCTGCTAATATTAAAATGAGTCCTCATAAAATGAGTCCTATTAGATTTACAAGTAATATAAACAGAAAAGCTACACAAAACTAAGGTTTTATTAAATTTTCACTAAAGGTACAAGTGTGTAGTTAATAATTTTTAACTGTGTCGTAAAAAAAAGTGGGGTTGTTAATTACAAAAATTAATTAATGTTTTTATCATTTGGATTATTTCTCTTGAATTTCCCTAGTCACGTGAATTTAATTTATTTCGCTTGATTACGGCCCTTACGCGTGTATGCAAATATAATGAAAATATTTTAATAATTTTTTTCCGTCAAAACTAAACTTTTCTGGTAAACAATAACTTGACAGCGTTCCCGTTAGACCCTAAAGAGTAACTCTGCCGAATTAAATGTAAACATTTCAAGGCATGCGGATTTGTATGAAGAACACACAAACAGATTTTGCCTTATATATATATATATATATATATATATATATATATATATATATATATATATATATATATATATATATATATATATATATATATATATATATATATATATATATATATATATATATATATATATATATATATATATATACTAGCCTTACATTGATGTTACGGAACCATTTATTACGCTAGCGTCATCTTGCCCGTTTTCATCAACTTTTTATTTTAATATACGTTTCATCAAAGTGTTAATGGCTCATTAAAGAAGATCAGAATAGCGTGCAGCAGACTATATGAATTTTAGGACAGCAAACCCATAATGTGGCTGGCCACGGCAGAAGAAATTAGGAACTGCGATTTACAACTCAGACACGGAGAAAAATAACTTAAAAATTACACTAATCACGACCATGCCAGTCACTGTGAGGCTCGGCAAAACATAAGTTTATTGATTTCAGAACATCTACAACAGTTTAATCTGATAACCTAATACCATTCCGAGGTTTGTAGAACAGAGCCTACTAAGGTTTGTATTATAAAAGTTCCGTGTCCCAAAGTGTGGAAAATGGGACCTCATCTCGTACAACTAAATATTAATACTCTTATCTGGTATTATATTTTTAATTCGCGAATTGGATATAAAAACAGACCGAATGGAAAATATATCCCTGGAATATCACCTCATATAAGTCTTATGGTGCCCGTTTATTACGGGACCCGAAAGTGGAGCATTTAATTGTAGCACAACATTCGTTTTCATAGACTTTCGATAGAACATGGAGATCCCCTGGATTTCAGCGTGTATTTGCTGAAGTCTCGTGCTCCATTGCCAGCTGAAAGGTTGTGAAGAAAATAAGTCTATGGAATCTTGTGTTAGAATGAAAATCACTTAAAAATAACATACACGTTCTTTTTCCGTGACAGTAAAGGTAACGAGTCATAATTTACAAGTGCTGGCTTCAACACTGAAATACCTTCTTTGTTCTCCCCCTTTCTTCCACTACCTCAATTAACATCATTCAACAGACTCTTCTCATTGCTAACTCTGATCTTTTTATTTTTGTGTGTACGTTATTAGTTTTTGTTAATAAACATTGTTTATGTAATAGAAATCAAAACAGAAAACCCGAGGAGAAAGAGTAGCAGATCGGAAGCTGTAATAGAGAAATTTGAAGAAAAAAGAAAAATACGAAAAACCGGAGTTGAAGCACCCTAGGCTTCATTCTTCAAAAATGGTTTTTCTCCACTGTTTGTTTGTTATTATTTTATTCGGTTACTTTCGTTACTTGGGCTGTTTTCGTTCAAGATGATTGAGATTAATTAGACTAGTCTAATAACAGCTTGCTATTTCTTCCCCTCCGGCCAGTTTTGTGTTTCAATCAAGAATTTATCAAGAGATATATGTCAAAGAGCATTTTAAATGACAGATCATGCTATAATAGGTTTACCTGACACGCAAGTTGGGTTTCTAGCTGTTTGTCCATTATAACTCTGTCTATGAAGAGTATTTCACACTAAGGGCACCATCTGGTTATTCATATACTTGCTCACATTCTATGGAAAAGTCAGCCGGTGCTAATTAATTCTTTAAGTGGCTTAGACTAAACTTAGACTACATAGCGAAATGAAGTATCTGTCGCGTGATTGCAAGCTGTAAGAGAGAGAGAGAGAGAGAGAGAGAGAGAGAGAGAGAGAGAGAGACACTCACACACAGATAGTGAGAGAGAAAGAGAGGAACACAGAGAGAGAGAGATGGAGATAGAGAGTACAGGAACACATGGAATTAAAAAATGTTTAAAACGTAGACAAACACAATTTTTTAATTAACAAGCTCATGAAAAGTAGCTTACACGGTAAATTACTACAAAAATAAATCAGAGCAGACAAAAGCAAAACTTCGGCAGCATTAATAACACGACGAAGATTGGAAGTCAAGAATTTGAAAGCAAGTGATAGAAATGTAATTTGCACAGGATCAAGTATACATTTTGTTGTGGTAAGAGAAGAAACAGATCAAGATGTTAACAAATATATAAAAATAGAAAACAACGTGACAAGAAAGAAGCGAAAACAAACAGGAAAGAAAGAGAGAAATTGCAGGGTAATATTTAAAAAACAAAAAACGTTACGAAGTGTTGCGACATTTTACTGACAGCGCACGCGGAAAAAATAATTTAATTTACAAAATGTTTCTTATTCATTCATTAATCTTCAGCTCACCAAGAAGCATATGCCTTCAACAAACACATGTCAGCTTCCCCATCCCGTGCCGTCAGCTAAAATACTTTCTGTGTCATCCTCATCTCTTTTATTTCTACCTCCAGTTCTCTTCTCCATGTGTTTTGATATGTCTAAATTTCCTCTATTCCCCGGGGATTCCTGAAAACAGGAATCATGTTCCTATCAACAGGTTTCCTCAGTCTACAAAAATCTTTTTCGTCTTTCTTAATCCACGGCGCTTGTTTATTCTTGTCATCAGTTCCATATTGGCGATCTTTGTGGTAGATTATGATTAAGTGATTTCATATATCTTTTTCTTTATCTTCATTTCTTTTCTTCGACCTTCTCAGTCACCTACGCCTGTAGGAATTTTTCCTCCTATATTCTAACCTCTGTCTTTCTTATAATTTAGCAACGCATTTTATTGCGGTTAGCTAAGTTCTTTGATGAGAGAGATCGAATCGTGTTAATTCGTTCTCGACAGGGATAAGTAGGAAGACTATCGTCTATCACTTCTCTCTGATCTGTTCATCTATAGTTAATTATTCTCGGTGAAAGATTTGAGAAGAAAGACATTGATCGCTGGGAATGGCCATATGAAGCAGAAGGTGTAAAACGCACACTGGAAGTTTATTGCCGATGTCTGATCAGATCGAGAGAAGTTACTGTAGGTGTTAAGTCTGGTTTCGGTTTCCGTGTGAGAAACCCCTCTGATTCGTAGAATGAGTAAGGAAATATGTAAATCTGGACGTAGGTGCTAACATCTGGTAAATGAGTCTGTTCGGGTTATAGACGTAACCTTCCTTTGATTTCAGAGAGATATATACTCCAGAATTCTAACATAATTCATCCAGTACAGCCAGAAAGACTAGAACCATCTAGCTTTCGATTCCTAAGATCTCTGTTAATAGAAGTATCATTTAGTTGGTCGATTGGAGATAGTTTTACTTCTGCGCTAGTGGTAAAAAATATATATTTAATAGTGTTGAGTGATTAAGTGGCAGATCGCCTATTTCATTTTCACTAGTTTAATTTCTGTGCAGAGTGATTAAACGTTAAGTCAGTTATATTTCTCTAGTTTATTGTGTTACAGTGGATAGCAAAATAAATTATAATCTCTAGCTAAAAACTCATTAAGCTATAAATAAATTTAATTAAATTGCTAGTAACCAGTCAGGGAACATTTTAACTAACTAAGTAAATGCACTGATTCATCATGAGTGTTGACAAGATATATATTTATTTCTAATTCATGATGATTGATTTTTGTAATGACTAGAATTTATTTCACGGGAGTTTTAAACGATAAGGCAAGCTCTAAGCTTGCAGTTTATAGTTTAAGTTAAATAACCGAAGTGAATATAATATATCATTTCACGCGAGGGTAGGATAGGAGGTGTGTATAATATTATGATTAAGTATTCTGTATGTTCTTTTTCTTTATACAGTATTTTGGGTAAAGCCCAACATCTACCAGCGGTTTCAGTACAGATGAGAATAATCATAGAAGAAACATTTTAGGACATAAATACGTGGGGTTACAAGTCAAAAACCTGTCTGGCATTGTGTTTGCATCCAGAAAGAAACAGAGTACCCATTTCACAAACTTTAAGCCTAAATGCAGTAATTGGGCCTATCGAGCCAGATTATATTTCTTCCCAAAAAATCTCATGTACATTCAGCCCCTGTGGCGAAAACTTACAAATGTGACAGCGCCATCTTGAGATCTGTCGTTCTCGGCGCTGGCCCCATCTGGGCAGTCATGTTGTCTATGTGGTTTAGTGCCTTTTGATCACGTTATCTTCAAGCAGATTTATTACAAGGCCATAATAAGCCTACATATTAGTAGTGTTTTTGCTCTAGTTGTGTATATCTGTGTTTTCATGCATTCTGGAGCAATAATCGCGTGTGTTATCTGTGTGGCGCAGATTAATGCGCGTAAGCGCGCAGTAAATTGAGTGGTTAGGCCAGGGCCTATAAAAGGGGTAGCAAGTGGCGAAACTGGGATTGTTGAGACAGCCGCCCAGTAAGAACAGACGAAGAAGACACACAAGAAGGCGGTGATAGCGAGTCAGAGCAAACACGCTCCGCGTGTTAAACCTATAATATGTTATGCCGAGCGACACGCGGTGTATTTAGTTCCAGTTTTTGGTTAAAGCCAAGAATATTATTCTTTAATGTAAGAGTAATTTTATTTTATCCTTTAATGTAAAAGTAATTTAGTGTATTTCACGATTATTGATTATTCTACTGTTTATCTTTAGTGGTTACTTAGAAGGGAGAATAGTCATTTAGATTTCTGGTGCGTAAGGCAAGTTGAGACAGGTGTTTCTCTGTTTGCTCCCGGTGGAGCATGGAAACACCAATGCGGCTGGTGTCCACCACAAGTCAACAGAAGCATTTTTATGCTGTTACAGTGGTTGTTCCTGTAATAATGTGTTTCATGTGATGAGTTCCCAATCTCGTCAGGGGTCACATATGACACGTTTGTGGCCAGGCGCACCGGTCATCACTTATGACATGTTCAGAGTGCGGGAACGAGTGTTGATGTGGGTCGGTTGAGAGGTAGTAGTTAATTCTCATTATTGAGATTATTTGTTGTACATGTATTGAAGAATATTATTTTATGTCCAGTTGATTATTATTGTTATGTGAACATGGTTTGTGAGAGCACGTGGGCGTAGCGTACCAGATGTATATTTTTCTCTTCTCCGCTCCTGAGGGAGCATGGGGCCACCGGTGTGGTTTACCTCAGCATGGAGCATTCAGATGCTTTTGCAGTAGTGGTTTCGGTAGCAACCTATGTTACCCGGTGCGATTGCCAGCCTCATGCACAACACCATACTAGTCGCATTGGACGACACGCATGAGTGTGTGAGATAGTTGATGATATCAGGTGGGCGCATGTTTTCTTTATGGTAAGTGTTATTATCTATGCTATTGATGTTCACTTAGACATTGTTTTATTTGTTGTTTTTCAGACAGTCTATGAACACTGACTGGGTGTTCGTTTGATTGTTTGTTGGATTGTTCGTTTGATTGTTTGTTGGATTGTTCGTTTGGTGTTCGGTTGTGTTCGGTAGAATTAAATGTTGATCTGCATAAGGCTTTGGATTGCTTGAATTGTTAAGTCTGCTGCTGAGAGGGTTGCAAGCAACCAATAATTGCAACCCCTGTCAAACGATCCTTTATAAATTTTCTTGGTGCACGGGTCTGGGGTGTGAGGCACCCCTAGCGCCCCTGTCACAAGTGGCGTCGTCGGCAGGATTGACAGACAGCACGCAGTGAAGCAACTCTTCAGCAATCAGAGCAGCAACAGCCGAAACAGTAGAACACCCAGTTCAGTGCAAGGCAAGGGACGGGATCATCCAGTTTGTCAAGATTTCTAGTCAACTCTACTAGCAACAAGATGGCGGCACGCAACACACGTGCTGCTAGTAGAACTGATAACGAAGATGTGGCTGAGGTGGATGACCCTGTAGTAGGGCTGGATCGTCAACCAGAACGAGTACAGTACATCGTGGTACCTACTCACAAGAGAGTGCGGTGCTTTGGGGAGCGCACGGGTCCTACGGCTGAGGAATATGTCAGAGAGGTGAGAGCTGCCTGGAGAGTAGGGATGATGAGTAAAGAGGACCAGGCAGATGTTATTCTTGACAGTGTGACCCCAAGTGTCCGTAGGGAGCTGAGGATTCAGGCTGATGACGGTGACCCAGAAGCAATGCTACATTCCATTCTTAGGGTGTATGGGGAGCGTCGGAGCATCCCAGAAGTAATGGCCGCGTTCTACTCTACCCGGCAAGGTGCAAGGGAGTCTCTTTGTGAATTCTCCCATCGCATTCACGAGGTGTTTGAAAGTGTTGTAAGGGCACAAAAGCAGAACAATGTCACTCCTTTGGCGCCATCCTTTCTTCGTGACCAGTTTGCTGCTTGTCTGAGAGATGACCTAGTAAGAAAGCTTGCAAAGGAAATGATCTTTAAGGAGCCTACAGCATCGTTTAAGTCGGTGAGGGACTATGCCCTACGGTTTTTAGAGATTGAACACGCCCCTGGGGCTGGTGTTGCCAGCGTCGGAGTAGTAAATACCGTGACGGTACCCGATATACACGCATTAGGCGCAGAAGTAGAGCGGCTGAGAGCACAGGTGGCTCAATTAGAGGCTAAAATTGATGCGATGTCTCAGGAGCAGGGGGGACGTACCAGGACAGTTCGCTGTTTTAGACGCAGAAGACTAAGGCCACGTACAGAATCGATATCCACAGGCATTAAACTAGATTCCTCTGCGGCTGGGAGTCAGGTTAAGGAAAGGGAACAGGAGTTTGGCTCTGTGGCAAAAGTCTAAGCTTGGCGCAATCGAACAGAGGTGGATAGCACAGATGTCGATGTTTAATTACTCTATCAAACACAAGGCAGGTAGAGCGAACGGAAATGCTGACTACCTCTCTCGGTATCCTATAGAGAATCCAGAACACACCGATGAAGATGATGATGTTGCCATCAGTCACATAGCATTAGTGCCAGCTCGCTCAACAACTATACCCCCAAGGTTAGGTTTGCTGCGGAATGTGGAGTTAAGAGCCATGTGTGGAGCAGTGGAGATGGGAGATGCACCGGGCCCGGATCCAGGCACAGGTGCGTCACAAACGTTTCCATCCTATTCTCTTGAGGAACTGTTAGCATTGCAGGAGGCTGATACTGATATTATGACAGTCTCCAGAATTATGAGAGATGGTACTAGATTGCCCAAGGAGGGGACGAGGAGATTATCGAAGCCAGCAAAGAAGTTACTAAGGCAGCGTAGGCGCTTAACACTAATTGGAGGCTTGCTGTATCGGACAGTAAGCGGACCAAATGGGACTAAGATCACGCAACTTGTGGTTCCAGAATCTTTAAAAACGCGAGTTCTGGAGGCAGTGCACAAAACTGGCCATCAGGGTCATGATCGCATGTTGCAGATACTGAGGAAAAGGTGTTTCTGGGATGTATAACGTGTGATGTAGAGACATTCTGCAGAAGGTGCAATAGATGCAATATAGCAAAAGCCCCGCATCTCAAGATCCAAGGTCCATCGGGAAATCTGCTGGCATCCAAGCCTTTTGAGGTAGTCGCCATGGACTTTACGCTGCTGGAAAAAGACGCACGAGGCTACGAGAATGTACTCATTATGACTGATGTATTTAGCAAGTTTGCAGTTGCCGTCCCAACCAGAGACCAAAAAGCAACCACCGTGGCCCGAGCGTTGGTAGAAAAGTGGTTTTTGTACCTAGGGGTGCCGCAGAGGCTTCATTCCGACCAGGGTAGAAATTTCGAATCGGCTGTCATATCCGAACTGTGCAGAGTATATGGCGTCGAGAAAAGTCGAACGACGGCATACAACCCTCGTGGAAATGGCCAGTGTGAGCGGTTTAACAGGACGTTGCATGATCTCTTAAGGCCATTGTCCACCACTGAGAAACGGAGATGGTCTGACCACCTGGCAGAGGTCCTTGCAGTCTACAACGCTACTCCCCATGCGTCTACGGGTTACTCCCCTTACTATCTTTTGTTTGGGAGGGAGCCGAAAATGCCCGTCGATTTCATATTGGGCCATTCAACAGAGGACGAAGAACCAGCTACAGTTGACCAGTGGCTTGAAGGGCACCTTTCCAGGTTACGGGAGGCGCACGTAAGAGCAGAGGCACGGTTGCAGAAGTTGGCAGCAGTACGGAAAGAGAGATGTGACAAGCTGCCGTGTTCTACTCCACTACAGGTCGGAGAATTGGTGAGGAAAAGAATGCACTACGCTGAGAGATCCAAAATTCGTGACATGTGGTCAGAAGAGGAGTACATTGTTATTCGGGCTCCCACAATGACAGGAGGTCCGTATGTCATCCAGCGAACAGACAGAGCGAGTCCGGGCATTAGAGTCACTGGCAACGAACTCAGACGTAGTGAAGACAAAGATGATTCACCAGACTTGATAGATACGACACTAGGCCTACCTGAAGCACTAGCTTTGCCAGAGGAGACAGACCCTAGGGAGGACGAAAATGATTTAACGCCCGAACCAGGCTGGTATGCCCTGCAGCCGATAGAAGGTCCTGCCCCGAGACGTTCTGAGAGAATACGACTGAAGCGCATAGCTTAGTGCAGTTGTCGGGACGACAACAAAATCAGGCGGGGAATATGTGACAGCGCCATCTTGAGATCTGTCGTTCTCGGCGCTGGCCCCATCTGGGCAGTCATGTTGTCTATGTGGTTTAGTGCCTTTTGATCACGTTATCTTCAAGCAGATTTATTACAAGGCCATAATAAGCCTACATATTAGTAGTGTTTTTGCTCTAGTTGTGTATATCTGTGTTTTCATGCATTCTGGAGCAATAATCGCGTGTGTTATCTGTGTGGCGCAGATTAATGCGCGTAAGCGCGCAGTAAATTGAGTGGTTAGGCCAGGGCCTATAAAAGGGGTAGCAAGTGGCGAAACTGGGATTGTTGAGACAGCCGCCCAGTAAGAACAGACGAAGAAGACACACAAGAGCCAAGCTGTAAATGCCTTGAGCACGTGAGTTAATAGATTATTTCATTCTTCAGAAAGGCAGACATAGTGTGAGGCTATTTCACTGCGAAATTTAGATAAGATTAACAATCGCAAGATAGCAACCTCGTGGTGATAAAAGGCGGCGATAGCGAATCTGAGCAAACACGCTCCGCATGTTAAACCTATAATATGTTATGCCGAGCGACACGCGGTGTATTTAGTTCCAGTTTTTGGTTAAAGCCAAGAATATTATTCTTTAATGTAAGAGTAATTTTATTTTATCCTTTAATGTAAAAGTAATTAAGTGTATTTCACGATTATTGATTATTCTACTGTTTATCTTTAGTGGTTACTTAGAAGGGAGAATAGTCATTTAGATTTCTGGTGCGTAAGGCAAGTTGAGACAGGTGTTTCTCTGTTTGCTCCCGGTGGAGCATGGAAACACCAATGCGGCTGGTGTCCACCACAAGCCAACAGAAGCATTTTTATGCTATTACAGTGGTTGTTCCTGTAATAATGTGTTTCATGCGATGAGATTCCCAGCCGCACGAGTCGGCACATACGACATGCTTCAGAATGCAGTAACGAATATTGAGATAGACCAGTTGTGAGGTGGTGGTTAATTCTCATTATTGAGATTATTTGTTGTACATGTATTGAAGAATATTATTTTATGTCCAGTTGATTATTATTGTTGTGTGAACAATGGTTTGTGAGAGCACGTGGGCGTACCAGATGTATATTTCTCTTCTCCGCTCCTGAGGGAGCATGGGGCCACCGGTGTGGTTTGTCTCAGCATGAAGCATTCAGATATTCTTGCAGTAGTGGTTTCGGTAGCAACCTATGTTACCCGGTGCGATTGCCAGCCTCATGCACAACACCATACTAGTCGCATTGGACGACACGCATGAGTGTGTGAGATAGTTGATGATATCAGGTGGGCGCATGTTTTCTTTATGGTAAGTGTTATTATCCATGCTATTAATGTTCACTTAGACATTGTTTTATTTATTGTTTTTCAGACAGTCTATGAACACTGGCTGGGTGTTCGTTTGATTGTTTGTTGGATTGTTCGTTTGGTGTTCGGTTGTGTTCGGTAGAATTAAATGTTGATCTGCATAAGGCTTTGGATTGCTTGAATTGTTAAGTCTGCTGCTGAGAGGGTTGCAAGCAACCAATAATTGCAACCCCTGTCAAACGATCCTTTATAAATTTTCTTGGTGCACGGGTCTTGGGTGTGAGGTACCCCTAGCGCCCCTGTCACAAGTGATCGAAAGGTCGCTCGCTAGACAGCTAGACCATCATCAGGGGCACGCCTGTGTCTGATTGGGTTATAACAAACTCCTCATCTCCTCCTTTGGCAATCTAGTATCATCCCTTACAATTCTGGAGACTGTCATTATATCAGTATCAGCCTCTAAAAGTGCTAACAGTTCCTCAAGAGAATAGTATGGAAAAGTTAGTGCCGCACCTGTGTCTGTGACTGGATTTGAGTCTGTTGCATCTCCCATTTCCACTGCTCCCAATACGGCTCCTAACTCCATTCTTCTTCTTCTTCTTTGATCCATAACCGCCAACCGTCAAAGCAGTCAGCGGCCATCACGCCTGGTGGCGTCTTGTAGGGCAGCAACAAATTGATTCCACCTTGCTCGGTCGGCGGCCATCCTTCGTACAGTGCCCCAACTGTGGTTCATTCTTTGCATCTCAGCTTCCACAGTTCTCCGCCAAGTTGTTTTTGGTCGGCCTCTCTTTCGCTTTCCCTCGGGGGTCCATAGCATAGCTGTTCTTGTGATGGTAACAGGGTCCCTTCTGAGGACATGGCCAACCCAACTCCAGCGTCTGCCAGCTATGATGGTGTGCATGTCCTCCTGATTACTCCGAATAAGTAGTTCTTGGTTACTGATGGTGTTTGGCCAAAAGATTCGGAGAATTTTCCTTAGGCAGATTGTGTGGAAGGAGGACAGTTTCGACATTTCCTTCTCTGTTACTCTCCAACATTCCGCACCATAGAGAAGCACAGAAAGTACACAGCTCTCATACAGTCTTAATTTGGTGTTTGTGCTGTACTGGGAAGACTTCCAAATGTTGTTGAGAACAGCAAAGGCTGTTCTCGCTTTATTCATTCTGTTGTTAATGTCCTTGTTTGTTCCGCCGTCAGGTGTTACTATGCTTCCTAGGTAAGTAAATGTGTCTGTCTGTTCTAACTTCTGGTTCCTTACTGTTACTGGCTCAGGATTGTCCACATTTAGTGTCATGACCTCTGTCTTCTTCAAATTGATGTTCAGGCCAACCTGCTGGCCATACTTATTCAGTCTATCGGTTTTGTCTTGAATGTGTTGGTGTGAATGCGCGAGTAATGCAATGTCATCTGCATATTCCAAATCTTCCAGTGAAGAAAAACGTTGCCAAAATTGGTTTTTGGAATGTCAGAACTATGAATGAGGCAGGAAAGCTGAGACAGATCACAGCAGAGATGAGGAATTACAAACTACATATCCTGGGAAGAAGCGAGAGCAGATGGACAGGGATGGGGAGAATAAAAACAGCTACAGGGGAAACAGTACTTTATTCTGGTAGGAGGACGGTCAGCACAACGAAGGTGTAGCCATTATCCTTAAGAAAGGAATGGAAAGGTCTCTACTGGAATGGAAACCCATTAACAACAGACTAATAAGAGCAAGACTGAGAGGGAGATTCACCAACACCACAATTATACAATGCTATGCACCAACAAACGATAGCGATGAAGAGATCAAGGACGAGTTCTATCAACAGGTACAAAAGGAAATGGAAACTGTACCCAAGTACGATCTTATCATAGTAATGGGAGACCTAAATGCGAAAGTTGGAACACACAATAATTATAACGAAAGAATAATGGGGAAATGCGGCAGTGGAACAGTAAATGAGAATGGGGACAAATTAATAAGCCTCTGCAGTATTAACAACCTGGTCATTGGAGGAACACTTTTTCAACACAATGAATTGCACAAGTTAACATGGGAATCACCAAACGGACGAGACAGAAACCAGATAGATCACATAATGATCAATGGCAGATGGAGACATGCACTACAAGACGTGAAAGTAAGAAGAGGCGCAGATGTGGGAAGTGATCATCACCTAGTAGTAGCAAGACTGAAGGTGAAACTCAGAGCTGCTGGACCAGTTGCAGTCAAACAGAAAAGATATAACATCACGAAACTGAAGGACCCCTCACCAGAAAAGCGTTCGCGGTCGACGTAAAGAGACGATATCTGATTACCAAAAGCCAGGAAAGAACAGAGACCGACGATGTGGACCAGAAATTCAACACCATCTCAACACTATACAAAGAAAGCAGCAAGTCATGCTTGGGATTCCAGGAAAGAAAGAGCCAAGACTGGATAACACCAGAAACGCTAAACACCATAGCGAAGAGAAAGGAAATGAAAAGAAAGAAAACAGAAGCTAAGTCTCCCAGGTTAAAGGCAATATATAGTGAACAGTACAGTCAGCTGGACAAGGAAGTAAAACGTCAAACCCGTGCTAACAAAAGGACATTTCTTGATGACCTTGCAAGACATGCAGAAGAGGCAGCACTGAGAAATGAACAAAGCACAGTTTATAAAATAACTGAAGCTATAAGTGGAAAACAAGGTGCAAACAACATAACGTTAGTAAGAGACAAGCAAGGAAATCTCATCACCACAGCACAGGGGCAGGAAACAGGATGGGCAGAGCACTTCAGAGAAACACTGAATAAGGAACCACCAGAGACTCAGCTGAATGTTCCTGAGGCTGAAAGTGACTTAGACGTAAATACAGACATTCCACGAAAAGAAGAAATTATCACAGCTATCAAAGGGCTAAAAAATGGAAAAGCGCCTGGTCACGACAATCTGAATGCTGAGCTATTCAAGACAGACCCTGAACTAGCAGCAGAACTATTAGAACCACTGTTTGCACAAGTCTGGGAAACTGAGACAACACCAACAGAGTGGAGTAAAGGAATAATTGTCAAATTGCCCAAGAAGGGCGACCTTGCAGACTGCAACAACTGGAGAGGAATTACCCTCCTCTCAGTTCCCAGCAAAATACTAGGCAGGATAATCATCCAGAGAATTTCAAAAGCAGTTGACCATAAACTGAGGAAAGAACAAGCGGGCTTCAGAAAGAACAGAAGATGTGCAGTTCATATATTTGCCCCCAGGAACATTATAAAGCAGTGCTCCGAATGGCAGAGACAGCTGTACTTAACTTTGTTGATTTTGAAAAGGCTTTTCCACTGCTGAATGAATAGAGAGAAAGCAGGATTGAGTGATTTCTTTATTGTAAATTTAGGCACCCACTTTGTAATTTCTTTATGCAAGTTGTTGCTAATGATGTTTTCCTCTTAGAATAGATTAATATATCAACTCTGTTCTTAACTGTAGAGGAAAATCATAGAACATAGCGTATAAATCTGTGACTCTTTGGTGCTATAACCTTTCTTCTAACGGGATCGTGGGCTCAACAGAGGGGGAAAGGATTACACCTATGGGTCTAGTATTCTTTTAGTAATTCAGTAACCTATGTGTATTTATATGTGCTTGATATGCAAATTTATTGTTGTGGCGAAGTTTCTTTATGTTAATAAAATTTACATAAACTTTATTCAAGTGTGTCGGTCAGCTCGTCCCAAAATATCTATATTCCATTGTTATAGTTTTTACGTCTGTGCGTCTAACTGTCGTCACTTGTGTGTGTGTGTATGTGAGTGGTGTTATATATATATGAATATATATTCTATTAGACTGTCTGACTAACTAAGTTATGTTGTAGAGATAGGCTGAAAGAGAGAAGATTCTCGATTTCAGGGACAGAGTCTAAGTAGTTTCCACCATCTCACTCGTGAAATCTATTTTCTTTACGTTACCTCTCACTGAGCTATTACCTGTTCTATTCTATTCAGAAGGGACCAATCTATGTCTTAATTCCCCTATCACAAATCTACGACAATCTTGTACCGTCTCAAGTTTTCTGTTCTACGCAAGGACCCATTTAAGCTGTTGTTCTCCATGTTTCAGATCCACACAGTAAGATTTTTTTGCATTTTTTACATGCGAGACAATGGTACATGAGAAGAATCAACTTGTGCTATTCTAAATAACAAAAGATTAATCTTAGTGATGCATTTTTCATCTGGTGTAATCATCGTGCCCAAGCATGTTAAACTGTCTTTATAAGTTGTTCCGTTTATTCTGACATTGCAATCAGGTGGGGTTTTTTTGCTTGGAAATAACCATTACTGTTTACTTGTTGGTCAGGACTTTTTCAGAGCTTTCTTTTAACTACCATATCTTACGTTTTATGTAAGTCTTTTTTTTCATTATGTTATTAATATTGTGTAATAAGCATAGCAACAATTATTGATTATATAGCTTATATTCTCTCTTTGATTCTGTCAATCTCGCAGTGCCAAGTGTAGGCATACCTCTTTGCACATGCAAAAAGCGGCATTCTGTCTAAATCTTTTATGTAGAGATTCCTGGGAAAATCGGAGTCCCCCGGACCGTTTGATATGGGATACACGAGGAGCGCTCTGTCCTTTTATTTCTGTCATCCACGGACGAACGAGCGTGCTGCTGTTATGACTTGTTTCTCGTTTCTCGGTTTAACCGAAGAATCTACCCAGTAAGTCTGCTGTCTGGAGTTGTTCAATCTCGAACACGTGCAGAAACTCCCCGCTACGCCACCTGCAGGCTCTACCTCTATATAAAAGGGCAGGTCTCTATCCCTCTTAACCATAGTCTCTTAAGGATTCCTTGCTGCCTTGGAAATCGTTAAAAGGTTGATAGCCTTTAACCAGATTTATAGTGCGGAAATTGTTTTCCTTGTTGAGAGGTTAACCTGTCAACAGTGCTCTATGGTCGGGCACTAAGCATCAGTGTAGATATATAATGGGCATTTATATTAACGTGTCCTTGATGATCACTACTGCCATCGCTATATTTACATCCAGTTAATATAGATCACACGGCAGACCAATCATTCTGTCCGTGTTTAGCCTACAAGGTGGTTACCGTGGATTACTTACCCACCGCCTATTGCCAATCGCCAGTGTCTACGAGCGGTTGCAGTTGCCCTCCACGCTTTGTGGCAACATTGTCGGACCCCTTTAGGTCCTGTCACAGTGGATAATACTAACGTACTCAGCAGGAAGGCATCAACAATTTCCAGCGGCGGTGTGTTACACTCTTCATTATCCTTTATCAGAGGTGCATATTCCTCGGGTCGTTTTTTATAACCAGTTTGTCAGCTGTAATTCACTGGTTCGCCCGGAGAGTACCTATCTCAATCAGTGAGAGAAAATCGTCTCAGCCTTATTTCATTAAATATTGCATATTTGTGGTAGCCACCTGCAACCTAAAAGTATTATTCCCTAGGATTTAATTAGCTGTTCCAGAGGGAGCTTGTCTCCATAGCCTTATCACCCAAACTTAGGTGGAACTGTGCGTGTTATTTCCTAGAAGAGAGAAAATTACCTGACAAGATTTAGTGACCTTAGAGGACTGGCCGCTTTCATTATTCGAGAGCTGGGGGCCTCACCCCTTTTAGTAAACTATAGTTTTATTTATGTCAGGAAGAGTACGGGTGGCGGTGTGGCGATTTTGGCCGTGTGTGTGATTGAGTGAAGCCTGTTGTCATTCGCATTTGTAGTTATTAGTGTGATAACTTCACTAGTCTTACAAAGCTTGTGGAGGCATTCCTTTACTGTTTTCTTGATGTGGGTTGTTTTTTGGTGTTAATAAACATATCTACATTTGCTTGTGGTCATAAATCTCTTCTATGCTAACTGTCACTAGATGTTGTACTGTATGTTCTTACTGCATTTATAATTAGTCTATTTGTTCAGAGAGAACGGGCAAGGGATTGACTTAGTAAAAGTCAGTCGTAGGAGGCTAGAGAAATAGTCTTCTTATTCTCCAGAAGTTAGATCTCTTCCCATAATTTTCTTTAATGACTCTATTCTTATCTACTTTCACATTTTCACATTCACAATCTGTCTGAACTCAGACATAATCTGTCTGAACTCATACATAATCTATTCACAATTATCCTACATTTCAGCCCTTACAGCCACTACTTGCTTTCAATACAAGTTTTTGACTATTCTTAGATCCTTCACATGAATATCTATGCTGTCTAGCAGCAGTCTGATGGATACCCCACCCCAGGCGGTAGGACCAGATACTACACCAAATACTGTATAGTATATTCTACACATAAATATACTATAGCAGCAAAACAATTAATGAATACGCACTAATGTTTGTTCAACATAAGGAATCAAATCATAAAGCACATACTTATTCCTGCCACTCGAGAAGGGAAGAGGTTAAAAAATAAGTGGGGGGGGGGGGGGGGGAGAGACTACGAGACCAGGATATTTTTTGTTGTTGTGGTAAGCTAGAGAAGTTAAGTCGTGAAAAATTGCGACCTCTAAACTTCTCCTTTTTCATCTCTTGCTCGTTTCGTACCTCGTTCTTATTTTCTTTTTTAAGTCTTACTTTCTCCCAATTTCCCTTTCTAATCTCTTTCTAGTGCTCTCTCAGAAGATTTCTTTCTTATTACTTTCTCTCTGACTGGAGTGCCCACGATGCAGAAGGAAATGTCCACAGTAAATGTCGTGTCCGTTATTTTCCTCCTTTTTGTGTGGACCATAGTTTTCGTTTCGGCGGCTACCTCCTGTATCGATTTTGATGTTCGCTGTTGCAATTAGTGCGACATCAGATGAGGAACATTTGCATTACATCTCCATTTCAACCACAATTTATAGCAACGACAATAACACCGCCACCTTTACTCTCTCTGTCCACAGAACTACAACACACATCAACACACATAACCCAACAGAACTGTTTACTTATAGCAAGAGACTTATTTCAGCAAAAAGTAGATACTAAGATGTGAAGAAATATTTTTTCTTCTTGCGTGTTTTTTTTCTGTGCTGACCCCCCCCCCCCCTCCCCCCCCCCCCCCGCCCGCCCCCCCCCCCCCCCCCCCCCCCCCCCCCCCCCCCCCCCTCCAATATGTTTTCGTCATCATCTTCTTCTTTCTTGGATCCTTAGCCGCCGACTGTGAAAACAGTCAGTGACCATCACGCCTGGTGGCATCTTGTAGGGCAGCAACAGACTGTTTCCACTTTGCTCGGTCGGCGGCCCTCCTTCATACAGTGCCACAGCTCTGGCTCATTCTTTGCATCTTGGCTTCCACAGCTCTCCGCTAAGTTGTTTTTGGTCGGCCTCTCTTTCGCTTGCCTTCAGGGGCCCATAGCATAGCTGTTCTAGTGATGTCATCAGGGGTCGCTCGTCATCACCATTTCAGCTCCCCAAGGAGCATAAGCCTTCAACAAACTTAAGCCAAATCTTCCTGTCCCGTGCTATCAGCTCCAAATCGTCCTGTCCTGTGCTGTTAGCTTCAAATCTTCCTGTCCAGTGCTATCAGCTCAAAGTCTTCCTCTCCCGCGCTATCAGCTCCAAATCTTCCTGTCCCGTGCTATCAGCTCCAAATCTTCCTGTCCCGTGCTATCAGCTCAAAGTCTTCCTGTCCCGTGCTATCAGCTCCAAATCTTCCTGTCCCGTGCTATCAGCTCCAAATCTTCCTGTCCCGTGCTATCAGCTCAAAGTCTTCCTGTCCCGTGCTATCAGCTCCAAATCTTCCTGTCCCGTGCTATCAGCTCCAAATCTTCCTGTCCCGTGCTATCAGCTCAAAGGCTTCCTGTCCCGTGCTATCAGCTCCAAATCTTCCTGTCCCGTGCTATCAGCTCCAAATCTTCCTGTCCCGTGCTATCAGCTCAAAGTCTTCCTGTCCCGTGCTATCAGCTCCAAATCTTCCTGTCCCATGCTACCAGCTGCAAATCTTCCTGTCCCATGCTTTCAGCTCCAAATCTTCCTGTCCCGTGCTATCAGCTCAAAGTCTTTCCATGTCTTCCTCATCATTTTAACTTCTGTCTCCAGTTCTCTTCTCCATGTGTTTTTCTGTCTACCTCTTCTCCTTTTACCCTGGGGTTTCCAGTACAAGGACTGTCTTGTAGTGCTATAAACATCGTCTTCTTCTCATCTCTTGTTCCACTGGCACTTAAAACTCACTGTGTCTGTTATAATTCTCCTTGTTCACGAAGCTTCATAGCCTTTCCTAGTTGACTCTGACAAAGTGGAAAAATACGCCTGTAATCGATGGTAAACTCCGAGGACCAAAGCCCAAGTGATTGGTACCAAATGAACGTGAATATTCGGACATATTTGGCCGGGTCCACAGACAGTGATAAAGCAAAAATTAGATTGTTACGCGGTAATAATAACAACGAAAAGAACAGCTTTTTTGGCATTGGAAATGTAGAAAAATAGAGGAGTAATTAGAAAAATGAAATTGCACCACAAATGCTCTATGATTACACTTGTTTCATTGTACGTAGCAGAAACGCGTTGAGCAACAAAGAATTTTATTTTTAAATCATTGAACGTAAGAATATTCTTGAAAAACTGGACAAGAGCAGGCGGAGGGCAAAGAAAGAACTGGACCCATTTCGAAAGACAAGTTAAAACTGTGTCAGTAAAGATGTCCTTATAACTACCTGAAGCGCAACTGGTCAGATACTGACCTGGTATCAGTCGCGGACATGAACATGAAGTATCAGTGAGCACATGGAGAATATAAGCTACAACAAAACTGACAAGTCAGAATATACACTTCGTCCCGGCTTTGCTTCGCCTTGTAATAGTGAGACGATTGGCGTCCCTTGTGGATAAAGCGCGCTGTCAATGGGAGCCATGGGCCCCTGGAAGGTTCAGCCGAGCTGGAAAAGGGAGTTAGTCCCGAAACAGACACCCCCCCCCCCCCCACCCCAAAACAAAAACAAAAAAATTAAAAGGAGAACAAAAGTAACATAAACTGTGGTTGAAACATTCCAGCCCGAGTCTAGAATAATCTTCAAGAGTGAAATGAATAGCGTGACCAGACAACAGCCAGATACTGGAAGCCAGACCGCCGACTAATTTTCTATTGATTGAGGGAAACTATAGAACAGTTACTTGAATATAATAATTAAACGGGGAAAACAACAAACGTGACTAAGGAAATACGACGCTGTCGTAAATTTTAGATAGGTTTGAAAAATATTTATGGTCCTGTCTGAGTAGAGTGGATGGTGATAGTACGTGAGAAGTAAAGGTGTGAGAATAGATTTCACGAGTGAATAGTTTAAGGAGAAGATCTGTCTCTGGAATGAGAAGTTTCTCTAGTCCAGCCTATCTATACGACTATAATTTCTTACACCTCCATATATATGTAAATGTACGTTTAACTACGCTGTAGCAAAGTTGATTTTGCTGGGGAGGTTATGATGGTATCCTAAAAAGAATGAAAAGGTGTCTGCTATAACCGTGTGAGGTCAAGCACATGTAGGTCTCTGACTCTATAGATGATGATGATGAATTATGTGCAGAGAACCTAACGCTACCTCCCTAGGTCTCACACGGTCAATCTTCTGGCTCTAGTGTATGGTGTATGGTGTACCTAGTGTCTAGGGGAGAAATGAATGATGGCACACAACAATCAAACACTTTAAGTTTCTATTAAAGAAGTTAATAACTAGCAGTTAAGTTTTTCTTTGAACAAATATTTACAATTTATTTTGCCTGTCCATTCATAGCTTGTGGACAGGTCTTTGAAAATAAGGACAAGATAGTTTACAGAAAAAGAACAATTAAAAATGTTGGGACAATCTGCCCAATAACTAAAAGTTATTATGTAGTTATAAATGTCCTTCCTGTATGAAATATTAAATTAGTTCACTTTAGTTATCTAATTTATAAATGTCCTTCCTGGATGAAATATTACAGAGTTCACTTTAGTTATCTACCGGGAGAGTCACTGTATATGAGGGCTGTAGTTCATCCTACCCCCATAATATTCCTGTGTAATATTTTGAAACACAAGAAAATGTCAGAGATGCCCCAGATGTTTTACTCTTCACCTGGGAGTCCTTGTTGTAAGATAATTCAATGGGTAGTTGCAGAAATTTCAAGTACAACAATCGCCAAAGCTCCTACTGGATATTCGACAGCATGTAAGTCTGGTTGGAGACTGGTTGTCGTTTATAAGCACTCAGCAGGTTTCCTGTCACCAGCCGGCAACAGGAACATAGACCCTCTGCAACAAAAGGACACCCTGGCCTTTTATCTCTGATCATTTATTCTAACACTTAATTTCCTACGTGGGTATGGGGTCAGCCTCGCGTGCCTTACAAAATGCACACGCCCCGAATTGTACAGGACTCCCACCTGGTTGTGACCACACCTCAAGTCCTTATAGTAGTTACGCCACTGTACGTTCACATACTTTTCCTCCATACAATAATGTGGAGTAACCACATTTCCTGTGATATGATCTTCTCTTCTTTTCTTTTCACTTATATTTGCTTCAGGCATGTTAAACAGTGTTCATTGAACACAGAGGCTTGCTAAACTATTTTAATACAATAATATGTCAACACAATCATAACAACATATATCAGTCAGATACCGTTTAATGTGTGGACTCAACAATGTCTGCTTCCGACATGTCCTTCACTTTTTCCCCAATAGCAGTATCTAACTTTGTAGTTGGACCAAACATATTAAATTTCATAAAATATCCTTACCACAATCAAGAAATATATAAACAAATAACGCTGATTTTGTGAAGAAATGGCCTCAGCTTCCTCCGAACTGCACAGACTATGAATTTATTCTTTATTTAAGTTTAAAATTAACACAGCTGTTTTTCAGCGTATCTGTATACAAATATTAGTTCAACTGGCAATGAATAGTCAAAGCCTTTTGCTAATATCTACCAGCACTAGCCAATCGTAACGTTCTACTACTTGAATTCAAATGCAGTTTGAATGAAAAACCAAAATAATTTTGAATAACTGGTGGTCGATTGGCCCGTCTGCTCTAGTCATGCCCAATACAAAAGATATCACGTTAGGATTACATTTCTCCTACCGTTCCCCTTTCCCATTCATACTCTGTTCACCCCAAGCGAATTTGAATGTACCTCCCTGCCTCTTTTTCCAGCTCGCGTCCCCCTAACGTTACCAAAAAAACATGAGCAGGAACGCCAGTGTGTCTGGTCGTTTGTTCCTAGATATTAGTATTTCTTCAATAACTTCTCTAATACTGGGAATATCATATTATTTAAAGTACATTCTTACTTAGCTAACTCTACGTCATACTACCATATAATTCTTATGGGGAACTTCATAATGGTTTAAAATTCCAATTTTTGTCATCGTCTATCGTCAACTAAAATTTTACACAAGTCCGCCATCTTTCCTCTCCTTCATCTTGCGAGCATGTATTTTTCAAATAACTACTTGTTTTAGTTACATCAGAAATGCTACCACTAGGAGGAAATAAAATTGTCTGCGTGGTGATGCCTTGGCTGGCTTTTCCGCAGTGTGAATATATGTGTTGCGGACTGTGTCATCGAAGCGGGGTGTAGATGGGGCGGGTTAATAATTTGCGTTACTAGTTAGCATTGTATCGTGTAATACTACCAAAAAATGTAAGGATTACTACTGATTTTGCTACAAAGTTGATAGAAAGTGTTACTTCAGATAGCTTTATTGCGGCATGCTTCCGCCAATAGTTATATGTAAGGCTAGACTACAAAGTGTAACCAGCAGATTGGGCAAAAGTTAAATATTAGTAGTGTTTGTCGAAAACGAAACTAAAGCGTGTCAGACTTTTTTCCGTGAAATCGTTCTATAGGCTTAGCACTGTGCAAAAAGCAGCGCTGCTGGCTTCGAAGATGCCAACCGTCAGACACATGCGGGCTAATGTTTTTATTATCGTTTTATGCCTAAATCGTACTGAATTGAGCGTTTATTCTCACATATTTTGCTACATACGCACATAAACAATAATGTGACAACAAGACACACAAACGTGAAAAACTACGGTAAATTGGGTATGGGTCTGACCAACACACAAAGGTAAGTTCTTTTGTTATTATCATTTAAACTTTACAACATCGAATATCTAAAGAAAGATCAAATAAAATCAGAATTTCATACATAGAAAAATATCAGAATACATGTGCCCTCCCCCTTATTGAGAAAAGAACCTAACAAGTTAATAACCCCAAAGGTAAAAGGTAGCACTATGTTACAGAATAGACAGTAAAGAAAAGAAAAAAGTTCCTACTAAATGTTATCCAGTAAAGTAAACAGTTTTAAGCAAAGAAAATATATGATGGTACAGTTTCTGTAACTAAGAAAATATTCACTCTCTCTGTCATACGTGGCCACATCAATCACGCTTACCATATTCTTAGTGAAGAAATCACTTAGACATCTAATGCCTGTATATATATATATATATATATATATATATATATATATATATATATATATATATATATATATATATATATATATATATATATATATATATATATATATATATATATATATATATATATATATATATATATATATTTATATATATATATATATTTATATATATATATATATATATATATATATATATATATATATAAATTTCCAGTATTTTATCTCCCAAATTGGCCCCAGTCCCTCCTTGAATAATTAAATTTTATAAGGGGAACGCCTAATTTGGTGGTTGATTCCTGGATAGACAAATGTCACTTCGAATAGTTGGTGTAGAACCGAGATCTGGTGTTAACAGTAAACAGTAGACAGTACTTCCAATATATATAGAGAAAACATCTGCTTGCTAAAAACTGTTAATTATGGTGATGATAAATCTTATCGGCTGGCTCTGGAGTGAGTGCCGATTTTGAAACAGCGTAACTTGCTAGATAAATCCGCTGATACGACTGTCAAAAGTCAGATGGAAATGTTATTTTTGTTACGCCACAGTGGACTAATAAAATTGAATGAATATCTGGGATTTGTAAGTCCAGTTAACTTTTACTTTTTAAAATGTTAATTTGTCTCTTTGGCCGGTCCTGTTCACAAATGAATTTGGGGACGCGTAAGCCAAGAAGAGGACAACATTAATCAATCAGTAGATGAAGAAAATGGACCAAAATATACCACAATAGACCGCTGGTCGTCGTTTTATCAGGTCTGCTAGAATAGAGAACATTATGAAAAAAAGCTACTAATATATATTTACACGGACGGGGACAAGACGATATCCTATCCTCTCCATCAGTTCTGGTTAAATTTAAAAGGCACACGGTGTCTTTAGCCTATTCCTATCCGGTCAGTTTTCGCTATCGCGGCGTCTCTAGTTCGGGTGAAGGTATGTGCCCTCCCCACTCCTCTGCGCGCGCTTTAACGATCAGTGCACAATGTCTATTATTATTTAATTATCCATACGCGCACTTAACAAATGTCGCCTGTCATTAATAGCTATTAGATTGTCGGCGTCTGTTTGTTTGTCGTATGTGTCACTTACTAAACTACACAAAATGAAATATACCGTGAATTCTAGGGTCCACTATCATTCGCGCCTAGTGTATTAATTAGTCAACTAAACGCCTCTTCTTATGTGAGAAAGCGGGTGATAAAATTATCATTAAACTGCACAACTGGTAAATAAATATCTACGCGTTATTTTCCACTGGTCTTTAACAGCTAGACTTTAAGTGAATTATAATGGTAAACTTTAACACTCTAACACGCTTAAGCACAAATTTATATTACCAGAAAATCAGAATGAAATCCCCACGAAGGCTATTTGTCGTAAATTTATTTTGAGAAAAGTCTTAGAAATAGTGGTCCCGTTTAGAGTGAAGAATGATGGTGAAGGCTCTGTGATGTGCTTCAAACACACGGACGCTACGTGAACACAAACTATGGTAAACAAATATGGGTAATTTGGGCTTGGGTCTTCCAACACAGTAAGAAAAGTTTTATGATGTTTATTTATCATTTAAATCAAAATCACAACAGGTATTATGTTACAGGCAATCATCATAGTACAGAAAATACATATAACACGGGGGAGGGGGGTTATGAAGAGGGCTATCCAATATGCCCTTCCCGCTTGTAATAGACAAAGATAAACCAAGTCCAAAGATAGGTAGTTATCAGAAAAAAAAGATAATGTAACCCAACAGTAAATTTAATTACTCTGGAAAGAGGTGTTACCATACTAGGTATGGGTGGTAGAAAAAAGTCCTGTTATTCTCAATTGTTTTTCCTTTACTAAGCAAATGAAGGAAGGGGGGCAAAGAGAGGAAAAAAAATCCCACTTAAAGGAACAATACAGGGAATACAGTAAAAGTATTTACCAGGTAGGCAAATTAAAAAATGGTTGCAAAATAAATCTCATGTCATTCATGCACGCTCGTGATGGCCAACACTCATTTTCTCACACACACTTACCGATTGTAGAATCTGGCACTCCATAGAAAATACACAAACATCAATTAAACACTCGACATAGGTAGTGTCTTTTTCTTCTGTGTCCAGCCCCAGATTATCAGGTTTATGCGTTAGTACAGTCCCGAAATCGCTGGAAGGTGAAGCCTAAGTGTTCTTTGTTTTTGTTATGTTAAAAGGAAAGTTCTATGGGATGGCACGGTCACGGATACAGGTGGTGAAAATGGGGTGGTCTCATTGATTTCGCCGCTGATGGTAAAACTTCTTAATGCGTGATGACAACAACTGACCGGTGAGGTATGGTTTACTTCGAGGGTTTTAAAATCCAGTGAAGAAAATATGCACCGTCAGTGTTCGGAAGATTTCTATTTTCTTTCGCAGTAGAGCAGTAAAATAATACAAATATAGCTCTGGCAATGTTCTTCTCCAGTTAATCTTAATTTAATTGATGGCGTGTAAAAATTGTTCTTGGGTTGGCTTTTCTTCTGGTAATTTTAGATAGCGGAATCCCAACAGGATCGCCACAAGATTAAAATTTAAACAGTCTCATCAAATTCTGGAGGGTTTTAAGAACCGAGTCTGGAGGACTCTATACAATGTTTTTTTGCTGGGACGCAAAGGTTATGATCACCCTATATGAAAGATAGAAAACATGTAATTCATACCGAAAAATCAAATAACATTCTAAAGCGCGATAAATTTACCGTTAAGACTATTATATACACTCGCGTATTTAAATATATATATTAAAAAAAACACTTCGCGAGTCTAATGGTTAAAACACACATCTATATATAGAACTTAACTTAATTAATTAGTTATAAATTCCTTCGCGACTTTAAAAGAAAATTTAAGCATTTCAGCATCTATTATCTTTGGAAATAATGTAATAGATATATCCTTAAATTTACCACTGGAACTTTTGACATGGGTTTAATTTAATAGATTTAAATCACCACAAAATCCAGTGAAATAAAATGAATGAACTAGACCACTGATCACTAGAAACTAATATATATTATACCGTTTAGCACAGAATAGAATTCACTGCAATATAGTCAAAAATCCAGGGGAAATCTAACAAGATTTTACTATAGCTAGTGCTTCTGTAAATCTCTGGCAAACGAGTGATAAAATTGCATTCTTCAGGGTCTCTATATATATGAAATGGAATGACAGATCGGGGGGACATGTTAGAATTTCACACCTTTTAAGGACTCAGGGAAAATTCGAGGTTCTATGCCGCCCGCCCCCCGTGATTATTCAATTCTCTGGCTGCTTCGTCTTTCCTGTTCGTTCCGTCTATCGAGCGATTCCAGCGCTCTCCTCTGGTTCACATTGCCGTGTTACCTAGCAGCAGGAAATTTCATCGTCCGCTCTGAGATCGTCATTGTCTCAGATCGTGTGCCGCTTTCTTCGTTTGATTTAGGCAACGCCTTTAAGGCAGGTACGAAAGAAAGGTGTAGCGAAATGCTTGCTTATGATCGCTCTAGAGGTTTCAGTAGGCGTGGCTTTACCTCCCCTTTAGACAAAGCAATGTCCAGAATGCACAGAAGATAAACTGTCTACATATTAATTAGCAAACGTGGTGGCGAGTCCACTCTGCTCTGATTCATATTAATGAGCCCAGGTGGAGTTCCACGTTTCTGTTGTGCATTGCTAATGAGCCCAGGTGGTGAGAATTCCCGTTGACGGTAAAATTACAACAATATTCGGGGGTACTGATGTTACGAGGGTTCTACCATATCATCAAATACTTCAGGGTCAGCTGAGTTTCATCGTCACACTATTGACACACCTTCCACAATGGTTCTAGACTACGTGTTTAGACTATCCGAAACATTCTGAGCGATAACTGGTTTGGGAAGACACAATATATATATTTTATTGTTATCTGCTCTCCAGAGGATGCTAATTTTCATACCATTGCGCGTAGCAGAAAATCAGGGAACTACGTTTCCCCAATAAAAGGTTTTCACGGTAGCCCTGTCGGCGCTTGCTAATCGACATCAGAAGGATTCTCACATCTAACGGGGTTCTTGGAGAATTTTGCCTGCTTCTGGAGATCAAAAGCCACTCGGAAAATTCCCGGCTCTCCTGAGTGCGACTTCAAAGAATCTTCGGTTTCTTCACGTGCAGTTTGTCAGCTATCGTGCGATTGACAGATAAGCTCGCGTAATTAACTTGGTAAACAAACCTAATTCGCTCCCTGTTATGATTGGCAGGTCGCGAAGTTTGTAAACTTTGCGTTAGCCCGTGTTTACAGAAAAAGAGGCGTGGATTAAAAGGTGAGTCAGACAGACAGAAAAATGCATGCTTTTTTACGAGCAAATCTTAGAACACTAACGGGATTTCCATTATACGTCACAGACGCTACAATATAAAACTTTATAGACTAGCAGAGACAAGATGGAATGGAGCAGTACACACAACAACGAACATATACTCAAAACATGAAGGTGAACAACAGACGCACACGAAGGGGGTTTCCTTTAAGATGTAACCAAATACTAAAAAGGCAATGATAGGATGGAAACCAATATCACATAGAAATAACACAGAAGATTCCAAGCAAAGGGAAGAGGAATCGCCATTATCCAGTGTTAAACACCAACGAACTAAAACCTACATGCTGAATTACAGAGAGCATTAGACAAAGCATCAAGACAAGAGACGATCAAAATAGGCGTTGGATATATGAATGTAAAATTCATCACAAGCTTCATCAACTATGGACTAATTATGGAGAAGAATGGTACAGAAAGCAAAACTAAATTGGAGAAATCTTTGTTGACTTCCGTGATTTTAATGAACTTTTAATGAACTTTTTAATGAAATTTTAATTGGTGTGACCATTTTCCACACACGAATGGGCGCAGTGTCACGTAGAACTCACCTGATGGTCACGCTGAGAAAACTAAATTAACCATTGTACCATAAATTGAGACGATGTCTGTAAGGGTTAAAAGAGGAGCACAAATAGAATCGATTTCTACCTTCTGCTAGGGCCTGGTTTTTTAACCTTGCTTGCGCCATGGACCCATTTGATTGCCCGGTGAAGGCTATGAGTCCCTTTGATTGTCCGACAAAGGCTATGGACCGTTCTTTGAATAAAAAATGTACCTAAAAGCTTAGTTTAAAAGTTTACATTTTAAATTTCAGGTTATGTACACGGGCCTCCTATAATCCATTCATGGATCACATATTAAAAAAAAAAAAAACTGTTCTAAGGACTCAACAAATAAAACTGAAAACTGTTTGAGAAGCTGGAAGAGCAATTCACAAATATAACATACAAATCTTTAATGTGAATGTTGATGTTAATGTTAATGTTGATGTTAATCAGAATCGACGTCATACAAATCCTTACAAACAAAGACACGAAAGATACGTTCAAGATGGATTTGAAAAACAGATTTGAAGAACTGAGAAAGCTCACGGGGAAAAAAACTACGATAACTACTGCCATAAACTCCACAAAACATTCCAGAACAGACATGGCACAGCAAAAATAACAACATAAAGAATGGCTGACAGAGAACGAATGGAACTTCATAAATAAAAGAAAATATGACAAACAAAACGCCAACAACTATGAAGAAGTTGAAACACGACTGCCATACATTAACATTATACTGGGGGCTGAATAAATCCATTGTAAAAAATGAGTCGGGCAAAAAAAAAAAACAAACAATAATACATTTAAAACGCTGACAGACGTAGCAGAAAAAAAGGGTTGGGCAACAATAGCCTAATAAAACAAATATCATGAAAAGGAGTGGGCAGAGAATTTGAACCAAAATATGAAAGGTGGACGCGTCAATCAGAGAATATGCTTGCCGAAGGATTCTGGAGAAACTATGCTTGCATATTGACTCCATGCTCCACAAGGAGCGAATGAGCGAGCTCTCTTAGACCCTTCCACAGTGCTGGTTCTATGCTCCGCCGCTAGAAGCGGCAATGAGGCAAGGGGGAAGACACGTCAAATCAGCTGCTGAAAGCTCCAACCCGGACATCTCAGATATCTTGAGAGCCAGAAGTACCTTGTAAAACTGATTAGATTGTATCTAGCAATATGATTTTATATGATAAACGAAACCTACTGCGTAAGATGTCTTGACTAAATACCATACCTTCTGGATGTTCATTAAAGTTTTAACGCAATTAATAGCGCTGATCAACACAAAAGGGTTACCAATAAAAATATCTGCTAATATCTATGAAGTAAGACCAACAAAAAACCCCATTAATATAGAATTATTAAAAAAAACAAAAGTCCCCGCCACTATAACCAGAAATTGTTCTTGCTTACTGATTTGTTTATGATTTGCTCTCACTTAACAGAATTAGTTCTATTTTACAGTGGATAATTCTCCGCCTAACTGACACTGACACATGTTTGTTGCATAAATGATTTTCATTTTACGAAATGCTACTTTTGCTTGAGCTGTTCGATTGCTTATTTGTGAAATGTATCATCCACCTGATTTTATTAAAAGGCCAAGACATTGTAATCTATGGTCTTGTTTGAAAACGGTCTCATTAATTTTGGTAGTTCTTTCCGGAAATGTCTGTTAGTTCGAGAGGACTGTTACTTCTGTCTTTTTTTTTTTTTTATAATTGATGATGCCTTTATTTTGCTGTCTGCCATAGTAATATCAACCGTTTCTACTTGTGTGTTTTTGCTACTGCGTCACCAGCATTTATAAAGCAAGTTGTGTATAGTAAGCCTCATCAAATGATATTCTTGGCACATTTTCTAGTGGCCCTGAAGTTTTCACCGCATAGACTATCAGCCGTAAGGATTAATATTACTACCAAAACAATATATCAAAGGATAACCGTATAAAACCTTTCAAATGTCCATAAGAACATTTCCTTGGAGGACATTTTTTTGTCCTGATCAGTAAAAAAAAGATTTCTTACTGTCACGGGTTGCCTCCCCTTGCTCTGCAGTAGTGATCCAAAAGTGGCCAAAACCTAGAGTATCTAATGTGGATCTTCAAAGATGTCTACCTTCGCACAAGATTACTCGTAGCAGAGCTGTAGATAGAAGGATAATGATGCTTCTACCTCGAGGGAGTGAGGGAGTGCTCACAAGATATTTCAGAAGCCAAGAACAATGCTGAATTAGTCTGAGCAAGTTAACTTTTTATCTGACCCGCCGCCTTTTGTGAAGGTGGATACAGTATGATTAACTCGTTTAAACCCCCAGCTGATTTAACTCAGCGAAATTACTTTTACTAGCTCGATATATATATATATATATATATATATATATATATATATATATATATATATATATATATATATATATATATATATATATATATATATATATATATATATATATACGTACGTACACACACATACACACACACATATATATATATATATATATATATATATATATATATATATATATATATATATATATATATATATATATATATATATATATATATATATATATACATAAAACACAGCGAGGCCCAGAATCTATACCTAAACACCAAGAAGACTAAAGTATTGACAACAGACAAAGTAAAGACCAAACCAGAAATTGAAATTGATAACGAAGAACTGGAAAGTGTTAATGAATTCGAATACTTAGGATCAATCATCAACAGCTCTGGCGACTGTGCAGTAGAAATTAAAAGAAGACTTGCAATTGCTTCACATAAACTAATACAGATGAAAAACCTATGGCAAGGCACAAGCAAAGAATCAAAGTTACAACTGATCAGAGCATGTATATTCCCAGTGGCAACATATGGCTGCGAGACTTGGACACTCAATAAAACAGTTGCAAAACAGATTAAATCATTTGAAATGAAATGCTACAGAAGGATGTTGAGAATACCCTGGACAGAAAAAAAAGACTAACAGAGAAGTACTGCACTCACTAAACGTACAGGAACATTGGCTCCTAAATACCATCGCAATAAGGAAGCTGACATTTTTCGGTCATATAAAAAGACATAATAGCATGGAAAAAACAGTGATGGAAGGCATGGTCCCTGGAAAAAGGGGAAGGGGTCGACCTAGACGACGGTGGACCCAGGACATCTCAGAGAGTCTGAACTTGTCTTTGGCTGATGCAGGTCGACTTGCCCAGAATCGTGATGCGTTCAGAGCAGCTGTAATGGAGACAACGTTCTGGAAAGAATACGTCACATGATGACATATATATATATATAGATATATATAGATATATATAGATATATATATATCTATATATATATATATATATATATATATATATATATATATATATATATATATATATATATGTATACGAGGCGTGTTCAAATGAAACCCGACCGTGCTGCGCCAAGTGGACATTCGTAGGAGGAGCATGATGACGTCACATCTGTCGTAATAAGCACATACGAATGTACAAGTGTGTAAGTGTTCATTCTCCTAGTATTCATTGGTTGTGCTGCAGACCGTTAAAGTAATGGCTGGTGTGATAAGGAATCCGTCCAAAAAATTCAAGTCACAGATTTCCGCCGGTAAGGTTATGCTGACCGCATTTTTTTACCATGAAGGGCTTCTATTGGTAGACTTTAAAGAGCCTGGCGTGAACATCAATGCCATCCGCTACAAAGACACACTAGCGAACCTGCATACAGCCATCAAGAATAAACGACCGGGCATGCTTTCGCGTGGTGTGATTCTTGTCGTAGATTTCGGATAGGAGTATTAAGACTAGGGTTGGTCCCTTCTGAATAGCTTGAAATGAGTGAGAGTCCCAGTGTGAATTTAAAAAAATGAAATAGATTCCACGAGTGGTGAGATGATAGACTGTGGTATAGAGGCTGTCGCTGAAAGCGAAAAAGAATTCTTCTCCCTCTCACCTATCCTCTACGGCGGCTTTTTTCAGAGTCCGACAGTCTAAACCACATATATATTACATATAATTCTATCTACTCACGGGCACGCACATACACGTGACGACAGTTAAACACACAGACGTGGGAAATCTATAACAATGATTATATATATAATTGGGATCGAGCTGACCAACGCACTGATTTTGTCCAAGAGAGATTTTTATTATTATCATCAAAAAAAAATCTCTCACAACACCAAAAATTTCATCGAGGAAAAACATATACAAATAGTCACAAAATTCAAGAAAATGCTACAATGATGATAGCCCGTTAGATCTTACTCTAGGTTTAGCCCACAGCCCCGTTAAGAGAACAGATGATGGCCCAAAGAGTTATAGATACGTAGGGTTTAGTCTAAGAGATTTCTTCTTTTCTCGTAAATGTATGCACAGAGTTTGATAAATCTGATTTAACCTAAGAAGTAAAGAAACTCTAGCAAATAGTAACAAATTCTGCAGGTTAAACAAAAAGAATTAAGACAGTAAATGTGGGACGATAATACATCGGTAAAATAACACTCAGACCTGTGTACTCTCATTCATCCAGCCATGGCTATACAGTTATACTCACAACTTTGCTCGCTGCTTCTGGGAACCTAATAAATTCTAGGACCTTCACCCAGACCCGAAAAATGCAGTCATTGACCAAGAAGTCCCCAGTTCCAAAAGACGTACTCTTCTTTCTGTCTCAGGGAACGATTCCTTGGGTGTTCTAATTTTTCTCGAATGTCTGATTAAGTCACATAAAATTTGTCCGGGCACGAAAGTTAGCAGAGCACAATGTCATTAGCTTTGGATTCTAGAATTAAGGAATGTCAGATCGGTGTCTTCTTCCAGGAGGGTACTATATTTTGTCACCACAATACTAGTCACAATCTCTTGCGGAATGTTAATCTTGTAATATTCTCGCCGCCAGGCAGCATGTACATTTAAATTTGTGGAGCAATATGAACTGGCTCAAAAGCCCAATATATATATATATTTCTAGTCTTTAGAAACCGTTAGTGGGGTTGCTATTACTGTCTCTCTCTGATGGCTTATGCACTGTCAGACCCGTGTTACTTGAAACAAAGAAACCCACGTGGTTAAAGATAGGAAATGTCTATGCTTCTCACAAATATGTCTCTCAGGTTACTAACCGCTGGCAAGTTGGGTACCACCGTTTCACTATATAAAAGAAAGAACACATATCAAATAATTTACATATATGTACTCAATATAACTTACATTTTAAATAGCAAGCCGACCGCTTGACTTATAATTAAAACTTCCCATAAAGTAAGTTATATAAAAATCAATCATCAGGAATTTAGGAATATCTTCGTATTCCGTCACTATTCACTGATGTAGCATCTAGCATTTATAAGTTTGTTATTAAAACAGTTTCGACTGAGTATTTAACAGTTAAATTAAACTTATTTCAGCTACTTGTTTAGTAAGCTAAAAATATAATTTATTTTGTATTTCCACTGCAACTCGACGATTTAAGAAATAACAAACTATCAAAATATTCACTCTGCACACAGAACTAGTTTAAAATGGAATCGGCTATTTTAACACTAAATCACTTCACAAAACTAGATATCTATTATATATAATATTAATATACCTCAACCACAGAATTACTAAGAACGTTAAACCACTTCGACCGAACTAAGGCCATCTCTATTTACAGAGATTATTTAGAAATCGAACGAAGGTTGTTCTAGTCTAACTGCAAAGTTACTGAGTGAAATGAAATAGTTTCAAACGTGGGTTAATATTTTAAACCAGACAAAGGATGAACTATTATTTCGTAGAACGAAATGCTCTCCCCTTTCCGGCTTAAACGATACGTTCCACACCTAACATGTCGTAACTGCCACCACTGACCAAGATGTACGCGTGTCAGTTTCAAATCTCAGACAACCTGTCTCCAATGCAGGGCAGTTTTCACACTACAGCTGACCATGGCCCACAGTGAGCGCCGTGTCAGTTTGGGGATTTTTCAGACAAATGTCTGAATACTGACCGGTGCAGATGTAAAGTATCACACCTCACCGGGACTTATGCCGAGAAGAAACTCGCGCGCTCGGTGAGAATGTAGACTATTGTCTACGTCCTATGTTCAGCGAACCGACTTATCACGCCTTCTGACGCCCTGCAGCCCTGACATCTACGTAATATCGTCCTAGCGCGATTCTCATTTTTGAGAAAAAAACAGGTAAAGTTTAAAAATACTGAAGAAAATATTTTCCGCAACCGATGGATGCGAAAAATACAGGAAAAACAAGTATGGAAAGAATATAAATGAAAGGATTAGGGTGAGAGAATAGGAAGAAGATGTAGGTAATTTAATGACATAAAGACCTACGTGACAATTCTGTTGCACGACAATGCTCGTCCACATATTGCGAACATTGTGCAGGAAGCGTTAGCAAGGAAAAGGTGGGAAGTTCTGCCACACCCAGCCTACAGCCCCGATCTGTCACCATGTGACTTTCATTTGTTCGGACCCTTAAAAAAATTTCTAAAGGGACAACGATTCGACTCCGATGCAGACGTCAGGGCCTCGGTGACCAAATGGTTTAATAAGCAACCATAGTCATTTTTCTCGGACGGCATCCGCCATCTACCCAAGCAGTGGGATGCGTGTCTGAATGCCTATGGTGACTATTTCTAAAGGACCCCAGTGAGTACTTGCTTCATAACAATTGCTGTATTTAATTCTACTACTCCTGCTGATGTACCTTATATATATTTGTTATAAAGCTACTGGGACGGGTTTCATTTGAACACACCTCGTATATATATATATATATATATATATATTATATATATATATATATATATATATATATATATAATATATATATATATATATATATATATATATATATATATATATATATATATATATATATATATATATATATATATATATATATATATATATATATATATATATATATATTTATATAACACAAATCTGTGCACTCATTCCTGACTAATACTTTCCGTCCAAATTGTCTCCTCTACCAGGCCATCTGTAATAATTACACAGGTATGGCCCAGCGGAAGCGATTATCTAAATATTACCTGTGTCTTCACCCATCCCTCAGACGGCTTTCTTGGGCAGCCAGTCTGGCTTTCTTTTCATCCCCTTTTCGCCACCACATTGTGTCAATAGAGATCGACTCTATCAAAGGTGGCTAGACAACTTAGGTGATAAACGTATTACCCGCTGACCGGTCTAATTAGCATCGTATTATTACGATTCACCTAGCGAAATGCAAACAAGTCTGGGAGCGGCTTCAGAGCAAAATATGAATGAAGGTGCATAAAATATGCCAAATAAAAAGCAGATGAAGGAGTGACAGAGGGGCTCAAAAATACACGTACAAACGTTTTGTCACAGCAGCTTAACACAGATGCCTCGAACACACGTCTGAGGTATTATTTCTGTTTCACAATCCCTCTGTGACTTGTGAGTGGTCCTGTAGAATTAGGGATTCCGTATTAATGTTTGCGAGTTTTCTACTGATGTACAGAGATGCTCTTAATACTTTTTATCCAATCCGATTAATTCAGAATTCAGCTCTATTCTTTTCTTTGGCAAGGTCCAAGCTGTCTACGTAGAGGTTTTCAGGAATGCAGTGCCGTATGTCAAACTTTTACGTTATAACGTACGTTCCCGGCCCATACTTCCACCTGGCGTTTTCTGACAAATTCCCAATCAACGCGATTGTTTATTGGCGCTTCAAATGCCAGCCAATAAATTCAAAGTTCATGTTATAAAAACTTTTCATCATGTAGTATTCTCCATGACTCATGCGTTTGAAAATTTCAAACAGTCATCCTCCGTATATGGAGTTGCTACATCAGACAAATGTTAACAAAGTCTGCTCATATCACACTTGCTGCTCACTCTTCCAAATGTCTTCCAAGGTTGCGTTTATCTATAATCACCTAACCCTGCTGTCGAGTCGGAAGTAATTATGCGATCTTAAGCAAACACTTCATGCTCACATTTACCAGGAGTCAGTGTGGTATTAACACGTTTTATGGATTCAATTAATCTCTCAGGGAACGGCGATAGGCTTGTCTAACCCTGTCATGCATCGATGCATGAAACGTGAATAATTACAGTAGGGAAAAATAACGTGCTAACAATTGAATAATTCACCTAATTCAGTACGCACAACAAATGTAGTTCAATACTGCCGGAGAGGAGAGGAGAGCGGAGAGGAGAGGAGAGCGCACAAATGATGTTACACCTACTTTGTTGCGCTACTTTGCATACTTGGAAAACGGAATATCACGTGTTTTCATAAAAGAATCCCTAAGCAACAACGGAATCATCGCCTAAAATTGGCCGTATCACGCGATGAGATCACGAAAGAAGCAAATTAAATTTTAAAAATATTATGCTTTTAGCGGCTTAGAAGTACGGATGAGCAGGTAAACCCGGTTTAACCCTGTCTTATTTCCTGTCAAGTTCAATGTAGACTAATGTATTTGAATGCGTCTCATGCACTAAGATAAATATGTTTCCGGGTGTTGAAACAGACCAAAATAAACCTGAATCCTGTTCTATACAGATACCGAAATAAACCGGAAACCTATTCTAACAATAGAAGTCTTTTTCGCTTGTAAACATTTCTTAATTTTCCAAATAAATTGGCTTAAACTTCTTATTTTAAACTATATCTTCGGCTCGTGTTTTTTTTCTTCTACATCTTTATACACTAGACTTAATATAGATATATCTGCAGAATGAAAAGTAAGAAAAGACCAAGAAGGAAAATAAAAGAATGGGTATAAAGTAATTAGGATTTCGTGAATGAGATGCATCGAAGTGGATGCTATATAATATAAAAACTACAAATATTATATTGTGGAGGAAATACACATGAAAGAGAATTGGAAATAATTTTAGATGCAGAAAAACAAGTAAGGTAAATGGACGTTTAACAGTATCAGATAGTAGTCTTCGTTAAGTCGAATAACAGACCTCTTGATTTTACTTCCTTGCGAGTTGTGCCGTCTTGTGACGAGGGATGGTTCTTCCATCTTGAACTTAAGTCAGTTTGTGTACATCTAATATATTGGAGCACAATTCGACATTCAAAACTATGTGAACTTTATTAACTGGAATACATATTTGATACTATCTTATATATATATATATATATATATATATATATATATATATATATATATATATATATATATATATGCTAGAATGATGAAGCCCTGAAGAGGACTGCAAGCTACGCCAACGGCTGCCCGCACCTCCTCAGCTTTTATCAAACACCGCCTGTAGGTGGTTGGAATTCTAAACCGCTGGATAGTAATTGTATACAAATAAAGACGCCAACATCGGATGGTACAGACGGCCCTTACACATTCTACAGTTAATGTGACTCGGTTGTTTCCAGTGCAGATCTCACGAGACTGCTCTGGTACATGGAAACTTCAATGCGAAAATTGGTAATGAAAAATTGGAAGATGTGGCCAGTGACTACGGTGTGGGAAAAAGAAATCTTCTTCTTCTTCGTTCGTCCTGAAAAGGACGTTGGTTGCGTTGTGTCCGTTTTGCGCCTGTCGGCCGACACATCCGACTTCAGCACGGCATTTGTTGGGACCAGGTTAGCTTTCTCACTTCGATCCCTACTCTCTCAACCAGACTGCAGTGATGCAGCCTGTTTCCAGGACCACCACTTGGAGGTGGAGTAGGGTCTTGGTCAGCTCTGATTCGCTGACCCTGACGCAAGTAGTCAAGAAATAAAAGAGGCAATAAACTATTAGATAACACAGGGTACGATAAATGGAGACACGAGGTTAAGGCAACATCCTAGACGCCTCTGGACGTGTAGTAAGCGTGTGGTCATAAGTTATCTCTTTCTTGTTATGTCCCTGAGATTCTAGTTCAAGTTTCTTTAAAGCAGTAACCCGTTCGATATCTTTCTCCAGACGTAACTTTTCCTTCTCCACCTCGATCTCTTTATCAAAATCTTTATCATCCTTCTCCTTGACCAATCTCAACCTTTCCATTTCAGTCTGCATATTATTTTGTTCTTTATTCATGGTTAGCTTAAATTGTAATGCTTTATCTTCCTTTTCTTCTTTATTCATGGTTAGTTTAAATTTTAATGCTTCGTCTTCCTTTTTCTTATACTTTCATGGCTTGCTAAAATTGTAATGCTTTATCTTCCTCTTTATTCATAGCTAGCTTGAATTGTAATGCTTTATCGTCCTTCTTTATTCGTGGCTAGCTTAAATTGTAACGCTTTATCCTCCTCCTTTATTCATGGCTAGATTATATTTTATTGCATCATCTTTCTTCCTTCTTTATTCATGGCTAGCTTAAATTTTATTGCATCATCTCCTTTTCTTGTTCCAGGTTTAATTTTTCCAACTCCTTTTTTTAAACACACACACGCACACTCACAGCAGTAGACGTTTGAAAAGGTCACTTAAATTACTTGCCTGAGCAACAAAGTAACTAGCGGTTAAAAAAATGTCAGGATAGTTTGATCAGAGCGGAACAAACGTTTACAATACTTACATGTTCTGGAACTCAAGAAGTATGAGTTTTGCAATAAAATATTTAGTAGTGCGATACCCTAGTTAGTGTTATATAGATTAAGGGTGGGTTGAAAAAAAAGAAAAGAAAAGAAGTAATGCATCTTACTAGGACAAAAGACAAAGTAAATTGCTTATGTTTCGGCCACGAGGCCTTCGTCAGGGAAAGGACAGAAAGCCAGAGCAAAGTGAGAAGCATGAGTTGCAAGATTAAGAACTCAGAGCAATATAATCATTGAAATATAATTCATCTCTTTCCAAACCAAATGTTTACGTGGAATTAACGGTTCTTCTGGACAAATACTTATCAGTGCTACGTTATTAGGAGAAACACGGACAAATAGTGGTAGACATTTTACGCTGGCTAGGGTTCAATCAATGAATGCCAGAAGATTCTGTGCCGCGAACAATATTAAAAGTGATTTCCGGAAGCAAACAAAATAGATAACGGCAGAGTAAACTTGAAGGCTCGATATAGATAGAAAAATGTTAAGTCCGGGGTCTGTCTGTGATAGATCACGCTTAAGCTGTATGCAATAATGACATAGTGGTTCGTTAATAAATGAAAGAATTAAGTGGGTTTTAGTTATCTGATTATCCGTCATGGTCGCATAATTACTTATATTGATAACATTGTAAACCATGAAAGAATCGTTTTTAACACATTCTAAATGACATTTCCCATGTAGAAATTCTCCCACACATCAATTGTACTTGCATCATTGATTTCCAGATTATTCTTCTTCCATCATGTTTTTTTTTTTTAAATCATGTCAACGCCAAAGCTGTTACGCACAGGAAAACATCTTCACTTTTACAGAGCGCTCGTTTTGAACATGTTAAGTTTTAATTGCTGGCGTGCCTATGTCTGAGTTGTGTATCTGGTCTATTCGACTTTACAGGCCTATAATGCTTGCCACCTTTTTGTTTGAGAGAATATATATATATATATATATATATATATATATATATGTATGTATATATATATATGTATCTATATATATATATGTATGTATATATATATATATATATATATACAGTACTTTGCAAAAAAAAATGGCAGTCATATTTTCGCAACGCAGCACACTCATAGAAGCAAATAATAATAAAAACTGTATGTCCAGAGGAAGATTGGTATCTCCCCTATCTATTAACAGTGGTTTGAGTACAATATAATGTTGCCTCCTCCAGCAAGGCAAGCCTGGATGCGGCGAGGCATACTTCGCGCAAGTGTTTGTAGGTAATTGTGAGTCAGACTGTCTCAGTATTTTTCAGCTACGTTCTTCAATTGTTCAACGTCTCTGAGTCCACTCTTTTTTAAATGATTCTTGAGTAGTGCCCAAACGTTTTCAATTGGGTTTAGGTCGGGACTGTTGCTGGGCCACTTCAGCACTATCACATTCTTCTCTTGCAGCCATGCTTTGGTGGTATGAGCTGTATGCTTTGGGTCATTAACATGTTGAAATGTGCACCCATCGGGGTACATGACCTGCATAAATGGCAGAAGGTGTCCCTCTAGTATGTCGATGTACCTTTCTTTCGTGAGAATTCCTGTGAAAACACACAGTGGGGTGGCACCTCTTGCTGCCACCCCTCCCCAAAGATTGAATTTATGGGTATGTTTCGGTCGCTGGTACACAGGCGTTACAGAGTCTTTCATCCAAATATTTATTTGAGCAGGATAAGACCAAACAGAACATTCATCTGAAAAAATCACATTGTCCCATGACAAATTTTGGTGTTCGTGGCACCAGTTCAAGTGCATCTGTTTGTGAGTCTCTGTGAGAAATGGTGACGAAATTACCCGCTTTTTTGTGTAATTCATCCTGTGTAGCTCCCGGTTGACAGTAGCATTAGATACCTCTGGGTTTCCCAAATCGATCATGCGCTGCCGTATGTTTTCTGCACTCTTCATTGGCCCAGCCCGACGATTTGGGCGAGACGCCGATGGTCCTTTGTGTCCAAAATTCTTGGCCTCCCACTACCTTCTTTTCGCTCGATTCCATTACCTGCTTTTAATTTACTCACAACTCTGTAGACAGTCCGCTCAGGAATGTTCAAGGTTTTAGAAATGTTGGAACATGTTTGATTTCCTTCATTCCAAAGCTGTGAAATTAACATACACTTTGACTTTGTGTCCATTTTCTGCCACTAGCATTAAAAATTGTCGTCTGCTCTATTATCAAGGGACTTTACTCTACGCTAATTTTTTTTTTACTTTTGGTAGTGTTTGCTCATTTAAGTGGAGTGTAAATTTGGGGCAGAACATGCATATTTAATTAGATTTCAGCATATTTAGCTGAGCAATATGACTGCCATTTTTTTTCAAAGTACTGTATATATATATATATATATATATATATATATATATATATATATATATATATATATATATATATATATATATATATATATATATATATATATATATATATATATATATATATATATATATAGTATATATATATATATATATATATATATATAGCGACCCCTTCTTCTTCCTAATCTCTGTTTCACTATGGCAGGAATCGGATCATTTGTGGTACAGATTTTATTGCGTGCTTTCAATTGTCGCACTTTCTTCTTTCTCTGCTAAGTAGCAGCTATTTTATATCTACATTCTTTCGATACTTTCAGTATATTGTATCTTGTCTGTTATACTAAACATTTGCAGGAGCGGCTGAGAGAACATTATGGACAACCAAGTTGGTTAATCGCAGGCGTGGTCGATATCAGTACACAGATTAACACGTACATCGCACAGCGACATCTGCTTAATCACTGATAAGGCACGGGCGCGTCTCCGCCAAGGTTGTAAAGAGACGGATTTTGTGTGTGCTCATGCAACAAATAAGACATTACTTTAGCGACAGTAATAATTTGTTACATCTTACACACATTGTCGTGTGAGGTTACCGATATGTCTGTAAGTTTGCCAGCCCGACAATTGGATGTTTACAGCCCATTTTCAGAAAAAAGATGTTTAACATTTTGCACTAGATGAGTTATGAAAAATATTTAAATCAGATTGGCTGATCATTTGAGCTCCATAACAAACAGGGTGGGGTAAGACAGTGAATATAACTTGACGCTTCATTCAGTCAAAAGTACTGTGAAGATCGCTTCCCAAGACACCAGACCTTGCCAGAGTGAAACCTAGAATTCAAAATTCCATTGTATCAGACCGGACACCTTTTATTTGAGTACTTATAAGGACCTACAAAAACAGCACAGGAAATCTCTATTATTTTAATAAGGAAAGCCGCTGTCTGAGGAAACTGAAGGAAACACACAAAGTCAGAGAGGAAACTTATTAAATTTACGACAGCCCAGACGCGTGTAAGAGGCCGATTCAAGTCTCTTTTATTCATCTGAGCAAAAAGTCCGTGAGCCAGGATTGGCGTAAGTTGTGATTTTACATTCTATATTTTATTACTAACATGTGAACGAACTAACATAGTTATGTGAATTTTAATATGTTAAAATCGTTAGTGGATGCCCCAGTCATTTGAGGCTGGCAACCTCGGCGTATAGAATGATGATTCATGAACCACGACTGCACGGACTGGTGACTGCTTTATTGCTAGTTTCTTAAAGAGAACTAAGCGCATAAAGGGTCCCAGATTCCATACGGAGCAGGGAGGGAAAGATGAAAGCTAGTGAAAATGTCGATGTTAACATATGCACTTTAAAATTTATGGAAGTTTCAAACTTTTCACATCAGTGTAAACATAAATGAAAACATATTCAATTTATATTGTGAACACTTTTCAATCAGTGGAAATGTAAATGTAAACATATTCATTCTGTACTATTTGTCACAGGTAGGCATAAATAGAGAGTAGGTTCTGTCTGATTTCAGACAAACGATGAATGTATAGAGTGAGAATAGAGAGAAATGGAGTCCAGTTGGAAAAACTGGGAAAAGATGAGCCGTCTGAAGGGTAGTGGTACTACTATCTTCAGCCTACCTTGACTGTCTTTTGTATGGCAATCTTTTCCCCGCCCTCCTATGCAAATTAATGATGACAATGATCTAATAAGCAGTAAGGACATACGATACCAAAGTGACAGTTAAGATAAGAGGGTCTGACCACCAAAGAGTGTATATATATTTTTATTGAAAAAAAAATAATCCACGACATCAAGAAAATCAACATAAGTCTGCCTTTAACACTTCGGCAGTCCACAGATCACAAATCATAGAACAACGCTCAACACCCAACACCACTTTGTTTCACTACTAGACAACCACGCACAATCCCTCATTCACTCGCGTCGCACTATCACTCATTAAAGTCTGCCCAAGTCCTGCTTTTAACGGACAGTGGGCTCCCAGTTCTGGACGAACAGCGCCACGTCTGCCTTACTGTTAAATTACTCCAGGAAATGGCAGTACTTCTCACGACTAAGTGCCTAACACTGATCCAGTGGATAAGGAAATAAACTTCCGAAGAGAAACGTGCACAATTTATCCTAGCACGCACCCTCTTCCAAAGCGCACTAATGAAGACTACTCTGGTAGTGCGTTTGTCCTTGCACTATTCAGAATCCAACTATCAAGTCGCTCTAGGGCACTGCTGATAAACAAACAACGACCAAGTGAGGGCTCTCAAGCTAAGCGCCTCTTTGTGCTAAACTTGACGATGACGTGATTCATGCATGTAGCGAATGGAAAACGATGGTTTCTTCTCTTTGGTTGTATGCTAGTAATATCCACGGTGACCAGACGTTAATGGGTCTGACAGCGTTGCTCTGAGGAGTGAAGGTAGAGGCACCGGTGATGTGCCGTAAGCTGTGGTTAATAATTCCGAATGACCGCCAGGTAAGCTAGGCAACTGACAGGCCGTTTGCCCTGCAGTGCGATCTGGGAATATTGGTGGCTGGTAGATGCAGGCTAGCAGAATAAACTCCACGGGCCACTTTATGATGAATGCCCTATCTATTTCTGGAGAATCTTTGTTTGTGCCTGGTAGCAAAAGCACAGACAGCGTCCAGATGACCAGCGCTGAAAGTACACGATAAGTCAAGAAAATATACATATCTAGCCACAATAGAACATCAAAAAGGCTACACATTTACAACCACAATTGACATTACTTTCTTTTCTCTTCCTCGCACAACAATACGCGTTCGTCAAAACAATCTCCTTTCTCTCTCCCCCTTCCCCGAACACGAATTCACACCCGTACCAATCTTCAGTCAAGCGTGATGGCTTTGGCCAGCGCGCGTTGGTAGTTCGCACACAGGCAATAAAAGAGCGCTACGTGTTGGTCATCCAAACACACAAACAAATTAATAGCAAACGCTCAATGCAGAATTAAATTATACACATATAAAATAACACTCAGTCGCATACAAATAATATACAGTTCCCTTCTGTCATTTACAATCTATTTCTCCCTTCTCTGTCTGAAAAACAAATCATTGTCTATTCATATAAGTTTGGTCAGTGCCTCTAAAGCAGAGTTACAATTGGTGGCGCGCTTTACATTATGTGTATCCCCCGGTCCCAAAAAAGTTACATTTCGTTAAGAATTAGCTATATGAGATGGAATTAATAACCCGAGATGAGACTATCTCTATATAATATAATAATAAGCTAACACCCTAATTTAACTCTAAGAGAATGTTATCGGTCTTACCCGCTCAAGGAATAAATCTCCGTACAGTATTAAATGACTACAGTTTTCAACTTTAGGTATTAGTTACTAGTAGCGAGAATCAGAGAAACATAACTGGTGTAGAAACATAGAGACAGGGTCTTTAATAGTAAGACAGCATGCCAGGTGGCCCGCACATGCATACAAGGGACTATTGCTTGAGACGTAAGACCTACGGTCAGAAGGTCCGATCATCTCCCGATGAAACGTGCTGGCGGCACGGCATCAAAGTAGAGAAGTTCCCTCTGCTATCGGGTAAATAGGGCACTCTTAGCTGGCCGCTCGCTAGACCGTACAGGGACGGCAAAATAAAGACAGGGACCTGAGTGTCCGCGAAAGAAAAAGAAACGGGAGATGATTCCCGTGTTGTCCACAGAATCTCTGAATCAAAGACTTGGTTAAGAGGCTGTTCACTAGATCTAAGGCTATGACAACTTTCGCCGCTTCCACGTACAAAATGGGTGTCTTATCTTGGCGTTGCGAAGATTGACAGAATGTAAGAGAGAATTAGAGCTGTAAAAATTCAGAAATGACAGAAAAGTGGGCGGCAACATGAAAATAGGAAAATAAACAGACAGGTCAAGCCAGACAGACAATTCTAACCATCTGTGACACTATTAACCATTTCATTTAAATGTAATGTAAAGCGAAAGATTTTCAATTTAAATGTAAAAGAAAGTTTTATCCCGAGGGATTGAATTTAATTCTCATCGAGGGTAGATTCTGAGTTAAATGGGATGGTGGAATTGGAAGAAAGGGACCCATAACCATGGGTTGGAAAACGCAATACTCAGAAGAGCGTTTCGTTTCTATTCTTTACCATATTTATTGGTGGTACCAGCAGAAAGTACTATCTCTGGAACAAGAAAGGACAAGTGGCCTACGCTTTAAGACGAAGGACCAATTTTGTAGACTCTCCTTGACATTTCTGAGAAACGAGCTACACCCGACAACCTTGACCAGCAACGAGCGGGAGCAGTGTAAAAAGAACCAATCCATCAGAAAGAGCAGAACCGTCATTGGCAACTAAGTTCCATATATAAGCTGCCACAGTGACCGTTTTTTTATCGTCTCTATTATCCATCAATGATGAAACTTTTCTTCTAAACTATTCAATTATTTGCAAACTGTTAAAACTTAAGTGATTATTAAATTTTTTTATTAGTAATTTTACAAATTTAACATCGATTTCATCACTTTAAAGTTACTGCATGTTTGTCTCAGTCAATTTACTACACACACTCTAAACAGAGCTAAACCAGAGTAATAAGAATTCCCCTGAGTTAATCAGAGGTGGGGGCTTAAAGGAGATAACATAAATCATTGCTTAATTCTTCACAAATGTTGTCGGCAGATTCTAGAATTATCGTGCTCATTCAAAGGCAGCATTGTTTTCGCTTATCTGAATATCTTGTGAAAACTGCCTTGTGGTAGAAGCTTCATTAACCTTCTATCTACATATCTGCCAAGAGTAATTTTGTACGAAGGTAGACACCTTTGAAGCCAATATTAGATACTGTTGAGTTTTGGCCACTGTTGGACCACTACTGCAAAGCAGGGGAGGCAATAACGTCACTAAATACACACACACATATATATATATATATACTATATATATATATATACAGTACTTTGCAAAAAAAATGGCAGTCATATTTTCGCAACGCAGCACACTCATAGAAGCAAATAATAATAAACACTGTATGTCCAGAGGAAGATTGGTATCTCCCCTATCTATTAACACTGGTTTCAGTACAGTATAATGTTGCCTTCTCCAGCAAGGCAAGCCTGGATGCGGCGAGGCATACTTCCCACAAATGTTTGTAGGTAATTGTGAGTCAGACTGTCCCAGTATTTTTCAGCTACCTTCTTCAATTGTTCAACGTCTCTGAGTCCACTCTTTTTTAAATGATTCTTGAGTAGTGCCCAAACGTTTTCAAATGGGTTTAGATCGGGACTGTTGCTGGGCCACTTCAGCACTATCACATTCTTCTCTTGCAGCCATGCTTTGGTGGTATGAGCTGTATGATTTGGGTCATTGTCATGTTGAAATGTGCACCCATCGGGGTACATGACCTGCATAAATGGCAGAAGGTGTCCCTCTAGTATGTAGGGGGGGGGCAATTGTGGGGTCGTCTCCATTGTAATAGGGAGGTGTCGAGCGCTTGTAGCAATTCGGTGCGAGATACTTACAGCAACATGAGACTTAGTTGAGTAGTCTCATGCGAGACCATTACCTAGATGATGCACTACGATTGCGTAACACACATTCGCACATGAGAAGTCAGCAGTCATGGACAACTCGAGAGAGTACGCTCGTGCGACATTTCAACATGAAATATGGGTAAATATCTATACCTCCAACAATGGGGGGCGAGATTTTGGTAGAGATTGGTGTGGGGTACTCGATAGGTTGGGATAGATATGTTGGTGAATGGGTTTCTCCGGACAGACAGACTGCCTAGGGTGCGGAGTGTGGACACGGGGGGGGGGAATAAAGGACACATGCCGATCTCACTGTAGTGTAACACATGTTGAGAACACAAGTTACTGTGATTTGCCAACTGACTCACAGTGTCTGTGTCCATCTAACATATTCACGACTCTAGGCCAAGTGAGTCTAGGACCGCACAAGAGTAAGAGTGGAGGCCTTAGTTCATTTATTAGTTTGTATCGTGACATCTGAGAGATTCTACCAGTGGGTGACAACTGCTTTCAAGAGATTGACGCGTCGAGCGGGGGGGGGGGGGGGGGGGGGGGGGGGGGGGGGGGGGGGGGGGGTAGTGTGGAGGGGGGGGGGGGGTGGGGGGGGGGGGGGGGGGGGGGGGGGGTGGGGGGGGGTATGGGGGGTGGAATTGCTCACTTGATACTGTGACGTAGAAGTCGAGAGGGAGGGTGAGTGTGTCAAGGTACATACTTACAGGAGAACACATCATATCTCGTCCTTGTGAGTGAGAGAAAAGGTTAGGTGGGTCGGGGAGGAGTGTGTGTCTCGCATTTCGACACATCAAGACGAGTTTGGGGAATGTAGATGTAAGGGATAGGGTTTGGTAGGTTGAGGTGTTGGGGGTAGTGGTATGGGGTTGGTGTAGTGAGGAGGAGGTTGTTGACATTTATCTGCACACTACAGTGATATAGAACTAAAGAGTATGGATGCGTAGGGGCGCGCGTTTATGAACACTATGGATGAACACACGCAGGGGGGGGATTTTATAGGTAATATGCGAAAGGTGGGTGTGCTAGTTTAGACGTTTTTGGATGAAGTACACACTGATTGTTAATGGGTTGGATAGTTGAGGTGGACATGTGGTAGATGGGATTTGTGAGGGTGATGTGTTAGGAAATGGGGGGAGGTTGAGGTATTGTTGATGATTGTTTGAAATGTTGGTTATTTGGGTGGGGTAATGGATTGAGGTACATGTCTGAGTTCATGCATATACTGTGACTGAGCAGTAGTGACAGTACAAAGTACTTAGTGTTTCAGACGTGACTCCAATTATTACTATAAAATGCTAGATTGTAGCGCGCTATCATTGTAGGCTCATAGCATTCATTAGACTGGCCATTTTTTGATTTGGCAAAGTCGACTAAGGTCTTAGACATGATCTTTCTGAGAAGGTGAGAATTTAGGCGGGAGTCTCAAGCAATAGACGATTTTTGCTCACAACGACAGGCATATGGATCAGTCTAGGACGTGTGGGTACTTAGGGGGTGTGGGTGATAAGTAGACATATAACATATACTATTGAGGGGGTCTAGGGTGCGTACATCAATTTATTGTACACATTGTATTATGATACATAACATTGAAGGAATTCTTGTTGTACACGAGACACCTATCACGCTGACACGATCTCTCGCCGACCAGATCATTGATCTTATAGTTCTCAGACACACATGACACACACACACACAGGTGTCATGTTGATTATCAGGGTTGAAAACTACAGAGGTGGCCAGATATTAACGGACATAGCGGATCTCGGTTCAGCACATGGAGTTGGATCCGATCAGGTGTTGTGTATGTGTGTGTCTGCTCACTCATCAAGGATCTGCAGCAACAAAGAGCTATGCAGTCATATCGTGCTATGATTTGACATGACTTTGAGATGGGTGGTTTTGTTGACAAAATACACTTAATAAAAAATATTTAATAAGCAACTTAAGCATAGATCAGAATCAAAATAGCTGCTGAGAGTGCCGACCACAATGAAAGGAGGGGCTGTTCCATTTTCAGGGAACGATGCGACACTGATGTTGGCGGTCGTCTCTGTGATCTTGCGAGATCTCTCTTAGGTTCACGGTTCTTTGCTTAAGGACGAAGAAGAAGAAGAAGAATATACATATAGAGGGTGTTTTATAAAGTCGCTGGTTGTGGGTGCAAGTTGACTCTGACTCATTATGTATATTGTGAGTCACAGGGCAATACAGGTTAATTATAGAGCTCAGGAGTCTGAGAACTATGGTGCGAGGGGGGGTGAGTGTGTGGGGTGTGTGTGAGTGGGGGTAGAGAGAGTGAGTGAGAGGAACAGGACACACAGGGGTGAGGTGTATGAGTGTGTGAAGGGGCGAGAGATTGGACAGAGGCGAAGACATACATACACACAGTTCTATCTACTTTATTGGATGAGAACGGTGTGGGTGGGTGGGGGGCTTATGAGGAGTGTCTCATTTTCCGAGGAGATGGGCGGGGAGATCACTGCTTCACAGTTGGGGGGGGGGTGCGTGCGAAAGGGCAGTGGTATTGGGGAGGGGCACAAACATCTGCCTCTGTTACATGTGTGTGGATGGGGGGGGGGGGGAATTAATTGTTTTAATGAGGAGGGGGTAATATGGCGTGCTTAGTTGTTTTCGCGAGGGAGGGGGACGTGTAGTTGAGATCGGGGACTGATTAGTTTCTGTTTTGTGTTGGGGGAACATGGTAAACTTGTTTTGTTGGTTTGTGTTGTATTGTTGTGGGTGGAGGGTGGAGTGGAAGGATTGGGGGGGTCGTACCCGCATGGGGGGGGGGGACTGTTACGGGGGGTGGGGGTACGTTGTGTTATAGCTATCGATACTGAGTGTACGGTTTATACCATGGTGGGGGGCAGGTCTTTATCGGTCGTGCATTATATATCTGTTACTTGGGGTTGGGTGGTCTTGGGGTCTGGGGGGGGGTGGGAGTGGAAGGGGTTGGGGGTGTGGGGGGGTGGGGGGAGGGGGACGTTGGTGGGGTAGTGGGTGAGTGGGGTGGGCGGCGGGGGGGAATCAGTAGGGGGGGCGGTGGCGGGGAAGGTTGGGAGGGAGTGAGGTGTGGAGGGGGGGATCTGTGGGTATCGGGCTGGAGGAGGGGGGGGGGGGGCATGCTGGGTGGCGTATTGCGTGTGGTGAGTGGGGTTATTGTTATGTTGTGACAACTGGGGGGGAGGGGGGCATGTGGGGGTCTGGGACTGGCTTGGGGAAATGGGTTGGGTTTTGATGGGGTATGCAAACTGGAAGGGGTTGGGTGATACATTAGAGCTGGGTTCTCCATTGTTTTGTGGCGTGATGGTTTGTTAGTAAATGGCTGGGACAATGGTAATCAGCTTCTAATCTAAAATGGGGTCTGGTTGGGTCTATGGTCATAGACTGTGCTGTCATGAGGGGGTGCGTGCGGGGGAATAATGTGGGGGTCTCTATGGGACGGGGAGGGGGGAAGTGATGGGTGGCGGTTTGGGACGGAGGTTTTTGGGTATGGGTCGGTGGCCGGTTTGTGGGGCGTGTAATGGTGACGCAAGGTACTTGGGGGTCTGGGGGTAGGCTAGGAGATAATATGGGTACTGGGGGTTTATAACATGGGGTGGGAGAGTTGGTTGTGTTGTGTCGGTGAGGGAAGTGGAGTGATCTAGGGTATGGGGGGCTGAGGAGGAGAGAGCGAGATGAATGTGCTATGATGGAGATGACATCAGCCAGGGACAGTTTACGTGTCACGTTGTCTATGTGCGTGTTGCGACAGGGTCGTCGAGCAGTCGAAGAACATCAACAGTAGATTAGATGGTGCCCAGTATCACACATCGCGTGATGAGGATGCCGAGTTGGCTTGGTAGGAGTCGATGTCCAGACAAAAGCTGCCCTCATTCTACCCGTGAGCATTGGGGTTGGTGACTTACGATTATTGTGGAGGTGGGGGGGCATAATTCTCACCCCTGGGTAGCAAGCATTCTCTCTTAACACACAGTGGCTCAGTTCACACACACACAGACTTGGTATCACACACACACATGTCGTGTACGGGGGGGGGTGGGGGGGGGGGATGGGTGGATTTTACGTTTCTCTTGCTTAGTTCGGTGTTCATCGTTAATGGGGGGTTCTGGGGGATTTTGTTCTTAAGGCTTAAAGATCAATCAGACATTATTATCTTATTACTAAGTGACTCTTGTTAACAAAGGGTAAAAGGGTCATGAAAGGATGGTGGGGGGGGTATCTATCACAGTCATACAAGCTAGGTGGGGGGTGGTAATCTCGCAGGAGAGGAGGACACACAACAGGCAACATGTGCGAGTCCACCATCAACTTATATAAATGTGTCTCTCTGGTCATCGTTTACTCATGTTGGATCCTCTTACATGAACAGTTGGGAGGGGGTTGGTTGGGGGATGTGACATGGGATGCTGATTTACTCCATGCGAGTGGTCTACTGTAGGGTACACAGCACCCCGGGAGCGGTAAGACACACTCAGTGGGGGATGACTAGGGATTATTGGGGGGGTGTAGGACGGGGGGGGTTCTTGAGAGATTATATGGGAAGTACAGTGGGGGACAGTTTGGGGGGGAGGGTGTGGGGGGACGTGAAGTTGTAATGAGTCGCTAATTGTTCGGGGGGGAGCTGAGCTGGGGGGTGGGGAGTAGAGCTGATCTGGGGGGGGGTAATTAGGAGTGTATAGTCTTAGATCTATGGGTATTATCTTAAAGAGGATTGTGCAATTGATGATAGTGGGGGGGGTGCGGGTACGCCAGCGGGTTGGATTGAGGGGGGTCCGAAGACATGTCGCCAGGGGTACTAATTTAGCTGTGGATTCTTGGAACGGGGGGGGGTGTAAGACGTTTGTAACTAGAGCGGGAACGCAGAGAGGAGGGTAGAGGACACAGTAGTAGGATTGGGTATAAGCTAGGCGCCTGCACAGAGGGGTGGGGTGGAGATCTGGGACTTTAAGCTGAGCACAGGGGGGTGCAATAGGGGGTAGGCCTATCTTGGGAGGTGTACAATCGAGAGATAATACATCGTAGAGAGATGATACGCTGTTTCTTTTATATAAAATTTTTGGCGAGGCGCGTCCCGTTCAATCCAGTCGGTTATATTAGGGCGCATGTCCAAATATAAAAGATAAAATAACTTCAATTCTGTGATATTGCTTCTGTAAAACTAAGCAAAGTTGCTGTTCACTTTCTTGATTCATTCATTATACAATAGTTTTCAAAAAATATTTAATTTAAATTCAATTTAAATAAAAATGATCATACTTTAAAATACCTTTTGAGTTTTTGTTTTTTATTACTGTATAAGTTTAAAAATGTAATGAACGGAAGCGGCGTAGTCATTTATTCACACATATATCATACTTATCCACATAACTCTATGTAAGTACTTCTAAAATTTCAATAGTTGGTCGGAGTCGGAAAATATTTTGGCCGACTCTACAACCCTGGTTATAACCTTTATCTGTTTTAAACTTTCAAAAAAAATTATACATCTACTTATTTTTAATATAATGAAATACACTCCTTTCAACTAAACGATGAAAATCTGGAAGACAATGGATTTCTAGTTCGTTCGGTGTAGAAGCATCTTACTTAGATTTTCTTTGAAATTTAATATTGTTTTAGGAAACTTTTTTTTTTTTAAACCAGCGGCACTTGGGCTTTCAGCCCTTCGGCCCAATGACATGTCATTGCGAGGCTGGGGAACCTGTGGACTTTCCTTCCAACCCGGTCAGGAGCTTCGCTCCTTCCCAGACCGAGCTTGAACTTTGAACACCTGCTCGCCAGCGCAATGTGGTAACCATTACACCAGCGCGGCTCCCTTAGGAAACTTTAAGTAAGAACTGAAGTTATTGATGTGTTTACTTTCCATTAAATTTATTTTTTATTGTTTTAAATTAAATTAAGCCAAGATGATCGATATTTTTAATACATTGTGGTGAACTTCTAAATACAATATCTAAATTAGAATATAACAGTATAGTGCATAAAGTCAAAGATAGGATAGTACTAAAAATTTCTGCGAGAATCTTAGTCGTCGCCTACGCCTTCAGCGTATTATTTGATAACGCATTGGTCGAACCAAAAAGGGTACCCTATTTTTCAAATTCGACCTTGAGATAAACGTACCACTTTTCCAAGTTCAAATGAAGTATGTGCCTAGAATACATTGTAGAGGGAGGGGAAAGGATAGATAACGCAACGCAAATCACGTCTCACATTGTTTCTAAAAATAAAACCAACTTGCTAGCCTTGCCCTTAGGTGGTTTTCAGAATACGAGGAAAACGTTAGAAAATGTGGACACTACGGTTATGAAAACACGCTTAGCTCTTATTGCGAATGACGTAATTAGCTTGAAAGTACATGGAAAAAGAATTGAACAGGAGGTAGTTTAAAAATAAACAACTAACATAGAAAAAAAGATAGAATTTTGAACCAAGCCACTTAGCCCCATAACAATCATATATTCGTGTACCTGAAGACTTGCTGACCAAGAAAATGTTGTTAGTTGTCTAGTTAGTCTATTAAATAATCAAATATTGATAATAATACAAAGAGAATGGGAGATACTGTCAGGTCAAGTCATGTCTGCTTAGATTGGATAGCATATTTTATTGAAGAAAAAATTAGGTGAAAGAAAGGCTAAGACAGTACGATGAAGTGGATTGGATGAAATTTGAAGGAAGCCGAAATATTATTGGCTGACCTAAATATACAAATCTAGTTGGTAGTAGTAACGCATAGTGGTTTGAGATATTTTTTTTAAAAAAAGTTTCATTAAAAAAAAAGAGATGCTTGGTCTCATTGACCAAAGCTTTTTACCTGATAGGAAAAGTAGGCTGCTCGCTGCCATTTTTTCAAAATATTCAGAGGAGCAAACAGCGATGAGCAGACCTGTGTTTTGTTTTAAAAAAACTAACAACAGAAAGCAGTCTGAACAGAGGCAGTGATGAAAGTGTGCCATATTCTATTGCCTAATTCATCGTTACTTGTTTATATTTCCTTGATATGTGGTAAGATTGATTTTATTGACTTTTAATTAAAAAAGGGTTGTGTATAAGAAAAGGCCATGGAAAAAGATTGTAATTAAATGGTTCCATGACAGACTTAGGCATGGCCTAGATGTTGATGCATCATATAATGGACCATCCAAGAAGTTTAGAACTACAGGACTATATATATGATGGTCATACAGGAACATTACACCTATCTTATTGCATGGAAAAGATTACTGCAGGAATGACAGAGGCGTAGCATTCATTAGGGAAGAGAAAAGAAAACTGGTACAATTTATTCCACCAAACTAAAGTGGAGAAGCAGGGTTGTCCGAGAGAGCTGACCATGTTCTTTTGTAGTGAATGTATGTTTACATGTAAATTAGGAGGAATTAGTTTGATATTAAGACAGAACCATAACTTGCATTGACAGGGGTTCCTGCTGGCACTTGTCTGGTGCTGGTACTCGATGATAGAGAAATTCAGCACTATTTCTAAGAGTCGCTGGCACCTGCTGGTATTAAAGAAGTTCAAGACCAGAGGAGACTGAAGTGTTTGGCCAAACCAACTACAACTGCTGTGATTCTAGGACCCAGATAAGTGAAATATCTGGCCTGGGAAAACTTATCACGACTAAAGAAAAATCTCCTGTATAGACAAAAAGTTCGTCCAAAAGACTAACATAAACAATCCTAGTGAAACAAGAGAACATTGGGATGATGATAATCCCCATACTTGCCTACTAGTACCAGTAGTAAATAGAGTAATTAACATCAACTTGAAAATTTGTAACAATATACTATGGACATATTGTCTGTTGTATGTAAATATTTTTATATATATTTGTAAATATATCTATCCATCTAAATTGATTCTCATTGAACTGTAGTCCTGACCAAAACAACTTTAGGCTCAGGACCAATAAAGTTTAACAAAAGAAATTTTAAATATAAACTTTAACAGCTGGAGTTAGTTGAGTTTATCATAGTATTTTATACATGTTTGTATATGTTTTTGTATTGAGATTCTTTAACAACACTCTTACAATACCCTAGACACATTACGTAGCTTTCAGTCACCCTAGTCAATAAAAATATAACTTAGAGTGAGATCGTAGGGTGGTAACAAGAAAGGTACTCTGTAACACAGCTGTCCATTGTTTACCTCAGAGACCTTCACAGGTGATCTCACTCAAGTACAACTATATGCACACCATTCTTCTTAACATCTAAACCCACCACATATATTGGTAGGCTCGTCTGGGATCTGAATTTTTCATTTATATTGGGGTCTCTAAGTCCGAGATTTGAATTTGACATATATAGATGAATGTTTGAAATAGGAATCTCATACAGCATATATTAACTAACTCCAGGAATAACAGTTAGCAGTAGAATATAAATTCAAGATTGTATTATTAGTGTTAGTAGAGGTTAGAAACCCCCTAAGAAGATAAAATAATTAAGAGGAGATTTACAGTGATAGGTTGTCACAGCCAGTAGTAATTAGTTAATTATAGTTAGCATTTATTTTAGTTAAGTTTAAGATTGTCTTGGAACCTGATTAGACCTGCTTGAGTTAGAATGGCTGATTTAGCCAAGTTCAGATCTGCCGCTGTGCAGACTGCTAAAGAGATGGGCATGGATGGACCAGAGCTGGTCCAATATGTAATTTCAGAATGCGACAAGTATATTGAAAGGGAGGATAGGAAGTTAGCAGAAGAAAGAAAATTACAGTTACAAATTGAGGCTGACAAAGAACTTAAGAGGCTGCAGATTGAGGCTGACAAGGAGGCTAGGGCATTGGAGGCAGATAGGGAGGCAGAGATTAAAAGGCTCCAGTATGAAGAGAAGAAGTTGGAGGCAGAAAGAGAAGAAAAGAGACTGGCTGCAGGCAGAGAAGAAAAGAGACATGCTGCTGAAAGGGAAGCAGAGGAAAAGAGACTGGCTGCAGAAAGAGAAGAAAAGAGACAGGCTGCTGAAAGGGAAGCAGAGGAAAAGAGACTGGTTGCAGAAAGGGAAGACAAGCGATTAGCTGCAGAGAGGGAAGCAGAAGATAAGAGATTACAAAGGGAGCACGAGTTACGACTAAGGGAGTTGGAATTTCAAGGCCATGCTCCTGAAAATGGTGCCAGCCCCTTTGCCTCAGATGCCACTGCTAGTCAGGGAGCCTCAACCTCAGCTATGGGTTTTCATGTAGACCATTTTGTTGAGAAAGATGATGACATAGAAGGGTATTTAAGTAGATTTGAACTTTTGGCTACTACATATGGGTTAGAGAGAGAGAGAGAGAGAGAGAGAGAGAGAGGTGGAGCCTCAAGTTATCCCAGGGTCTTAGGGGAACGGCTTATGAAGTTTTTGCCAAGATGAGCAGAGATGACCAAGACAATTATGACATGTTAAAGCAGGCTCTTTTGTTAAGATACGAAAAGAACGGAGAAGGTATCAGGCAGCCCAAGCAGAGGTAGTTGGTAATAAAAAGAAACAGGTAGACAATTTTAAGGCACCACAAAACTTTAATAGGTTTGACCATAGAGAACAGAACAAAGGTAAGCACCAGTTTGATAGGCCAGGCAATGAATATAAAAATGAAACCCCACAATTCGATGAAAGGAAATATGATGAAAGAAAATCTTTTAACCAAGGAAAGAAGTGGTTGTCACGTAGGGTTTATATTCATTTAATTTCCTACATCTTCTTCCTATTCTTTCACCCGAATTCTCTCTTTTATTATCTCTGTATTTCCTTTTTCCTGTATATTTTTCATCCATTCGTTTTGCGAATATTATTTTCATATAATTCGCAAACTTTACCTGTTTTCCTTTCTCTAAAACTGAGAATCGCACCTGGGTGGTATTGCGTACATGTCAGTCGCGCTGGTCGGACGATAGGCGTGAATTTACAGCATTCGCTAGACATTCGTCTGAGGGTCTCTGGCCTGGGGCGTGAAAATTCACCCGAGGGACATGGAAAGTAGACAGTGAGTCTGCATTTCAGTAAACGCATGAGGTTTTTTCGTCAGAAAAAAACCCGGCTTAGCGTGAAAATCCACTCCGCACTGCAGACGGTGGTCTGAGATTTGCAACTCATGCAAGCCCTCGGCCACTGATGGCTGTTACGTCACGCGATAAGCGGACGAAGGTGTTATACGGACAGGGGAGACTATTTCGCTTGGCGAAATAAGATTAGGATCCTGTGTCCGATTTTAAAGATATTGGCCTAGTTTGAAACTTTAATTTCATTCTCGCTCATAGACTCACAGTAGATAGGTTGCTCGTAAACAGAATAGCTGTTAGCGAAGTATCTCAGTTTGTTTCGGCAATTTGTCGAACTTCTAGACTTCCAGAAATACTTTCAGCATTTTATTCTTAAGTTGTGCGACTACTTGTAATTCTGTGGTTGAGGTAATTAATATGATAGATATATAGATTTTGTGAGTGTTAAAGTGTTAAATCGCTTAATTCATTTTAATCTATTTCTTTAGCGTAGAAGAGAAATAAAGTGGTAGGCTATTATATTCTCTAGGGAAGCATTCAGTGGAAAGCAGACTAAAATTAAAAAATTCTAGCTTATAACGGCAATTGTAGCTATTTATGAATTTAATTTAACCGCTAATACTCAGTCGAGTGTATTTTTCTAAACTAACGTATAAACTCTAGAATCGAGCCTCATGAATGGTGACGGAATATGCACGTGTTCCTAATTCATGAGGATTGCTGATTTTTAAATATAACTTACGTCACGGGAAGTTTAAATGATAAGCAAAGCTCTCTGCTTGCAAGTTTAAATGTAAGTTATAACCAGTACAGATTCTGTTTATTATATTATATGTGTTATTTTTCCTCCACACAGTGAAAGTTTTGGGGTGACCCTAACTTTACCAGCACCTAGTAGTAGTTTCCATACTTGTGAAGAAATAGACAGTCCTTATTTTGAACCACGTGGGTTTCTTAAGTACCACTGGTCTAACAGTGCATATGCAACCCGAGTTAGCCAGAAATACTATCTCCCAATAACGGGTTTTCAAAGACTGTAATGATAAATACTGGACCTTGGAGCCAGATCTTAATTTCTTCTAGAAAAACTCTACGTAATCTTTCTGCCTGGTGGCGCGAAATACTTCAAGTATTAACTAACATTTCCCGACTATATATATATTTTTTGTGGACAAATCTGTGGTGTGACTAAAGTGAATCCTATACTGAGGGAAGGCACCGACCTGACATTCATCATTTCTAGAAACCTACGCTATTGACACTGTGCTCTGCTAACTCCCGCGCCTGGAATAATTTTAGGTGACTTAATCAGACATTTGAACAAACTTGCACACCCAAGTAGTCGTTCCCGGAGACTCCAAGTTAAATACGTCTTTTGGAACTGGGGACTTCTTGGCAGAAGACTGCATTTTTTGAGTCTGTGTGAAGATCTAAAATCAGTGTGTTCCAAGAGGCAGCGAGCAAAGTCGTGAGTACATGTATGAGAGGCCATGGCGGAATGAATGAGCGTACGCTGGTTTGAGTGATATTTTCACTATTATATCTTTGACACCCTGTTGCTGTCCTAATTTTTTTTTCAATCTGCATAATTTGTTGCTAAGGCTAGAGTTCTTGTGTTTTTGTCTTAGATTAAATCAGATTTTTTTTTCAAACTCTGTGCATATAATTACGAGATAAAACAACGAAAACTCTTAGAACCAAACCCTATGTATCTGTGACTCTGGCGCCATCATCTGTTCTCTTAACGGGGCTGGGCTAAACCTAGAGTTAACACTATAAGGGGGCTATCATCCTTGCAACATTTCCTTGAATTTTTATGACTATGTGTATATGTATTCTCCTTGATGTACTTTCTTTGATGTTGTGAGCCGATTTTTTCCTGATATTAAAATCGCTCTTGAACTTAATAATAGTGTTTGGTCAGCTCGTTCTAGATTATATGTATATATCATTGTTATAGTTTTCCCACGTCTGTGTGTTTACCTGTCGTCACGTGTATGTGCGTGCCTGTGAGTGATAGAAATATACGTAATATGTATATTGGTGTAGTGATGCGTGATGCCATATGATGATGGATGGTATCCGCATGTCTGGTTTTGTGTAGTGTGCAGATGTGTTCAGTCAAAACAATGTTCATACAAAAATAACAGGGCAATCCACATAGGACGTCAGTAAACTCACGACGTATAAAGTCAATGATTCTTGAAACAGCCGTTGACGTTTTTCTTCATTATTTATTGTGGACGCCACAGTGACAAAATGGTTACGCAAATGTGTAGGCACATCAAACAGTCATTATCACAGCAACATTCAATACAGCAATAGACGGTAGACAGCATTACAATGATGAGTCAGATGCATGTTATATTTCAAAGTGCTGTAAATGTAGTCAGGTGAAAAACTCCATCCTTTTCCATAACAGCCAGGAGATAACCAGATGTATGAGGTCAGTTCACTCTCCTTAGTTTGACTTCAGCAAGACAGACACGTCTGCCGAAGTATAAATAATGTCCACAAAAATATCCTCTAGATAATAAAGGTTTTCCAAACCTAATTCATTTAACAAAGTAGCAAGTAATGGTCCTTGGTACATGCATCAACCGATGCAGTACAATGCAGCGACATGTGAGCTGGGAAAAAAACATCTCGTGGCGACGACTTTCGGAGACAGGCTATGAATCGAAATCGCTCACGACCCAAAATCGATAGAGTCAATGAAAAAGTCAATTTACCTTGCTTTCATGAAATACACAGAAATATCACGCCTCCCGACATGTGGGAAAACACTAGAGGTATTATCTCGAATAAACGAAATATCCATTAAGAGGACTACACATCCCTGACAGAACAAAAAATAGCGGAGATCCCCTCTTCAACGAGGCATCTCTTTCGCCATTCCAAATCGCTCACCCCACTAGTCGTGGGCGGAAACCGATCGACCAAACAACAAGACAAGTCATGCGCAGTCCAGCGCAAAAATGACCACAGCTCAAACTTAACTGCATTCGATACCAACGCGAGAAGACAAATGCTTACCGAGAAAAGTGACTATAAATTCCAAGCAGTTGTTGCCCTTGCGTTATAAAACAGACATTGAAACAAAACGATGTTGCGAGAATTTATCACGCAACATATCACCACCTCCTCCCGATAAAAAAAAAATGTGGAACATATTTTTTTTTTCAATATCAAAGAGCAAGCGATAAGCGGCTCAAAACGCACGAATTATGCGCTGATAATTAATTAAATTGCCAAACAATAGGCTAATTATAGAGTGTCTGGTGAGGATATACCTCAACAGAAAAATAAATATGTCTCAAAAAATATTCACATCGGGGAGGTGTCACCAACACACATCACGTTAGCATGTAAACACAATATACGTATGCAAGTTACTATAATCATCATTAAACAGCATACTCTAATATTGTCTTTAAAAATGGATGTACAAATCTGATAGGAAAATTTAAATAGTACATTCTTTGACATGTAATGAAATAAGTACATAGTAAAGTTAAACTACATGACGATCCAGGATATATGCTCTGGTATTCCGAGGGTAAGTACACAATCTAGAACTCGTAAGGTAAGTCCTCAGCTCAACAATGACATTCTGAGAAAGTACAAGCAATATAATGCTAATTAATAACTAATATGCTTCATAAGGTACAATACATTATTAATAATTGTGGCTGTTTAGTAAACTAACGGCCCTTATATTAACTACTCAGTCCTCCTCTATCATCTTAAAAAACGAACAGAAGAAGATGACAACAAAGCACGATAGTGTGTACATATAAAGTAAGTACAGATGTGCTAATCTATTGTAGAAATATAGGTGTGTTATGACTCTGTAATATATAGAAATATAGGACAGAAGTATTAGTTGGAGTCATGTGGGCATCTAGACAAAATGTCAGCCATCACATTATCCGCACCACGGATAGCTCGTACCGTGAAGTGAAAAGGTTGAAGAGCTATAGCATATCGAGTGGATCTCGAACTCTTCAAATTCTTAGTCTGAATAGCTGTAAGAGCTTTCTGATCAGTCTCTAGAATGAAATGTGCGCCCAGGAGGAATCTTTGTAGCTTTAGAATTGACCAAACCATCGCTAACAACTCACGGTCTAAAACCGAGTAGTTCCTCTCTGCCGCATTTAGTTTTCTAGAAATGTACATAACAGGATGCAGAGTATTTGCATATTCTTGCATCAGTGCTGCTCCAATCCCAGTGGATGAAGCATCACTCCGAAGAACAAAAGTCCTATCAAGAGTAGGTAATCTTAAGATGGGAGGAGAAGAAAATATATTCTTGATTTGGTCTAGTGAAGATTGGCATTCTTCAGACCAACGGACCAGATTAGGCGAACCTTTCTTCAACAATGTTGAGAGAGGTGCCATGATCGAAGATAAATTTGGAATAAATCTCCCATAAAATTGAATTAAACCTAAGAGACTCCTAACTTGTTTCTTCGTTTTAGGAACAGAGATGTTCAGTATTTTGGAAGTATTGTGGTCTTCTGTCTTCAAGAGACCATGACCAACACGATGACCCAGGAAAGAGATTTCACCAAAACCAACAAAAGCTTTAGAAGGTTTTGCTGTCAAATTATTCTCACGTAGAGTGGACAGTAAGTCATATAACCCTAAATAGTGATCTTCCCAGGTATCACTGAAGAGACAGATGTCATCTAAGTATGCGATGACATCCGAACGATGTGACAGAATTCGACGCATCATGCGAACGAAAGTGGCAGGGGCGTTCATGAGACCAAAAGGCATAACATTCCATTGAAATAGACCCCTAGGTGTAGAAAAAGCAGTAAGAGGTTTGGCATGCTCTGCTAAAGGCACTTGCCAATAACCTTTAGACAAATCAAGTTTAGTGAAGAATCTAGAATTAGAAAGTCTAATCAGTAGATCTTCTAACAAAGGCATCGGTTCAGCGTCGAACTTTGTGACCTGATTCAATTTGCGATAATCAACGCAAATTCGTATGTTCTTATCCTTCTTCCGGACAATAACCATGGAAGAAGAATATGGTGAAGTCGATGGTTCAATTATATTTAATTGAATCATTTCATCCAATTCCTTTTCCACTTGCGACTGAAAGTGTATAGGAATAGGATACGGCCTAACCCTAATTGGATTATTGTCGGTAAGAATTATGTCATGTTCTATGACATCTGTGTGTCCAGGAATGTCAGTGAGAACATCCTGAAATGTTTGTAACATCGACGAGACTTGTCGATGTTCGTCACCAGAAAGATTAGGAGAAACAGAAACGTTTTTCCAAGATTCCGTGGAATGTAATGGAACCACTGGAAGGGGAAGGTTGACATCAGAGAAGGTAGCTTCCTCATCCTGAATGACAGACAGGGATGAATAATGACCGTGAGGTGCAGGAGCATCATCCGTTGCTTGGAAAATAGGCAGCAAATAGTCCGGACGTTCGTGAAATTCCGAAAGCATGTTTATGTGGAAAGTTTTATGCTTTCCATCAATATCGACCACATAGTCAACATCGGAAATCCGAGAGACTATTGCATACGGACCTTTCCATGCAATAAGAAGTCTATTTTCCCTACTGGGGAGTAGGACGAATGCTTTGTCACCTGGACAAAGTTGTCGTAGACATCTATTCTTGTTAGCAAACTGTCTTGCCTTCTCTTTAGCAATTTCTGATGAAGCAGTTGCTAGCTTACATGCCTCAATGATCTTTTGTCTAAGAGCAATGACATACTCATATGAGGATTGAGTTTCATCGCTAATATCATCGGCAGTGATGAGATCGTGTAATAAAGACATAGGGCCGCGTGGACGCGCGCCAAAGACAAGTTCGAAGGGAGAAAATCCTGTGTGTTCATTAGGGACTTCTCTATAGGCAAAGAGAGCCGCGGGTAAAACCCTGTCCCAATCTTGAGGATGATCTTCAGTTATCTTACCAAGCAAAGTCTTGAGCGTTCTATTCAGACGCTCAACTAACCCATTAGACATAGGATGGTAGATACTACTGAGAGATCGTTCAATATGTAAGGTAGACATTACCTGTGACATAGTGTCAGATATGAGTTGAGTGCCATGGTCTGACAATATTTCTCTGGGGAACCCCAAGCGAGAAAATATCAACCAAAGAGCATCTGCGATATCTGTAGTAGATATGCTCTTAAGAGGAATAGCCTCTGGCCAACGTGTGCACATATCGACACATGTAAGGATAAACTGATGTCCTCTGGCCGACCTGACCTTAAATGGGCCAATAATATCTATGGCCATTTTCTGAAACGGCCGAATAGGAATGTCAGCAGCCTGGATAGGCGCAGCATGTCGTGGTCCTCTAGATTTGACCTCCTGACATACCTTGCATGATCGGCAGTAAATACGAATGTCCTTATTGACAAAAGGCCAAAAGAAAGCCGCAAGGACTCTCGACTTCGTACGGGCAAAACCCATATGTCCAGCACATTGCGAGTCATGAGCATGTTGTAATATTTGGACTCTCATGCTCTTGGGAACAAGAATTTGCGAATGTGCCGACGTAGTCGAATCTTGTACCATACGTACAAGTACGCCGTTTCTCATTGCAATCCAAGATTTTCTATTTGTATCCTGATTCGGATCACCTTTCTTCGCAAGAACGAAGAATTTTTTTAAAGAAGGATCTTCTTCTTGCAATTTTATGAAAGAGTCACGAGTAATCACTAAGTGACTATCTTGGCTATCAACTTCATTATCACTATTCAGTGAAGTTTCGGGTGTTTGTAGAGCTTGTGCTCTTGTAACTACTGCATTTGTAGCTTGCATGTTATTATCTTCCCAAGCAGCAATCTGCTGTGGGGTACACTCCCTAACTCCGTGAATACGACCAATAATAAGGTCCGCAATAGGATTAGGTAAGAGACAAGCATGCACATCTCCAGTAAAGAAAGGAGTGGCAATGCGAATTACAGCAGTAGGATATTTTTCTAGAGTGCCGCCAAATGTGTCACATTTAATAACCCTTCCTGTAGCACAAGATGGATCTACAAGCGATTGTCTAACACCAATAGTGGTGCATCCGGAATCGAAAAGTAGTGAGACCGGAGTATCATTAACAAGACCCTTATGTAGGATTAAAGAACCCCTCCCGTCATGCGCAACAGCAGCAGGAAGAGCGGGAAGTGGGTGACCACAACTCAAAGTAGTTATGGTACCCGGTTCGAATAAAGTACTGCATTGGGGGCATTTGTTTGCTCTCTCAAAGTCAAAAGCAGAACTAGTGACAGCGTCAAAGTTTTTACTATCAACAACATGATTACAGGCTCCCTCAGTTTCCTGTTGTACAGCATTAGCCTGCTGATATCTCTTTTTTTTGTGTTGAGATCTACCCCGACTATTATTACCTCTGAAGTTATCAGAGTTATTATTATCTCTGCAGTTATTATTGTCTCTATTGTAATTGTTATCCTGGTTCGAATACCAGTTTCCACGATTACTATCATGTTCACATTGATGCGAACATCTATTTGTTTGGTTTTGAGGTCTTCGGCAGGAATAACCTCTATTACCATATCCTCTTTTGAAATGCTTATAATTATTAGGGTGATAGTAACGAGTACTATCAGGTTGTCTCCAATTCTTCGAAGAAGAATCACCATGAAATTGATTTCCATGATTTTGACAGAAATTACCGCTACCCTTTCTATCAAAATTTTGTTGGGATCTACGAGCAAAGTTTTGACCATACGGAGCTGCCGAAGCAACTGGTAAACCTTCTTTCACCTTAGAGTTACCCCTGGTTATGTGTGGGTGCGCAGTTACGTATTGGCAACAGAAATCTTCCATTTCTTTTATTGTTTTAGGTTTACGTTCATGAAGGAAAGCAAGGAAAGACTCATTGACAGACGACATGACTTTGTCTCTAAGTATTAAGTCCATAAGTCCTTCATAAGTTTTTTCCGTCTTAGATAGTTCAACCCATCGTGAGAAAGTAATGCGTATTCTTGCAATAAACTCGGAGAATTCAACTCCATTTTCAGGTAACATGTTTTTAAATTGTAGACGATAGCCGTCTTCGTTAAGCTGATATTTCTTTAACAAAGCGGCCCTGACAACCTCATAATTGTTCTTGTCAGGTTCATCCACCATATTTAATATACTTAGAGCTTTACCTGTCAGTATCCCTGATAACTGATAAACATATTTTGCTTTGTCTATGTTATGAGCTGTACATGCTTGTTCAAATCTGTCCAGATAGAACATTATGTCATCACTGGAAGGACTAAATGTTGGTAACTTAATCTTAAAAGTATCATTATTAGCCTTACCAGAAGATGAACCCTTGTTTGAATCATTACCATTACTCATGCTCGTCAATTTCAATTTTTCCAACTCTAAAGCTAAGACCTTTTCTTCATGTTCCATTTTTGCTTTCTCTTTCCTCTCATCAGACTCTCTCTGTAATCTTCTTTCCTCAGCCTGAGCCTCTTTTTGAAGTCTTTCATTCTCAGCTTCTAGCTGTAGCTGGAGTTTTCTTTCCTCAGCTTCTGATTCCCTTTTTTGTTTTTCCATTTCCATTTGGAATCTTTTTTCATCCACCTGCATCTGCAGTTTCTTTTGTTCAGCTTCCATATGCAGTTTCTTTTGTTCAGCTTCCATTGCTTTATCATATCGAGCAGTTGCAAATTCTTCTAACTTATCACCAGTCTTGCCAAGCAATTTACCCTGCTCAATAAAGTGCTCAAATGTAGACATGTTGTCTAACATATGAGTCCAAAACCTGAAATAATTAACTAATTTATTTCAAACCTAAGTGTAACAAGTCTTAATTAAACACTTGTATATTCACATCACCTTATATTATCCCAGTCTCTGTGGGAAACAAGTCTCCAATCAAAGAACTTGTATATGAAATATCAGCACTCAATTCTTGATCATAAGTGCACTTCTCATTCAATAGTGCACGACACTATTCATCATTCATTTATCATCAGTGTAGTAGTAACAGTGCATTAGCATAGCCCATTAACTAATTACTATAACTGTAAACAATGACTATGTAAACACATGCAGAATGTAAACATTGAAAATGTAAACAATACAAACAATGTAAACAATAACAATGTAAACAATAACAAAGATCAGCAACAATACAAAAACTTTCGCAGAAATCAACTAAAAATAAAGCAGAAATTAATGAAATATCACAAAAAATGTGACGATATCTGCGATAGAATTAAACAAAATACATGACACCACAGTGTATAAACAAAAATGTTGTATGAAACTAAATTATAGACAAGAGTAGGCTAACAAATACAAACAAATCAAAACAAAACTAAAGAATGCGAAATAATAACGAAAACAATATTAAAACATGTCATCACAGCTAACATAAATAGCAACAGAAGTCGCTTAGCAAATTCCAGTATCGGAAATTTGCAAACCCTACAGAAAACGCTCACAATAGACGACCTCTATGACGTGGCATAATCTAACGGAGACACCACCCAACCGAGAACCCGCTGAAATATAAACATATAAATATACAAATAACATATAGACATATAACATATAGAATGAGATGATACACAGAAGACTCAGCAGAAGTATAAGGGCACAGTTTACATACAAACAGGCCACTTAACTTATAGGCTTCCAATCGTCGAACAGCAGAAAAACGGATGTCAATCAACGTCCTAAAGAGCGAAGCTCCAACGATGATGGCACATCTGAACTGCTTCCACTGCTAACACGATGGTACAAGAGCTTCTGAAGTACTGTGTGTTGAGTTGTTTCGGCACTTGACCTTCTAATCCAAAAGTAAGTTGATGGAAATCGGTACTTGGCCTTCTTCAGAAAACAACCCGTTTCAACCGGCACTTGACCTTCACAAAAACGACAGCACTGGAACCTTGACAGCAGCAACTTGCTTGACTTGCGTAAAAGATAACAGCAGTCCGAGTTATCCGGCAACATGTAACAACGCCGGGTACTGTCAAATTCTTGTTTCCGTCAAAAAATTGAAATTTTGACTTTTACCGGGCAACGCCGAGTACTTTGAAAATTTTGAAGATGTTGACTGTATTGAAGAATGTTAATTTCTTGAAGGATGCTGATGAATTCTTGTTGAAAATGAAGTGGGTAAGGGACCCCGTGTTTGCTAGTACCAGAATCAAACCAGCTTATGGCCACCAAATGATGCGTGATGCCATATGATGATGGATGGTATCCGCATGTCTGGTTTTGTGTAGTGTGCAGATGTGTTCAGTCAAAACAATGTTCATACAAAAATAACAGGGCAATCCACATAGGACGTCAGTAAACTCACGACGTATAAAGTCAATGATTCTTGAAACAGCCGTTGACGTTTTTCTTCATTATTTATTGTGGACGCCACAGTGACAAAATGGTTACGCAAATGTGTAGGCACATCAAACAGTCATTATCACAGCAACATTCAATACAGCAATAGACGGTAGACAGCATTACAATGATGAGTCAGATGCATGTTATATTTCAAAGTGCTGTAAATGTAGTCAGGTGAAAAACTCCATCCTTTTCTATAACAGCCAGGAGATAACCAGATGTATGAGATCAGTTCACTCTCCTTAGTTTGACTTCAGCAAGACAGACACGTCTGCCGAAGTATAAATAATGTCCACAAAAATATCCTCTAGATAATAAAGGTTTTCCAAACCTAATTCATTTAACAAAGTAGCAAGTAATGGTCCTTGGTACATGCATCAACCGATGCAGTACAATGCAGCGACATGTGAGCTGGGAAAAAAACATCTCGTGGCGACGACTTTCGGAGACAGGCTATGAATCGAAATCGCTCACGACCCAAAATCGATAGAGTCAATGAAAAAGTCAATTTACCTTGCTTTCATGAAATACACAGAAATATCACGCCTCCCGACATGTGGGAAAACACTAGAGGTATTATCTCGAATAAACGAAATATCCATTAAGAGGACTACACATCCCTGACAGAACAAAAAATAGCGGAGATCCCCTCTTCAACGAGGCATCTCTTTCGCCATTCCAAATCGCTCACCCCACTAGTCGTGGGCGGAAACCGATCGACCAAACAACAAGACAAGTCATGCGCAGTCCAGCGCAAAAATGACCACAGCTCAAACTTAACTGCATTCGATACCAACGCGAGAAGACAAATGCTTACCGAGAAAAGTGACTATAAATTCCAAGCAGTTGTTGCCCTTGCGTTATAAAACAGACATTGAAACAAAACGATGTTGCGAGAATTTATCACGCAACAGTAAACCTAGTCTTAATTCTCCTATCAAAAATCTACGACAAATGGGTTCTCGTCCGTAGGATTTTGAACTTAGAAGAAGAAGACGAGTACGACAAATGGTGTCTCGTCTACGGTAATTGAACCCAAAATCCTAAGCAACGAGCTACGACAAATCTGGTCTCGTGTAACTGGATTTTGAACTTAAGATTTTTATTCTGTAATAGAGTAAGAGTGTGATGTCTTGTGAGTTGTTATATCTTTAAATAATTTATCCCCTAGACTAACGATCTGTTTAAGAGCGTGCTGACCACACTAACTGATAGTTTTTTCCACAGCATTTAGAAAAAATATACATTTCAGTTACAGGTTGATTGTCGGAATATATGGTAATTAATGTTGATTGTAATACTAAACGCTGGTAAAGTTTTGTGAGTGTATAACATTCACAAGGGTTCTGAAGCAGGAAGGTGTTTGAACTAAAGTTAAGGAGTGCGTTTCGGACTATCCGTCCAGATTAATTGCCTCCCTCACCCTAACTGTCTTCAGGGGTAAACTTATAGTGGATTTAAAAATTAAGGGATTATTTTTCTCTTTAATTTTTGCCATAATCATTGTGTTTTCCACTGTAGCAACTTATTTTTCAGGGATTAATCCTAACTACCATTTAGTTGGCGTAGTCGTGTTTTGCATTAAGTGCTTTATTGCCGATAATAGCAGCGATAGTTAGATTTTATTTTGGAGGAGGTATCCCAGGGTTAAGGATATCATCTTTTGTATTTTTGGAAAATTTTTCTCGTAAGTGTTAGGAACCAGGTTATTCTTTTTCCTATTTTCTATCTCCACGTGTCTCAGTCACTGACATAATATGGCCGAGAGGGCAAAGCTTAGACAACTCCTCAGGGACGAAGCGAGAGAGGAGGGACTGGAAGGAGAGGAAGCGAAAGCATTTGTCAGAGACGAACTTGAGAGATATGATGCGGAGAGGAAAGAAGAAGAAGCTAGGAAGAAAGAAGTGGAAGACCGGCTATTACAGCAGAGGAAGATGGATGAGGAAATGGAAATCCGCAGGGTGAGAGAAAGAGAGAAAGAGAGACAGCAAGAAGAAAGAGAGAAGGAGAGACAGCATGAGAAGGAGAGGGAGGAGAGAGAGGAAAGAGAGAAGGAGAGACAACATGAGTTGGCTCTTAAAGCTCTAGAACTTCAGAGCCGTGGGGCTGCCTCTACCTCCAGCAATGGAGAGTCTTCTCCTCATTCTTCCTTAATTGATCCTTCTAACAGTCAATCTCTTCACCTCACTGCTATGTCTTTTCCGCTAGAATCTTTCCCTTGTCCTAAAGAGAAGATTGACACTTGGCTAGAAAAATTTGAGAAAATTGCAACTCTGTACGGTTTAGAGAGGTCGCGTTGGAACATGAAGCTTTCCCAGGCTTTGAAAAGTTCTGCGTATGATGTTTACGCTAAGCTGGAAAGTAGCCAACAAGACAACTATGACTTGTTGAAGAAAGCGTTACTGGAGCGCTTTGAAATGAACGCTCGCAAGTTTTTGCAACTGTTTCGCAACAGCCGGAAAGAGAATTCTGAAACTTTTCACCAGTTCTCATCTCGTCTTAAGGGATATCTAACAAAGTGCCTTGAGCTTTCGCAGCTCCCCTCTACCTATGAAGGTCTTGAGGAATTTGTTTTAACAGAACAAATAAAGAACACATTGTCTGCTGATACCCGGAGATTTCTCGCTGAGCAGGGGGCAGAAAAACTTGAAGACATTTTGGAAAAGTCTGAGCGTTATCACAATGCGCTGGCTGAACTACCGGCCACAAAGCGGAAACCGACAGAGGAGCATTTTCGAAAACATAACCTAGAGCAATCTTCTCAGGCTTCTAACCAAAATAACCACAGAGAAACTGGACCTCAAAACCCCCCTCCTGAAAAATCCAAGTTCTACAAGAACAAGTACCCCAACCACCCCAAACAGTCTGATCAACCCGACCGCCCTACATGGCAGCGTAGCCAGAAAGGACAAGGTGGCAAAGGGAGAACCCCTGAGCACGGGACATATGATCAGACCGCGCACACCGAGCCGAAACGCATCGGATGCTTATTGACAGTCTCGCAAGGCGGAATTATTGACAGTGATTCCCAACCTGTTGGGGATAGACCCTCAACGCGAGGTACTGTTACTTTGAACGGTTCTCAAACTTCTTGCTTATTTGACACGGGGCTTTCTTATGATTGCATTGTTGCCAGAAAGCTGGTTAAACCCGGTCAAGAGACAGGAGAGACCGTCAAACTTTGTGGAGTTCGTAAGAGTGATGCACCTACAGCGCTTCCCATTGCATTGGTGGAGATACACTCTGATTTTGTCAGAGGCATGATCAAAGCAGCTGTTATGGATGATCCCATCTACCCAGTCATACTCGGCGGGAGATACGTGTGTATTGGGAAACCGGAAGAGCCGATTGTGGCAGCAGTAACTACAAGAGGGCAAACCAAGAAGGAACGGGAGCCTGCGCCTAATTTGCTACCTATGGAACTTAAAGAAGCGCAATACAAGGACCCTACTTTGGCACCCTGCTTTAGGAAACTGCCCATGGCTAAGGAACCCAAACAGCACGGGGACATTTTTTCTAAGGATGGCGTACTTTATCGGAGAACGGGCAAGCCTGACCAAGGTTACAACCAGCTCCTAGTACCGAAACAGTACAGAAGCCAAATCCTAGAAATGGGGCACTCTCTTCCCTTTAGCGGACATATGGGACAGAACGCCACAAACCAACGTATAACCACTCATTATTGGTGGCCAGGAGTGAATACTGATATTATCAGGTACGTCAAATCCTGTGCCCAGTGCCAACGTGTACCACCCAAGCAACGGACACCCCCAGTCCACATGGGTGAAATGCCAATAATGGGAACACCATTCGAACGGGTTGTGATCGACATTTTAGGGCCTTTCGAAAGGACTAAAAGAAGGAACAGGTTCATCCTGACCTTAGTCGATACATGCACTTTATGGGCAGAAGCTATCCCGCTAACATGCGCAGACGCCAAGCATGTCGCAGAAGCCCTCGTGCAGATTTTCACTCGGTTGGGATTCCCTCAGCAAGTGTTGACGGATAATGGATCTCCATACCGAAACCTGTTGATGGATGAGATCGTTAAGATCTTGAGGACCCAGCACATCCACACTAAGCCATATACTCCGGCCGGAAATGGGCTCGTGGAACGTGCAAATGGAAACCTCACCATGATGCTAAGTAAGCTGGCACAAGTGAAACCTGAAGATTGGGATCTCTGTATTCCTGCAGCATTATTTGGCTACAGAGAATCTCCTCATACTTCCACAGGATTTCCGCCAGCTACACTCTTATTCGGCAGACCCATTAAGGGCCCGCTTGAAGCCTTACTTCAGTCTCTGACAGACGAGAAGGCTGATGAGACAGTTGTCTCAGCCAGTAAATATGTGTCGGTTTTAAAGGAACGGTTGAAACTAGGGTGGGACCTAGCAACGACTAACTTTAAGCGAGCACGCACCAAGCACGCTAACCGATACAGGAAAGTCGCGGAAGAGAGAGAACTGGAAGCAGGAGAGAAAGTTTTGGTGTTGCTCCCTACCGAGAACAACCAACTGAAGATCGGATGGCAAGGGCCGTTTACCGTCCTGAAAAAGATTTCTAAGGCTAACTATCAGATCTCTATTGAAGGAAAGGAGAAGGTTTTCCATTTAAATCTCTTAAAGAGATACTTGGAAAAACCAGTGCCAACCTCCGACCATCTCCTGACGATCGCCAAAACTGACGAAGATGACGATAGTGGCAGGGATATTCCACCGCTATCACAGGAAATCTTTCAAAAATGTCAGAAGCGGCGACGCTCTTTCAAGCGCGCATATGAGACATTCCAGGGGAAGGAAACTTTGAGGAGTGGACTTGAGTAGGAATTGGACAGAGATGGAGGGGGAAGAGGAGAGGGAAGAAGACAGACACCCCGAAGCTACGGTTATAGGAAATTAAACTCCATAACGTAGACATGGAGTGCTTCCATATCTTAAAGGGGGAGGCTCTGTCACGTAGGGTTTATATTCATTTAATTTCCTACATCTTCTTCCTATTCTTTCACCCGAATTCTCTCTTTTATTATCTCTGTATTTCCTTTTTCCTGTATATTTTTTCATCCATTCGTTTTGCGAATATTATTTTCATATAATTCGCAAACTTTACCTGTTTTCCTTTCTCTAAAACTGAGAATCGCACCTGGGTGGTATTGCGTACATGTCAGTCGCGCTGGTCGGACGATAGGCGTGAATTTACAGCATTCGCTAGACATTCGTCTGAGGGTCTCTGGCCTGGGGCGTGAAAATTCACCCGAGGGACATGGAAAGTAGACAGTGAGTCTGCATTTCAGTAAACGCATGAGGTTTTTCGTCAGAAAAAAACCCGGCTTAGCGTGAAAATCCACTCCGCACTGCAGACGGTGGTCTGAGATTTGCAACTCATGCAAGCCCTCGGCCACTGATGGCTGTTACGTCACGCGATAAGCGGACGAAGGTGTTATACGGACAGGGGAGACTATTTCGCTTGGCGAAATAAGATTAGGATCCTGTGTCCGATTTTAAAGATATTGGCCTAGTTTGAAACTTTAATTTCATTCTCGCTCATAGACTCACAGTAGATAGGTTGCTCGTAAACAGAATAGCTGTTAGCGAAGTATCTCAGTTTGTTTCGGCAATTTGTCGAACTTCTAGACTTCCAGAAATACTTTCAGCATTTTATTCTTAAGTTGTGCGACTACTTGTAATTCTGTGGTTGAGGTAATTAATATGATAGATATATAGATTTTGTGAGTGTTAAAGTGTTAAATCGCTTAATTCATTTTAATCTATTTCTTTAGCGCAGAAGAGAAATAAAGTGGTAGGCTATTATATTCTCTAGGGAAGCATTCAGTGGAAAGCAGACTAAAATTAAAAAATTCTAGCTTATAACGGCAATTGTAGCTATTTATGAATTTAATTTAACCGCTAATACTCAGTCGAGTGTATTTTTCTAAACTAACGTATAAACTCTAGAATCGAGCCTCATGAATGGTGACGGAATACGCACGTGTTCCTAATTCATGAGGATTGCTGATTTTTAAATATAACTTACGTCACGGGAAGTTTAAATGATAAGCAAAGCTCTCTGCTTGCAAGTTTAAATGTAAGTTATAACCAGTACAGATTCTGTTTATTATATTATATGTGTTATTTTTCCTCCACACAGTGAAAGTTTTGGGGTGACCCTAACTTTACCAGCACCTAGTAGTAGTTTCCATACTTGTGAAGAAATAGACAGTCCTTATTTTGAACCACGTGGGTTTCTTAAGTACCACTGGTCTAACAGTGCATATGCAACCCGAGTTAGCCAGAAATACTATCTCCCAATAACGGGTTTTCAAAGACTGTAATGATAAATACTGGACCTTGGAGCCAGATCTTAATTTCTTCTAGAAAAACTCTACGTAATCTTTCTGCCTGGTGGCGCGAAATACTTCAAGTATTAACTAACATTTCCCGACTATATATATATATATTTTTTTGTGGACAAATCTGTGGTGTGACTAAAGTGAATCCTATACTGAGGGAAGGCACCGACCTGACATTCATCATTTCTAGAAACCTACGCTATTGACACTGTGCTCTGCTAACTCCCGCGCCTGGAATAATTTTAGGTGACTTAATCAGACATTTGAACAAACTTGCACACCCAAGTAGTCGTTCCCGGAGACTCCAAGTTAAATACGTCTTTTGGAACTGGGGACTTCTTGGCAGAAGACTGCATTTTTTGAGTCTGTGTGAAAATCTAAAATCAGTGTGTTCCAAGAGGCAGCGAGCAAAGTCGTGAGTACATGTATGAGAGGCCATGGCGGAATGAATGAGCGTACGCTGGTTTGAGTGATATTTTCACTATTATATCTTTGACACCCTGTTGCTGTCCTAATTTTTTTTCAATCTGCATAATTTGTTGCTATGGCTAGAGTTCTTGTGTTTTTGTCTTAGGTTAAATCAGATTTTTTTTTCAAACTCTGTGCATATAATTACGAGATAAAACAACGAAAACTCTTAGAACCAAACCCTATGTATCTGTGACTCTGGCGCCATCATCTGTTCTCTTAACGGGGCTGGGCTAAACCTAGAGTTAACACTATAAGGGGGCTATCATCCTTGCAACATTTCCTTGAATTTTTATGACTATGTGTATATGTATTCTCCTTGATGTACTTTCTCTGATGTTGTGAGCCGATTTTTTCCTGATATTAAAATCGCTCTTGAACTTAATAATAGTGTTTGGTCAGCTCGTTCTAGATTATATATATATCTTTTCGCTTTCAGAGACAGCCACTATATCAAAATCTATCATCTCACGTGTGTGGAAATTCTATTACCTTTCACTAACTCTCACTGAGTCTATCACCTATTCAAACCTATTCAGAAGGGACCAAACCTAGTCTTAATTCTCCTATCGAAACTCTACGACAGTGGTGTAAAAATTGTTGGATGAACAACCATAACACCGAATATTGTAGAAGAAAAACTCCTAATTTCGCTGCAATTAAAACGGGGAGAAAGGGAGTAAAGGTCAACCCTGCTGAACAACAGGAACCTTACCACCCCCCAGTGTGTGAAGATGTAACATGCAATGGAGTCACTATAAGATGTTTGTATGATACTGGATTAGATTATGATTCAGTTGTGAGTTCCCACCTGGTGCAGGCAGATCAATACACCACAGAAACAGTGGAGATTCAAACTGCAACCAAGGACGTAGCGACCATGACACTACCCATCGCTAGGATAAATGTGAAAACGCGATATGTGGAAGGAATCATCAAAGCAGCAGTGATAAATGAACCAATCTACCCTCTGATACTGGGGTGTAGATATGTCTTCTTGGGGAATCCCAAGAGACCTGTGATCATGGCAACAGTGCAGACCAGATCACAGTCTAAAAAGGAGGAGGATAATCCCATAAATACCCATCCAGATGAGATGAGGAAGGCACAGGCGGAGGATAAGACCCTCAAGCCTTGTTTTAAGAAATTGCCCAAATGTCATACACCTCCAGGCAAGGGAGACTTCTATATCAAGAACAAATTGATTTATAGGAAGGCTGGAACTGGATCCAATGGTCACGGACAGCTGGTCCTTCCCATTTCATATAGGAAAAAAGTGTTGGAACTAGGGCATGCGATTCCCTTCAGTGGTCATATGGGGATCAGCGCAACAGGACAGCGTATAGCTTGTAATTATTTCTGGCCAGGGATAACTGAAGACATAAGGAGATATGTAAAATCCTGTCCAGAATGCCAACGGGTAACTCCAAAACACTGGACTGCTCCAGCAACTTTAGGGGAAATGCCCATAGTGGGAACACCCTTTGAAAGAGTTGCAGTGGACATTGTGGGACATCTCACTCGGACCAAGAGGAGGAACAGTTACATTCTGACTCTGGTGGACACTTGCTCTATGTGGGGAGAGGCAGTAGCCCTGTAATCAATCGATTCGAAACATGTGGCAGAAGCATTACTCACAATCTTCACCAGGTTAAGCTTTCCCAACCAAATATTGACTGATAATGGCTCTCAGTTCAAGGGGAAACTAACGGAAGAAGTATTCAGGATCTTTCAAGCCAAACACTTTCATTGTAGCCCATACCATCCACAAGGAAATGGCCAAGTGGAAAGATTTAACGGGACACTCATGTCGATCCTGAGAAAGTTGGCACATGAAAAACCAGATACATGGGACCAATACCTTCCCGCCACCCTGTTTGCCTATCGGGAGGTACCCCATAGTTCAACCGGTATGGCCCCGGCAACCTTGTTATTTGGAAGGCCAATAAAAGGTCCATTGGAAGCATTGTTAAGGACATGGACCGATGAAAAGGCAGAAGAAAATATTACCTCATCATATCAATATGTGAACGAGCTGACCACTCGTCTTAAAACTGGCTGGAAACTTGCCAATGAAAATTTGAGACAAGCCAGGAAAAAAGCATGCTGCCTATTACAATAAGAAAGCGAAGAACAGAGAATTAGCTGTGGGAGAGAAGGTGCTCCTTCTACTGCCCGGCAGCCATAATAAATTGCAAATTTGATGGCAAGGTCCATATACAGTTCTAGAGAAGGTGTCTGGAACAAATTATAAGATAGATAAGAAGGGGAAAGAGAAAATCTATCATGTGAATCTCCTGAAAAAATATCTGGACAGAGAAAACCAGGAGGAGACACACCTACTGACCTTGTCTGTTGAATGGAAATGAAAAAGGAACCACTCACCTCTCATGAATATCCTTTACATCCCTGTGAGACCGCTGCACAGGTAAAAATCAGTACACACTTGACGAAAAATCAGAGGGAGAGAGTTCAACAGGTTCTGAATGATCATACAGATGTGTTAACGGACAGACCGGGGCATACAAATTTATTAGAGTATGATATGAAACTCATAGACCTAACACCAATCTGTATGAGAGCCTATTCGATCCCGTTCGCTAAGGAAAAAGCTTTGAAGGAGGAGATAGTTTATCTTTTGAGAGAAGGAATTATCTCGCACAGTGAATCTCCTTACAGCTCCAGTGTGGTTCTGTTAAGAAAACCCTCTGGAGAACACAGACTGTGTATAGATTACAGGAAACTGAATGCTGTCACAGAAGGTCAGATGGATCCATTACCTGATACAAATCAGCTGTTTGCCAGGCTGAATAAAGCTAAATATTTCTCTAAAGTGGATCTGAGCAAAGGCTACTATCAGATTCCAGTAAAGCCGGAGGTTATACCTTATTTAGCCTTTAGCACCTCGGAAGGACATTATGAAATTAACATGTTGCCATTCGGGCTGAAAAATGCACCGAGTGTGTTTTCGAGGATGATGAGAAAATTACTGGATCCCCTGAATAATCCATGCATCACCAACTTCATGGATGATATTCTCATAGCGACTGAAACATTTGAGGAACCCATTAACTCTCTGGAGATGTTGTTTAAGCGACTTAGAGAGACAAATTTGACAGCTAGACCGACGAAATGCTGTGTTGGATGTAAAGAGCTGGAATTCTTGGGACACACAGTACATAAGGGAAACATGACCCCTGACCCCAAGAACCTGAAGAAGTTGAAAAGAGCACCAAGACCACAGACAAAGAAAGATATGCGATCTTTTGTCTCATTATGTGGTTCCTACCAAAAGTATATTAAAAACTAACTCCATATGTGCTCCATTGACTGATTTAACGCGCAAAGGAAATCCTGATAGAATTACTTGGTCAGCGCAGTGTGAATTAGCCTACCAAGAGTTGAAGGAAAAGCTTACAAGCAGGCCTATTTTGAAATTACCTGACTTGAGTCAAGAATTCATTGTGAGAACGGATGCTAGTAATATAGGTTTGGGTGCAGCTCTATTACAAAGGTCAACTTCACTTGATGGGGAATTAACCCCAGTAGCTTATGCTAGCCGTAAGTTGAACTCAGCAGAACAAAAATATTCAACAAGTGAAAAAGAATGTTTAGCTGTCATATGGGCTATAAAAAGTTCCAGATTTATCTTCATGGTAAATCATTTAAGATCCAAATAGATAATAAACCACTCGTGTGTCTGTCCCAAGCAAGGCATGAAAATGCTAGATTATTACGTTGGTCGTTGCTCCTACAGCCATACCAGTTTTCCATAGAATATATTCCAGGCAAAACCAACGTAGGTGCAGATTTTTAAGCAGACATCCGTACGACGAACATCAGAGTAGTCACCAGGCATAGGTAGTAAATTTATCTATGTGCATTTAGAAGTAGGAACTGACATATGATAGTCTGTTCTAAGTGGGGAGATATGTGGTGAACTTCTAAATACAATATCTAAATTAGAATATAACAGTATAGTGCATAAAGTCAAAGATAGGATAGTACTAAAAATTTCGGCGAGAATCTTAGTCGTCGCCTACGCCTTCAGCGTATTATTTGATAACGCGTTGGCCGAACCAAAAAGGGTACCCTATTTTTCAAATTCGACCTTGAGATAAACGTACCACTTTTCCAAGTTCAAATGAAGTATGTGCCTAGAATACATTGTAGAGGGGAGGGGAGAGGATAGATAACGCAACGCAAATCACGTCTCACATTGTTTCTAAAAATAAAACCAACTTGCTAGCCTTGCCCTTAGGTGGTTTTCAGAATACGAGGAAAACGTTAGCAAATGTGGACACTACGGTTATGAAAACACGCTTAGCTCTTATTGCGAATGACGTAATTAGCTTGAAAGTACATGGAAAAAGAATTGAACAGGAGGTAGTTTAAAAATAAACAACTAACATAGAAAAAAAGATAGAATTTTGAACCAAGCCACTTAGCCCCATAACAATCATATATTCGTGTACCTGAAGACTTGCTGACCAAGAAAATGTTGTTAGTTATCTAATTAGTCTATTAAATAATCAAATATTGATAATAATACAAAGAGAATGGGAGATACTGTCAGGTCAAGTCATGTCTGCTTAGATTGGATAGCATATTTTATTGAAGAAAAAATTAGGTGAAAGAAAGGCTAAGACAGTACGATGAAGTGGATTGGATGAAATTTGAAGGAAGCCGAAATATTATTGGCTGACCTAAATATACAAATCTAGTTGGTAGTAGTAACGCATAGTGGTTTGAGATATTTTTTTAAAAAAAGTTTCATTAAAAAAAAAGAGATGCTTGGTCTCATTGACCAAAGCTTTTTACCTGATAGGAAAAGTAGGCTGCTCGCTGCCATTTTTTCAAAATATTCAGAGGAGCAAACAGCGATGAGCAGACCTGTGTTTTGTTTTAAAAAAACTAACAACAGAAAGCAGTCTGAACAGAGGCAGTGATGAAAGTGTGCCATATTCTATTGCCTAATTCATCGTTACTTGTTTATATTTCCTTGATATGTGGTAAGATTGATTTTATTGACTTTTAATTAAAAAAGAGTTGTGTATAAGAAAAGGCCATGGAAAAAGATTGTAATTAAATGGTTCCATGACAGACTTAGGCATGGCCTAGATGTTGATCCATCATATAATGGACCATCCAAGAAGTTTAGAACTACAGGACTATATATATGATGGTCATACAGGAACATTACACCTATCTTATTGCATGGAAAAGATTACTGCAGGAATGACAGAGGCGTAGCATCCATTAGGGAAGAGAAAAGAAAACTGGTACAATTTATTCCATCAAACTAAAGTGGAGAAGCAGGGTTGTCCGAGAGAGCTGACCATGTTCTTTTGTAGTGAATGTATGTTTACATGTAAATTAGGAGGAATTAGTTTGATATTAAGACAGAACCATAACTTGCATTGACAGGGGTTCCTGCTGGCACTTGTCTGGTGCTGGTACTCGATGATAGAGAAATTCAGCACTATTTCTAAGAGTCGCTGGCACCTGCTGGTATTAAAGAAGTTCAAGACCAGAGGAGACTGAAGTGTTTGGCCAAACCAACTACAACTGCTGTGATTCTAGGACCCAGATAAGTGAAATATCTGGCCTGGGAAAACTTATCACGACTAAAGAAAAATCTCCTGTATAGACAAAAAGTTCGTCCAAAAGACTAACATAAACAATCCTAGTGAAACAAGAGAACGTTGGGATGATGATAATCCCCATACTTGCCTACTAGTACCAGTAGTAAATAGAGTAATTAACATCAACTTGAAAATTTGTAACAATGTACTATGGACATATTGTCTGCTGTATGTAAATATTTTTATATATATTTGTAAATATATCTATCCATCTAAATTGATTCTCATTGAACTGTAGTCCTGACCAAAACAACTTTAGGCTCAGGACCAATAAAGTTTAACAAAAGAAATTTTAAATATAAACTTTAAAAGCTGGAGTTAGTTGAGTTTATCATAGTATTTAATACATGTTTTTATATGTTTTTGTATTGAGATTCTTTAACAACACTCTTACAATACCCTAGACACTTTACGTAGCTTTCAGTCACCCTAGTCAATAAAAATATAACTTAGAGTGAGATCGTAGGGTGGTAACAAGAAAGGTACTCTGTAACACAGCTGTCCATTGTTTACCTCAGAGACCTTCACAGTTGATCTCACTCAAGTACAACTATATGCACACCATTCTTCTTAACATCTAAACCCATCACATACATTCAGCAGCATTCAAACAGCAAAGTAGTTACGAGTATTGTAAAAGCCTAGTTAATTAAGCACTACTTTACGTGAAAGATTGTTATTTGGTCTGCACTAGTTAACTGATTTACATTTGATTACATTCTTTCTTTTCAGTAGTTAAAAAAAATGGGGGGGGGGGGGGAGGGGGGGGGAAAGCGGGTTGGAGATATCTGTGACGTTATATAAGAGAAAAGGGGGTGGGGGGAGGGTCTGGGGTTTTGTGACGAAGTTTGACAACGGGATTGGTTAAAAATAGCAAAAATTGCGTGACGTCATATGTAGACGCCCCCATTTGTCTTGCATCTACTTTCAGCTATGGTATAAAAAAGGCAAGATCCTCAATAGAATCTAGATCATCGATCTGTTTTCTCAGAGTCTACTGAATTCCATTTCTTGTAGCTGATTTGTTTTTGTAATCCAGTTTATAGCCTGTACTTTCCTGATTAGTTTTTGTTTGTCTGTAATTCTTGTTCAGGTGTGTTTTGGTATGTGTATGTTTACTCAGCTTTGAGGGTGTGTAGTTCGTATTAATGATCCATGTCCTGTTATTGTGTTTTTTTTAAATTGCAGATAATGTTTCGTGCAACCGGTGGGGGGGGGGGGGGGGGGGGGGGGGGGGTGGGATGTGAGTGGAGGGAGTTGGTTGTGGAGTTAGTCAACAAATTTTCCCACTCTGACTCCAGAAACTTTAGAAGTCCGACTCTGACTACAGTTTTTTTTAAAATTAGTGATATGGCATTAAATGATGCACATATATGGAGACATATGTATGGTATGTGTGTGAATAATTGAATACGTGGTTTTCGTAGACTACATTTTAAACCATTCATTCGGGAGCCGCGCTGGTGTAATGGCCTCGGCGTTGTACTGGCGACCAGGTGTTCATGGTTCAAACCCGGGCGTCGGCGTTTGAAGAAATGTTTACGGCCGGAAATTTGACTGAATAGCCTGAACGGCTCCTGTGATAAACCCTCTGTGGATGGGAAGGAGCGAAGCTCCTGACCGGGTTGGAAGGAAAGTCCTCAGGTTCCCCAGCCTCGCAATGATATGTCATTGGGCCGAAGGGCTGAAAGCCCAAGTGCCGCTGGTTAAGAAAAAAAAACAAAAAAAAAAACCATTCATTCATACGGTATTACAAAATAACAAATCATCCACACTTGCACACAAATGACTGCTTTGCCAAACACCATAAGGCAAAATAGTTTCATGTTAACAATGACGGGAAAATTGATAGTGTATATAGTTTATTTTCCTTTCTTGTGTGTGTGACAGCCTGTGGTCGCTGTATCATGAATCATCTATGGCAATGTCTGTCCAGATTCGCTTACCTCTGTGGTTAGCTATGATATGCTGTATACCACACAGTCACACACACACACAGCACGTGATGCGATAACGCCATAGTAATTTGAATAGTGTTTATTTACATATGAAAGGATCATTGCTGTCTGCTCTGACCTCCACATTTGGTCCATCATAGAATATATAATGTAAGTTCTTTCTTTCCTCACTCTCTCTCGCTCAGTATCGAATCTACACCTTCTGACCTTTTAACCATCAGTGATCATGCAGGTGCTATAGTCTCTAGTTCTGTTCTTTCTTCCTTATAATTTCTTATGTCTATTGTTATCTATCATCTCAGTGTTCAGGTTATCTATTGGTAGACCGGGCCTCTCCGGGGATGTTGTTTTCCCTTTTATCACTGAGGAACATGACTACTGTCTATATGTATCATGAATCACTCTACGTACCTTTTCCCTTTCCGAATAAAACTAACTCACACCGTTTTCTCCTTCTAGACAAGAATTCCCATTATTCAATATTTCGGGTTAATCATTACCCAAAACTACTTCTTGTCCATGAAATATTCATCCTTTAAACTACTTCAGTATGCCATTAACATGGCTCCTAGCGTACGTGCCATCTGCACACTAACTCACGCCTTCTGGACTGCCCGCTGAGAAAAGCGTGATTCCCCAGATTTATCGTTCACCTCTGTCATGCGCAACATTGTTCGCGCATCTCCTTTTTATACTCTATCTGAACCTTCACATTCCTAGTTCTCTTTATTCCTTCCCTTTGACTGTACATCGTTCCCTAACTGCCACATTATCTCCCTTTCTCCCTTAAAAATAAATTATTTATCCGTAGGAGAAAAAATTTATTTTCATGACTGTACCAACACTATTATTGTACTTGTCCTATATACAATAAAAATCTTTAGCAATGTGCTGTTACCACCCTAGCTCAGCACATTACCAATTCTTATCTGTGTCAAAGGACAATTTCCCTTTACACAACACAATTAAATTGTACTGAGAACATACATTTATCAACATCTCGTTCCCATTTATGACCACTCATCTTTGCTGTTTCTCCTATCTGCTCATATTACATGATTTCAAAAACATACATTTGACATGTTATACATTCCACTTCCTTAGTGGTCTTCATTTCTTTTTTTTTTTTTCACATCACTTAGCATGTCATTATTTTCTTACATTACAACATATTATCATAACAAAACTGAGGAATAACTCTTTTCCCGTCAATTTTCTTAAGTGACTTTTCCTCTTCACATTTATGACTGTTCTTAACCCTCGTCTTTCTCACTCACATTCTTCCAATTGTGTACTTAACCATACAAAGTTTATTTCCTTTTACACATCCAGTCACTCCTGTTGTCATACACGTAAACTCCTCATATAGTATTATCTTCTGTCACCACACACCCGGTGTGAATTGTCTGGCCTTCCTCTTCTCTCGTATAAATCCAAACATATCTTCTGTCATGTCTCCCTATATACATGGTTCATGATGGCGTGAGCCATTTACTATCATGGCAACACTGAATTGCCATCCTTCTATCCACCCTTTGCTAACTAGACTCCTGTCCTTTGTCTACTACGCAGAAATATTTTCAACTTCTTTGGTCTACCTATCTTAAACCGCGTTGTCGTTTTGACCTACTTGCGTATTTTTCTGCTGCTGACCTGTCACTTGACTTCCTTTTCCACAACACTGTCTCCCAGTGTCTGAATTTCTGTTATATATGTTCGATGAGGGTTATCCTCAATAGACTCACATTTGTAGTCTGATAAACACCGCTCTTAACGTTTTTATATGTTTTTCGTTCCCTCCCTGGAACTTCTCTTTGTGTTATCTCCTTTTTCCTTCTCCACAACACTGTCTCTCCATGTCTAAATTTCTACTGTATATGTTCGGTGAGGGTTACCCTCCATAGACTCACATTTGTAGTCTGGCAAACGCCGCACTTAACGTTTTTTTAATATGTTTTTCGTTCCCTCCCTTGAACGTTCTCAACACATTTTTTTCTCTTCGTGTAGTACGGAGAAAAAAAAATGATTTCTCCCCAAAATCTTCATAAGACTCGGTCACTGCCGCAAAAATCTCTCTTTGCCATTTGCCCCATGGCTTCTCACTTCTACATAAGTTCCTTCTAGAACTATCTCTTCTATATGTCCGTGGCATCCTTCCTGTGGCTTCTCAATATTCCCGTCACTTCTCCGTGACTCTCAGTTTTCCCATATTTATATATCTAAGCGATTCTCTTGTGTTCGCCATCTCCCATGGCCCTTAATACCTCACCGTCCAATCTCTCAATTACTCACTCTTAATTTCGCCATCTCTTATAGCTCTTCTTCTTCCCACATAATATCCTCGTCATTTTTCGTGACCTTTTATCCCTCATCTCCCCCTCTACTTCACTTAATATCTATATTTTCTTTTTCCTTTATTTCTCTTCTGACTTCGATGACGATTTGCCTGCTCTGCCTTTTCTATCAACCTTTTCTTGTTTGCGTCATCTACCATTTTCCCCAGAATCATATCTATTTCACTTCTTGTTTGTGGAAAGTATGTCTGGTACTTTTCCTCTAGCACTCTCCATACCATGCCTCCTGAGAAGTTAAAATCAGGCCGCTTTATGATGGCTATTTCCTTCTTCAACTCTTCTATGCTTGGTTCATCCACTTTATTCCCCTCTTCTCCCACTCCTTTTCTCAATTTTTCCAACAATTTAGACCTCTCCGTGCGCCATAGCTGTACATTTGGCTCAACCATTTTGGTAATGTTCTCCGTCTTTGTGGAATCTTAGACTTTGTCGTATTGTCTAACCCATGTGACCATGTTTCATTTTCTCTCATGACGTCTTTCTCATTGTGTGCTGGCCCCAAGTGTGACGCTACAGTATCAATCTCAGTTTGTGTTTCGGCACTAATCATCTGTGTTTCACGTGTTTCTGGTTCTTGTGTACCAACGCTGACCCTGTCTCTCTGTATGTTTTCCTGTTTCTGGACTGTTGTCCTAACCTGACTTGTCCATGGTCTATTCCTATTACCTTCTTCCTTTATTGTAATATTTTGCTGATCAGATCCTATTATGTTTCTCCACACTCCTACCCGTTCTACCTTCATTTCCCAACCGTTCTGTGTTCTTATCTGGCACTTCTGTTGGTTTGCTATGTTGATGTTATTTATTTCTATGGACTTCCCTTTTCTAACCTCTCCCATAAAATTCCTGACCGCCATTCTTATTCTTCTCTTATTAAGTGTGTTCCAGTGTGCTCGTGCAGCTGTTTCTGGGATTTTGTTTGTGTCCTTATTTTCTCTATCACAAGTGTAACAATGCCCTTTCCCCTTCGTTTCGTATGATTTTGACTCTGATTGAAGATCTCTTTCATTAAGTAATATGTCTAATCGCCTTCTGATAGAGTCTGTGATCAGATCAACAGATGAAAAAATCGCAATTTTAACTTTCTCCAATTCATCTGCTATTACTGACATTGTATATTTGTCAATGTATGTAAGCCCCTTACGGCATGCATGTGGGTCACCTGAAAATAAGTCTACATTACCTTTTATCCTTGCGTATTTAGCACTGTTGTCTACCTTGGCTAATGTGTCGGTAATCGTCTTTATGAGGGCCAAAGTCTGACTGTCTTGCATGTTATGCTGTGTCTGTTCGGCCTGTGCCATCATACAACCTGAAAAATAATTACTTATTTCTACGGTTAACTTAAACTAACTTGCACCTGAAAATGAACGGAAATTTTTCTATTAGTCTTGGATTCCCTGAAAAACAATGTTATGGTTACCAAAACAAATGTTATGCATACACTGTTACAAATCAATATTAGTGAGACTACATACTAATAATAATGATAATAATAGTAATTAAACAACAGTAATAATATTAATAACAATAATATTACTATAATGTCTAATTAATAAGGCAAGAATAATAATACAACAATGTCTAATTAAACTAATTAATTAAGACGTCTTCGTTGGAGTACTCGTTTGTGGCGATGTTGCCCGCGCGTGACCGAATTTTCTTTTTAACAAACACTATTGTTATATTTTTCTACCATCTGGACTACACACCGTATTGATTTGCTATACACAAACCTGTCAGTGAATCGGTTATTGTAATGCACTCCATGACCTGTCTTAAGACTACTTGCGCGAAACACGTCGACCTGTCGTCTGCTGTGATGAGTGTTCCCGTACTAGAAGATTTGAATGAAAACAATTTGTTTCCGAATTGACGTTACAGAACTTGTGAATATTGTACCCGCTTTGTCTTTGCGACCCCTCTCGTGCAGAAGGCGTGAAGAAAAAAAATCTTGACCTGATTTCTGAGCTGGCGTCTTCGGTTGACCAGTTCGCAACCTGTCAGCTTCTGTTTACACTTTGACTGTCCTGTTTTTCTTCGTATGTTGTGAAACTGCAATTCTGCTTTCTATCTGCGTTGTTCTTTTTTTCGTCCGTTGTTCTTGAAGTCTGTCATCAACCAGTACGTGTGTTGTACTTTGTCTTGGTGAATGACTGATTTCAATGCTGGCTGAGGTTGGTCTCGGCTCTTGAATTGTATAATGTGTAGTGTACTTTGCCTTGTTGTGGCAACTTATTCTCGTGTTGGTCGATTTGAAAGAAGAAAATTCTGACTTGGTTTTCGGGGTGGCGTTTTTTGATTGGCTGGCTCCGATACTGTTCACTTTGTTCTATGTTTACAACTTACACTGTTGTCACTCTGTTTTTTTTTAATGTTATCGAAACTTAAATATGAAATTTTTTCTTCGTTGTACTCTGCCGTCTATAGTTGGTGAGGTCTGCCACAGATACGAAAATGTATTATGGTGTCTTCTGTCTGTGTTATTCTGTAGGTATTATCATGGCTATCTGTCGTTCGTGGTTGTTGAAATCTGTTACAGCGTCAAACGTCTCTATGTCTTCTGCCTGAAGCGAGGAGAGATGACAGCATAAAGCATAGTTTCTGAACTACTGTTTATAAGCAATGTGTGTGTGCTGCTAGAGATTGGTCATGGCACCAAATTCTATACATATGTGACAGCCTGTGGTCGCTGTTTCATGAATCATCTATGGCAATGTCTGTCCAGATTCGCTTACCTCTGTGGTTAGCAATAATATGCTGTATACCACACAGTCACACACACACACAGCACGTGATGCGATAACGCCATAGTAATTTGAATAGTGTTTATTTACATATGAAAGGATCATTGCTGTCTGCTCTGACCTCCACATTTGGTCCATCATAGAATATATAATGTAAGTTCTTTCTTTCCTCACTCTCTCTCGCTCAGTATCGAATCTACACCTTCTGACCTTTTAACCATCAGTGATCATGCAGGTGCTATAGTCTCTAGTTCTGTTCTTTCTTCCTTATAATTTCTTATGTCTATTGTTATCTATCATCTCAGTGTTCAGGTTATCTATTGGTAGACCGGGCCTCTCCGGGGATGTTGTTTTCCCTTTTATCACTGAGGAACATGACTACTGTCTATATGTATCATGAATCACTCTACGTACCTTTTCCCTTTCCGAATAAAACTAACTCACACCGTTTTCTCCTTCTAGACAAGAATTCCCATTATTCAATATTTCGGGTTAATCATTACCCAAAACTACTTCTTGTCCGTGAAATATTCATCCTTTAAACTACTTCAGTATGCCATTAACATGGCTCCTAGCGTACGTGCACACTAACTCACGCCTTCTGGACTGCCCGCTGAGAAAAGCGTGATTCCCCAGATTTATCGTTCACCTCTGTCATGCGCAACATTGTTCGCGCATCTCCTTTTTATACTCTATCTGAACCTTCACATTCCTAGTTCTCTTTATTCCTTCCCTTTGACTGTAAATCGTTCTATAACTGCCACATGTGCTTTTTCTGCCAACAAATTTCCAATTGTGATAAAAACTTAATTTTTGATCAGAAGCAACATAAATTTTCCTACAATATGTAAAAGTAGATGTAATATAACATAAATTTTCCGACTCCACTAAATAATGACCAACTCCACGACTCCGACTTCACAGCCCTGTGTGCAATACCCACCAGCATGAAACTACAAAACTTTTTCTAAAATACTTCACACAGAAATGATTAAGAAATATCAACATCACAATAACATCAATAAGAAATTCTCGAACTGTTCGGGCAAAAAGATGAGACCAACTTTTACAAATCTCGTGAAAATAGAAAAGTGTGTACGCAGATTCACTCAGCGTCATACTTCAAAATGATGAACGGTTACAAATTTAAAAAGCGATAAACGAACAAGAAGAAGGAATTTTGATTTAGAAGTGGTCGGTTTCCAATTAATGGAAATGAGAAGGTAGATAGACTTGCCAACGAAGTAGGAAGAAAAATCCTTGACTGAAGACAAGGAAACATATGAAGAGATGAAATCAATAATTTAAAAAAAAATTTTTTTTAAAAACCAGATATAGGAAATAAGGAATACCCAGAGTCCGATACCGCAGAACCATACAATATATTACCACGAAGAGATCAAAGGATAATTTTCAGACTAAGAACCGGCCATTGCAAGCAGAAATATCATCTATCCAACAAACTGAACATTGGACATATAAATGCCCATGTGGGGAGGTCAAACAAACACGTAGGACATGTCCCCCCAAGACTGTCGGTTCCATGAGCGGAGCAGGGTGGCAGCGTGGCCTTATCTAACCCAGATGAGGGAGAAACTGTATGGTGGCGAGAGAAGCCTGAGACCGTCTGCCAGCTTTATAAGAGAGATAGCTGCAGTTATTTGAGAGCGAACCACGAAGAAAAAATCATGTTCTGACTGAGCACAATCTGAATAATTGACTGATTATTGTATTGTCATCGGGAATACACAACTATGCCAAGTTTCAGAGCTATTGCTCATCTGGAAGTGATTGAAAAAAATCGATTGCAAGATTTGAAAGTGACATGAAAGTGACATACAAGTGAAGTTAAATAAAAGCGTGTAAAAAGTGTGTACGCAGATGCATCGTGTGTATTTTCTGTTTGCATAAACTGTCTTTGTTTTTGATGCACATATTCAGCTTTTGTGCCGTTTTATGGAAACTGTCTTGCTGTTTTAGATAAAGCGAGCAGTAGATAAGCGCTACCCTACCCCTCCAGTCAATCATTGTTGACAGTAGATTGTCACTACCCTACCCCTCCAGTCAATGATTGTTGACAGTAGATTGTCACTATCCTACACCTCCAGTCAATGATTGTTGACAGTAGATTGTCACTACCCTACCCCTCCAGTCAATGATTGTTGACAGTAAATTGTCACTACCCTACCCCTCCAGTCAATGATTGTTGACAGTAGATTGTCGCTGCCCCACCGCTCCAGTCAATGACTGTTGAAAATACATAATGGCTGCCCCACCGCTCCAGTCAATGACTGTTGACAGTACATAATGGCTGCCCCACCGCTCCAGTCAATGACTGTTGAAAATACATAATGGCTGCCCCACCGCTCCAGTCAATGACTGTTGACAGTACATAATGGCTGCCCCACCGATCCAGTCAATGACTGTTGACAGCACATAATGGCTGCCCAACCGCTCCAGTCAATGACTGTTGACAGTACATAATGGCTGCCCCACCGCTCCAGTCAATGACTGTTGAAAATACATAATGGCTGCCCCACCGCTCCAGTCAATGACTGTTGAAAATACATAATGGCTGCCCCACCGCTCCAGTCAATGACTGTTGAAAATACATAATGGCTGAACCACCGCTCCAGTCAATAACTGTTGAAAATACATAATGGCTGCCCCACCGCTCCAGTCAATGATTGTTGACAGCACATAATGGCTGCCCCACCACCTCCAGTCAATGACTGTTGACAGTAGATTGTCACTACCCCACCGCTCCAGTCAATGACTGTTGACAGTACATAATGGCTGCCCCACCGCTCCAGTCAATGACTGTTGACAGTACATAATGGCTGCCCCACCGCTCCAGTCAATGACTGTTGACAGTACATAATGGCTGCCTGATAAGGGTGGATTTGTGCTGAAGTGGTAACTTGCCACCCTTATCGACACCTGGTGTTAAAGTGTAAGATGTAGGTGTCTTCTCTGATTTAGGATGTTGCTGTGTATGTGGTAGTGGAACAGTTCAATGGGTTATCACACAGGCAACATGACGTGTAGAGTCATAGAAAGGGTAACTTCGTTGTATAAGTTTCTTTCATTTATTGCACGCCACAAAACAGTCATGATACTTATGACATCAACATGGTTAACGAGTTCAGCAAGATGATATGGCACATTGAAAACAATTTCTGTAGTCAGCAATGATAGCTGTTGTATATATGCGTCATAAGACATCACAGTTCAATAGATTCAGAAATTCATCAATCATCGAGTGCTAGTTCGTGAAGCTGTATAAATAATAATAATTTCTATAACTTCTGCAACAGTGTCAGCTACAGATCTTCAATGTTCATAAACAATAATAAATGCTCCCATTCTGATGCTAGCAGATCAGTTGTATACAATAAGTCCGTTCACTGTCTGCACGTGAATAGCATACATGGGCTACAGGTCAGCTCGACCTTTATAATGTTCCTAAGTCTAACCATCTGACTTGGACGTGATCTCTGATATAACGAATCCTGGAACACAGACAACAGTCTTGTTGGTCTAGAGCGACCCATATATATTTAACTAGTTCAGGTATACAGATACTGGTGACTTAATCCTAGTCAAAGTACCTCTCCATTTTGCATCACACAGGCGAGCAAATAGGCGACAAAATGACGAACCTCTAGACGATAGCATAAAGTTCGATACAAGAGGAATTACCTTATTTCGGAAAATCAACCATGAACATATGCCTCCAGGCAGGCTGCATAATACTGGGAAATAGTCTAGTTAGCTAACTAACTCACTAAGACACTGTATTTCCCTCAGAGAATCACAAGACGCAGTTGCGTCTGCTCGCTTCTTAAACCATTTCTAAACTGCCCCAACTGGGCGGAACACACAGAACGAACTCCCGGTTTGACATGCGCAGAACGACAATCTCTGAGTTGCCGTTCACAATAAGACGATTCGAAGAACATTCGAGATAAAAGTCTTACACAGTCGCGCCTTTTATGGTCATGAAAAGAAGCGTTAAGAAAGGTTTCAGACATCTACCATAGTTGACTGATACTACCAAATAAGGAGATGTGGTCACGCTTCGTTCAAGAAATTATAGACCGAACGTGTCTCTATACAAGAGAAGGCAACTCCTAACAAATTGTAGTTTCGATAACTCGGATTATGTCCCTTTGACCATAGAAAACATAATACACACTTCAGTCAAAAAAATGATCATACATATGAAAAAATGTTTATACAAACGAAAAATAATAATGATCCGTGCGTAACATTACCGCACCCTCCCTGGAAAAAAAAAAAAATGGGACATTTTTTTTTTTTTTTAAATCCTGGAGCCGGAAAAAATCTAGGCTCCTAACGCACGTATGATGCGTGGATATATACCTAACAAATTAGCTCAACGCATGGAGCGACACTGAGATCATATCTCAGATCCTTAGAGAAAAAATTTATCTAAGTATACGCTGATATATTCCAGGAAGGTGCCACCAACACACGCCACAATGATGGCAACAACATAATGACAATCAAATTATACTCATACCAATATATGAAATTAAATATATTATGTGTTATCATACAATGTGTTGCAAATAGCGGTGTAATTTACTAATATACCGCACTATATTATTACATTATATAAAGTAACAGTAATTAATAAGTAATACATGTGTTGGCCTTTCGTGACAATAAAACATTCAATAGTAAGAAGTTGTTGGTCTTCATCCGCTTCCAAATGTAGGACAGGGAACTTGATATTCCTCAAAAGTTCCTCAATGGACATAAATTCTCGCAGACTTCAATGATGTTGCTGCGAAATATCCAATTAACACTCTTCGGTGACATAAAACATTCAATAGAAGAAGATGTGGACATCATCCGCTCCCAATGTAGGACAGGACTTGATATCCTCAAAGTTCCACAATGGACATAAACTCGCAGACTTCAATGATGTGCTGCGAAAATATCAATAACACAAATCTTAAAGACAACTGGTAAATTTCTTAATACAATCCTGAAAATAATTTATTTAAATGTGGCCGAGTGATCTTTTGGCCCGTATATCACTAACTAAGCCTTCTTAGATAATTACATGGTACAATGTTATAAATTCCCCACACTGGCCACCAAAAATGATAAGGGTGGATTTGTGCTGAAGTGGTAACTTGCCACCCTTATCGACACCTGGTGTTAAAGTGTAAGATGTAGGTGTCTTCTCTGATTTAGGATGTTGCTGTGTATGTGGTAGTGGAACAGTTCAATGGGTTATCACACAGGCAACATGACGTGTAGAGTCATAGAAAGGGTAACTTCGTTGTATAAGTTTCTTTCATTTATTGCACGCCACAAAACAGTCATGATACTTATGACATCAACATGGTTAACGAGTTCAGCAAGATGATATGGCACATTGAAAACAATTTCTGTAGTCAGCAATGATAGCTGTTGTATATATGCGTCATAAGACATCACAGTTCAATAGATTCAGAAATTCATCAATCATCGAGTGCTAGTTCGTGAAGCTGTATAAATAATAATAATTTCTATAACTTCTGCAACAGTGTCAGCTACAGATCTTCAATGTTCATAAACAATAATAAATGCTCCCATTCTGATGCTAGCAGATCAGTTGTATACAATAAGTCCGTTCACTGTCTGCACGTGAATAGCATACATGGGCTACAGGTCAGCTCGACCTTTATAATGTTCCTAAGTCTAACCATCTGACTTGGACGTGATCTCTGATATAACGAATCCTGGAACACAGACAACAGTCTTGTTGGTCTAGAGCGACCCATATATATTTAACTAGTTCAGGTATACAGATACTGGTGACTTAATCCTAGTCAAAGTACCTCTCCATTTTGCATCACACAGGCGAGCAAATAGGCGACAAAATGACGAACCTCTAGACGATAGCATAAAGTTCGATACAAGAGGAATTACCTTATTTCGGAAAATCAACCATGAACATATGCCTCCAGGCAGGCTGCATAATACTGGGAAATAGTCTAGTTAGCTAACTAACTCACTAAGACACTGTATTTCCCTCAGAGAATCACAAGACGCAGTTGCGTCTGCTCGCTTCTTAAACCATTTCTAAACTGCCCCAACTGGGCGGAACACACAGAACGAACTCCCGGTTTGACATGCGCAGAACGACAATCTCTGAGTTGCCGTTCACAATAAGACGATTCGAAGAACATTCGAGATAAAAGTCTTACACAGTCGCGCCTTTTATGGTCATGAAAAGAAGCGTTAAGAAAGGTTTCAGACATCTACCATAGTTGACTGATACTACCAAATAAGGAGATGTGGTCACGCTTCGTTCAAGAAATTATAGACCGAACGTGTCTCTATACAAGAGAAGGCAACTCCTAACAAATTGTAGTTTCGATAACTCGGATTATGTCCCTTTGACCATAGAAAACATAATACACACTTCAGTCAAAAAAATGATCATACATATGAAAAAATGTTTATACAAACGAAAAATAATAATGATCCGTGCGTAACACTGCCCCACCGCTCCAGTCAATGACTGTTGACAGTACATAATGGCTGCCCCACCGCTCCAGTCAATGACTGTTGACAGTACATAATGGCTGCCCCACCGCTCCAGTCAATGACTGTTGACAGTACATAATGGCTGCCCCACCGCTCCAGTCAATGACTTGACAGTACATAATGGCTGCCCCACCGCTCCAGTCAATGACTGTTGACAGTACATAATGGCTGCCCCACCGCTCCAGTCAATGACTGTTGACAGTACATAATGGCTGCCCCACCGCTCCAGTCAATGACTGTTGACAGTACATAATGGCTGCCCCACCGCTCCAGTCAATGACGCTATTACGTTGCGTCACTTAATCATCATTTTCCTTTTCGCTCCCTGTGGAAGCTGTGTCCACAACTGCAGCTGACTCCCTTGTAGGAAGACTGCACAAAACATTCACTTGCGCCTACATGGGTTGCCTCTGTAGCAATTTGTCACAAAACATTCACTTGCGCCTACATGGGTTGACTCTGTAGCAATTTGTCACAAAACATTCACTTGCGCCTACATGGGTTGCCTCTGTAGCAATTTGTTTTACATGATGAGGTTGCCAAACTCATGCGCAACCTCATGGTTGGGCGACGTTCCTGAGGGAGTAGAAGTCCTATCCTTTCTTTGTTTCAAAAGAGACACCCCCCCCCTGTCTCCCCCCTCCCCCGGTAACTAACGGATCCTCGTTGCAGTGACGCTATTTAAACCCAAATTCTGCTGTGGAGCTTAAACCAGTTCCCGGCCATGTTCTAATGCAGGCGTTGACACTAAAGTTCATGGACTGAACTACGGAGTCCGCCAATCGTTCTAATGTTATGACTGACTGACTGACTGATACGTTATTCCAATATGTCGGTGATCACGTTATTAGTGGTGAAGTTAAAGCCCCTTGGCAACAGGGATGTGTGCATAAGCCATAAATAAGGTCTCTCTGACAATCTGCTTCCTGGATTTACTTTCTGCCTCGGTGTAAGCTTCGTTTGTCTTAGAACTTATCCGGATTACGTTTGTTCATGTACTTCTGAGCCTTCTGTTTGTCTACATTCGTCTGGAGCAGGGGCCGGGAATCTTTCCGTGACAAAGAGCCAAATATTTAATTGTGTCTCCATTTTAACAAATTGAAGAGCTGCATGAAAAAAAACATCACATGGTATCCCTCATTCACTAAGAGTTAAGTAGTAGAGCGCCAAGAGCCGCACGAGATGGCTCAAAGAGCAGCATGCGGCTCGCGAGCCGCGGGTTCCCGACCCTCTCCTTTGTCCCCTTAGTTTTCTTCTCATTCTCTTTTTTTTCTTCTTTGTCGTTTTCTCTTTCTATGTCTTCTGCTCGTCCTTTGTCTCCGTCTTCCTTCTCCTCTTTTTCTACCTTCTTCTTTGTCTCCTTTTTCTTCTTCTCTTTCTCTGTCTTCTACTCTTTTTATTCTTCTCTTTCTCTGTATTCTCCTTTGTCTCCTGTTTCTTATTCTCATTCTCTGTCTTGTATTTTATATTCTTTTCTTTCTTCTCTTTCTCTGCCGTCTTCATCGTCTTCTTTTTCTTCTTCTCATTCTCTGTCTTCTTTTTTGTTTTTTTTTCCCTACTTCTCTTTCTCTATCTTCTTATTCTTTGTCTCCCTTTTCTTCTGTTCTTTCTCTATCTTCTTCTCCTTTGTCTTCTATTTCTTCTTCTCTTTTCCTGTTTCCTTCTTTTCTTACTATCCTTCTTCACCCTCCATATTTCTCATTTATGGTCTCCATTTGTCCGCCTTCCCTTGTTCTCCTTATTTGTTCCTTCTAACTCTTCTCTTTATCTTTGACCTTCTCTGTATCTTTGACCTTCTCTTTATCTTTGACCTTCTCTTTCTGCTCTTCTTTCTTCTGTCCTCCACCTTCTTTTCTTGAGTGTCCTTTTTCTTTTCTTTTATAATCTTCCTTGTCATATGTTATAATCGTCCTTGTCATATGTTATAATCGTCTTTGCCATGTGTTATAATCGTCCTTGCCATATGTTATAATCGTCCTTGCCATGTGTTATAATCTTTCTTGCCATGTGTTATAATCTTCCTTGCCATGGTTTATAACGTTCTTTGCCATATTTTAAGATCTTCCTTTCCATATGTTATAATCTTCTTGGTCACAATGGTCGCTCTTATGACGTCTTCGATAGTCTTCTTAGCTGTTCGTTATCTTGTTAACTTGTTTTCCTGTAAAACTACATCCGTAGGAGGTTCAAGGATTCATATTGCTTGTGTACGGTTGCCAAGATATGATTCCACCAACAGGATCACCCCTGTTTAATACTGCGAAACTACAGAAAGCACCAATGAAAAAAATTGGTTCCAAATGAAACTCTTCATTCTCTCGCATGCTGTTTTTGAAAAGGTCATTCTGTTAAATAATTCGGGGATTCATTTTTCCATCTGATATTATTAGTGCGCCCGGGTGTTTCAATTTATCGTGTTTTGGTCCGTCCCAGTAGTATGCTGCATTCGGTTTCTTGATGATGAACATTACTTTAGTGTGTTTTAAAAATTTTTCATAATAAAATCCATTATTTTTACTTTCTGTAAATATTATATCAATCTTGTCCCGCAACTTTGTCTTCCCTGATTTGCTATTAAGGCTGCATCATTAGCTTATTTCAGGTTGTTTGTTTTATGTCTACTGACTGGTGTTCCTGGCATATCCTCTACGGATCTTTTTATATTTTTACTTGAAATAGCTAAAAAAAATCTTTTACTCTACGCGCATCTAATTCATATCTGTAATGTTTTACATATATGAGTGTCGCTTTTGTTCGTCTCTGGATATCTTCATTTCGTACATTGTACTTTCACTGAACATTGGCAATCCCTGACAAGCAACAACTTAAAAAATACACGCGTATGTTTCTGTTTTATTTTCTACAGATTGGGACTCGCACTGTTTTCATTTATTGTAAAATCTAAGTTTGGTTGTGATGCTTTTATGTATCTTTATTACGCTTTCTCAAGACCATTAACGGTATTGTCATTGCGTTTATAGTTGTTAGATGTTTGCTTGTTTTGTTCCCGCAGCTCTGTTTATTTTTAAACTGCTACTAAAACGTGCAAGTTTTCCACTTCATCAAATCGAACTTCATAGAGTCTGAAAAGAATTTTGCAAATGTTATTAATTTCGCTATATTTTCTTTTAAGTTGATACGCCATTTTCACAGACTACTACAGCGGCGCTATTTGTCGGACGACCATGCAATTACGCACATGTACGCGGGAAACATCAGTGTTGCTGTGTGTAAATTTTCACTTTGCGATCTTTATTCTGGGATGAGAAAGAAAAAAATGTGGGGCATTACTTTCTGAGCAATCCTCGTAAATTCAGATAAAGTGCCTATGGAACAAGAAATGAAAAGAAGAAGTACATACCTTCAGGAAACCTGCCTGTCGATAGCATTACAAGGTAGTTCTTGTTCTGAAATCCATAGGTTAAGAGTGGCAGAGATCGACCAAAAACACATGAAGATAACAACTGGAAGCAGAAGTGAAAATCATGAAGAAGACGTGGAAAGAACTTGAGCTGATGGCACGTGACAGGAGGACTTGAGCTGATGACACGTGACTGGAGAACTTGAGCTGATGGCACGAATATTTGGCATACGTTTTAGGAAAGCCTTTGCTCCTTGGGAGCTAAAGGGTATTGACTGATTGAATGGTTGATTGATTGATTGAATCCATGTTTAGCCTCTTTCCTATTTAAAAACTACTGGATTGCTGTGACGGTAATGCCTCTCCTGCTTTGCAGTAGTGGTCCAACAGTGGCCAAAACTCAAGAGTACCGTATCTAATATGGGCTTCAAATGTATCTACCTTCGCACAAGATTACTCTTGGCAGAGATGTAGATAGAAGGGTGATGACACTTCTATTACAAAGGGAGTCTTCACAGGATATTCAGAATAAGCGAGAACAATACTGCTTTGGCTGAGTATGTTAACTCTGTAATTCTGCCGACGCTTTTGTGAAGGATTTAAGCACTTATTACTTTCAGCTCGTTTAAACCTGATTTACTCAGTGAAATTATATTATTCTAGTATAGCTCTGTTTAGAGTGTGTGTAGTAATTTGACTGAGACAAACATGCAGTAATTTTAAAATGATTAAATCGAAGTTAAATTGGTAACATTACAAATAACAAAATTCAATAATCACTTTAGGTTTTAACAGTTGGAAAATAATTTGAATAGTTATGGATCAAGAAAAGTTATCATCACAGTCTTTATGGAATGTGAGATGTAACAAGAAGTTCAAGTGGCAGCATATATTTGAACTTAGCTGCCAATGACGGTTCTGCTCCTTCTTATGGGTTGGTTCTTTTCACTCTGCTCACGCTCGAATACTTTATATTTAAATGAAAAGGTTAATAATACAGAGTCTGTTTACAAATACATCTCTACTGATTGAAAAGTGTTCACAATATAAATTGAATATGTTTTCATTAATGTTTTACACTGATTAAAAAGTTTGAAACTTCCATTACTTTAAAATGAATATGTTCACATAGACATTTACACTGGTTTAAGCTTGAAAACTTACATTACTTTTAAAGTGGCTATGTTTATAGGGCCATTTACACTGCTTTGAAAATGTAAGTATTATACTTAGAATGTACATCATTTCTTTCATCTTTCCCTCCCTGCTCCATAGGGAACCTGGAACTACTTTATGCTTTTTAGTTCTCTTTACGAAATTATCAATAAAGTAATCACCAGCCCGTGCAGTGGTGGTTCATGAATCATCATTCTATACACCGAGGTTGCCAGCCTCAAATGACTTTGACATCCACAAGCGAGTTTCACATATTAAAATTCACATGGTAATACATACATATATATATATATATATATATATATATATATATATATATATATATATATATATATATATATATATATATATATATATATATATATATATATATATATATATATATATATATATATATATATATATATATATATATATATATATATATGTTAGTTCACATATTAGTAATAAAATATAAAATGTAAATCACACCTTACGACAATCCTGACTCACAGGCTTTTTGCTCAGAAGAATAAAGGAGACTTGAATCGGCCTCTTACACGCGTCTGGGGTGTCGTTAATTTAATGAGTTTCCTCTCTGACTTCGTGTGTGGTCGTTCAGTTTCACCAGTCCCGCTTTCCTTATTTAAAATGTTAGAGATTTCCTGGGCTATATTGTAAGTCCTGATAAATACTCCACTAAAAGGTGTCCGGTATTTTAAGAAGGAATTCTGAATTATAATTCTTCACTGTAGCAGTCTGGTGTCTTGGCGAACGATTTCTCAAGGGAAAAAGCTCGAGAAAAGGGTCAGATTATGTTCCCTGCCTTCCCACGCCTTTGTTTGTTATGAGCTATCAAAAACTCCAATCATATTCAAACAGGCGGGTTGTGGGGTAATTTCAAAATATTCCGACATCGGATAATTTTGAACGTAAGGCAGAGGTCAACTGTCCCATATATGGTAATAAGATGTCCGATGCCATTGTGTACAAACATACAGACAGATCGGTAAACTCATACAACAGTGTGTTCAAAATGTAACCATCATTAATTTATCAGAAAGTACTATTGTCATAACAAGTAGGACAGGAAACGCTTATGTCATAAGTTTCCGCCGGTACACGAGATCTTGTGCTAATCTTAGCCAAGCTGTGCCACTACCTTACGACTGCGAGTAATTATTTCAGCAAATCTGGGTAGTGTCAAGCAAATGTGATTATTATCACCTACGGGGAGTGTCAAGCGATTCGACAATACTCAAATATCTGCTACTTTGCAGAAAAATAACGAAGAAAGAAAGAAAGACAAGTGCGATAATTGAGAGAACATAATAAAAATCAGTACCACAAATGTACCGATACTGCCGGAGAGAAACAAAGATTGATAGGGGCCGCCACGTTTAGTCACATCTGCTAAAAAGTAGTCGTTGTAAAATATTACATCCACTCGATTAAAAAAAAGCAAGAAGAAAGGAAGTCAAATATTTTAGATTGTAGACAAGACTCCCCCACCCCATCCCACCCCCACCCCTTAAATACTTACATATAGCTCCTACAGCAGCAAGGATGGAAGAAACCGTTGACGAGATCATGACCAGAATTTTCAATATTACGATGACAAGGACATAAGCGCTAATTAAACCAATTTATACTTGCTAATATGTCAGGGAAGGGAACTGAAGGTATCACAATACTTGCATAATGAGAATGGATTGTAAGCATAATAGGAAGAACTTAGAAACAAATTACTAGCTAGAACTGACAAGTCAAGACTTGCTTTGACAGCACACAAACCATTTAGGAGGAACTAAATCAAACACCATCCTCGCACAAAATCAGTGTTAACTCCTAAACTCTACTGTCGGCAGTAGACGCGCTTCTGTATGGTTAATGCGCACCATCATAGCGGGTAGACGCTGGAATTAGATTGGCCACATACTCAATTGGGACTCAAATGATATTACATTTTTTGACTGCAAGTTATAAACTCCTTGAAAAATTATTTTTCGGTTTTTAGTGCATTGAAAGCGTCTGTTTAAAATATTTTTTTAAAATTTGTTATTCAATTTCTCATAAAATTTCTCCCATTATAGTCTTAGCAGTCGCCCTGTTTCTTCTTGATCAGAATTGTTGACATGTTTTGTTTGACGTTTTCTCTAGCATTTATGAAGGGGCCATGAAACGAACGGAGCCTCATAAACGTAAAATGATGCACATTATATTAATCACTCGACGTCAACTAGTTGCTTCCTGTAGAAAAGTCAGTTTAGTTCGTTGGAAAAAAAAAAGAATACTTTTCTACCATTTACACTCGTAAACATTCTAAAACGGGTCGTCTCACGCATAAAAAAACTGTGAATTCCACCTCTCTACATTATGTACTAGCACTTTCAAGTTGTTTTTTTCTTTCATCTTTTTTTCTTCCATTAATATTTTTCTTAGCGGTTATGTCTCTCCCCATAATATCCTTGACGAAAGGTTTAGCTGTAATAATTAACAGTGTCTTTATTCTCTCTCTCTCTCTCTCTCTCTCTCTCTCTCTCTCTCTCTCTCTCTCTCTCTCTCTCTCTCTCTCTCTCTCTCACCCATTGGCAGCATTAGGCATAAATAACCTCTAAACATTGGCTTAAGGCCTCGTGCACAAATATTTCCCATTCACATATGAAAAAAAGTTTATGTTTGCCTAGGGCAGCCGTTGGAAGCTTAGTATCTGTGTGAATCTACTTTAGAAACGCTGATATCTCTAAAGATTTACTTTGGCACAACCGCGCCTTTTTTTCAGGTTTCACAGTAACTGGAAAAATACAACCTTTATGTAACTGTTATCTCTGAGGCTAAGAGGTATGGCGTCCGCACGAATTCTAGAGGTACCGGGTTCGATTCCCAGTTGATAAAATATAATTAACGGAGTGGTCCTAATGATGTCATACTCTCCCCCCCCCCCCCCCCTCCTGGTCTCCTGGGTAGTGAGATTGGATGCCTAGCCTTCTCGGATAAGGGCGAAAAAATAGGAGGTCCCGTGTGAAAGTTACTTACTTACTTAGTCGTTCCCCTTCTACCGTGAGGTGTAGAGGTTTGGAAGAGAGAGCGCCAGACTATCCTATCGGCTGTCTTCCTCCTGGCCTGGTTCCATTCTAGTCCTCGGTCCTTCAAAGATTGTCTAATGTTGTCCTCCCAGCGGACTCTGGGTCGTCCTGGGGGTCTGGATCCCTGGCTCCTTGTTTCCCATGCGTGTCGTGGTAGCCGATCTTCTCCCATTCTGCAGACATGGCCAAACCATCTTAGTTGGGACTGTTCTACTTGGGTCTACAGGGGGTGGGATTTTAGGCCTTGACGTATCGTCTGGTTGCGGACCATGTCTCTTCTTGTTACTTCAACCACCTTCCTCAGATACCTCATTTCTGAGGTTTGGATCTGGCGTTTGTGGGTTGTAGTCATTGCCCATGACTCGCATCCATATGTCAAGACTGGGACATAGGTGGAGCGGTATACAGCCATCTTCGTTTTCTTACCAACCTCTCTCTTGCTGATGAATCCTCGATTTATGGCCTGAAAAAGTCTCCCAGCTGCTGCTTTTCGAGTGGCCAACTCTTCTTTGATGCCTCCCTTTCGGTCTATAATAGCTCCGAGATATTTAAAGTGGTCGACCTGCTCCAGGACCTGTTCTCCCAGCTTAATCTGATGTCTTCTTTCTTCTCGTGATATCACCATGGATTTTGTTTTAGAGCTGCTTATGACCATCCCTCTCTTCTCCAGCTCTTCCTTCCAGACTTGCAGGTTAGATTGGAGATGTGCCTCTGATTTAGCAATCAGGGCAACATCATCAGCAAATGCCAGCTCTGAAATACATACCTGTCTCATCTTCCAGTACCCCACTGAATACTTTCTTGTCCTCTCCTTACATGCCTTGATAACATCGTCCACGAGGAGTATGAAAAGATAAGGTGACAGGATATCACCTTTTCTTACACCAGTGGTGGTCCTGAACTTTTCTGACTTATGGTTTGCTGTCCTCACATAATTTCTGCAAGACTTGTAGAAGCTCTGTATAGCATGAATCAGAGGTGCTGGAATGTTCTTCCTTGCCAAACAGTCCCAAAGTTTGCTCCAGGGGACCCTGTCAAACGCCTTTTCCAGATCTATGAAACAAAGATGGATCTCACTCTTATACTCAAGGGCCTTTTCACTCAGCTGTCTGAGTGTAAAGATTAGGTCTTGAGTACTTCGGTTTGCTCGGAATCCGCACTGGATCTCATCCATCCAATTGTGGCTCAGTTAGGCGTCGGAGTCTCTGCTCTAGGATTCTAGAGTAGATTTTACCAGGGACACTGAGAAGGGATATGCCTCTGTGGTTTCCACATTGTCGATTGTCACCTTTTTTGAAAATTGGTGTTATGATGACAATCTCCCAATCCTTTGGTATGGTCTTGTTGCACCACGCTGCCTGTAGGACCCTTAAGAGTAAAAGGTCACCTGATGCTCCCATGTACTTAACCATTTCTGGTGTTATACCATCATGCCCTGCTGCTTTGCCCATCTTGATTTTCTCCAGTGCTGCCTTCAGTTCTTTCATCTTTATGTCATCTTCATCACCATTGGTTTCCTCTTCTGTGATAGTGGTTATCATTTCTGATGCTTGACCTTGCTCACCATCAAGGAGTTCTGAGAAATATTCTTTCCATCTTTCCATTACTTCCTTCGGGGCAGTAAGCAATTTGCCTTGCTTGTCCTTTATAAACTTGAGAGGGCATTGTTTTTCCTTCCTCATGTTCTTTAGGGTCTTATAGAACAATTTCTGGTTTTCTTGCGCATCTTTTTCTAGCTTTTCTCCAAATTCTTCCCAGGACTTCTGTTTTGCTGCTAGCACCTTGTTCTTTGCTTCTGTTCTAAGGATCACAAATCCTGTATATTTATTTGTCCTGCTGTGTTTTTAGATCCTAAGTATTGTTTCCATGCCATTTTCTTATCTCTTATTTTCTCTTTGACTTCCTCTGTCCACCAAGGTGTCCTCTTTCTCTTGTTCCCAAGTCGGACTTCACCACTTGCTTCCGCAGCAGCTGTCTTTATGATGTCCTTGAATTTAAGCCAGAGGGTTTCCATGTCATCAGGTTGTTCTTCTGTTTTTCTCACCGCTGTAGCAATAAGCCCCTGATATATGGTCTTAATTTCTGGCTCTCTCGGCTTGTAGGTCTTAATGCTCATTTCTCCCGTTTGTTTACTTGGTTTCTTGCGTGATGTTGGGCAGTTCCTAGGCTGAGCAACTCTTTCAGTTGTTCTTTTGATTGTAAGCAGGTAGTGATCACTTCCAATCTCTGGCCCCCTCCAGACTCTAGCATCCCGGACATATTTGAATGAGCTCCTCCTAACACTGGCATAGTCGATCACTGACTTCTCATTCTTTGTTGGTTCACATCTAGTGTATGCATGTATGCGCTTATGGGGTAACTTTGTGTTTGTAATGATCAGATTCTGCTCACTGCAGAATCTAAGGAGTCGCTTTACATTGTCATTGAGAGTATCTTCTCCATATCTTCCGATAACTCCACCCCATCTAGCATGGTCATTTCCAACTCTGGCATTGAAATCTCCGAGCATGATAATTTCATCTAGGAAGTCATCCACTGTCCTTTGAAGCAGCTCGAAGAATTTCTCTTTGACCTCTGCTCTCTCATCCTCATTTGGCCCACACACTATGACCAGGTTGTCTATGGTTTCTCCTTCTTTTAGTTTTACAACCATAATGCGCTCAGAGACAAAGTTCCATCCCTTGATACTATCTTTCTGGTTTTTGGCCACAATGCAACCCACGCCCCCTTTAGCTCTTTCAGATGTGGGTACACCACTGTAGAGCAGCATGTTGACATCGAGATCCATGACTCCTTGTCCCTTTTTCTTTGTTTCCGTTATAGCCAGGATATCTAATTTTGCTTTCCTCATCTCTTCCACCAGCTCCTCTTCTTTCCCATTTATACTTCTTGCGTTCCATGTTCCATAAGTCGTAGTCCGTAGTCCGTTCCAGTTCGTCGCCTTTAGAATCAGTCCGGTTTTCTCTCTTGTAGTTCGCGTAATCATGTTTTAACGCAAACAGGTGATTGGCCTGTTGTGCCTTTGCATGGTGGACGGGCTGCCTCCTTACGGCCTCCATGCAGGCCGCCCTCCTCCTTTTTCAGCCGGGCTTGGGACCCACGCCAGTTGGAAATCATAGAGTAGGCCTATCAGGTCGCTGCCCTGGCAAAATTTAAAAAAATTAGAAACCTACCCACCACAAAAATATTTAAAGAATGTGAGATTCCTATATATACACATTTGGATTCTCGACGGTGCTACTGTGTGCACTATGCTGAGATCCTCATTGTGTGATCTAAGGGAGGCGATCGGAGCAATGATAGAGTTGTTCGTGTGCAATGAAGGTAGTCCTTTAAAAAAAAACCAAACCATCGACAAAGAGGCAGGAAATTGAAATCATATACAAAATGTTAATTTCAGTTCAAAGAAAATATGTTTTCCTTTTGCAACTCAAAAATAAAGTCAATTTTAGTCAGTCAGCTTGCCGGTTATCACTGGGAATGCGGGGGGATGCCTGTTAAATCTGGGGACATCACGATTTCAAGTGCCGACTGGAGAGGGTTAGTACGAAATGCACTTAAGTTAAAAAAAAATTTTTTTTAACAAATATAAATTCCCTCTCCGTCACCTAGAGATCTAACGAAAGTTCCCAGGGGATGTCATGTAAGTCCTCCCCTGCTTTGCAGTAATGGTCCAATAATGGCCAGAACTCAAGAGTATCTAATCTGAGTCGTCAAATGTGTTTACCTTCGCACAAGATTACTCTTGGCATATATGTACATAGAAGTGTAGTGACGCTTCTATCCGAAGGGTGCATCGACTAGATAATTCAGAAGTCAAGAACCATGCGGCAATGATTAACTTATATCTGTCCGTTGCCTTTTGTGAAGGATTTAAGCAATGGTTTTTAGCCCGTTACGGCCCCTACCTGAGTTAATTCAGCGAATTTCCTCTTATAGTGGTATAACTCTGTTTAGAGGTAAGAGGTAAATATATGTCTAAATGTGTGTGTATGTATGTATATATATATATATATATATATATATATATATATATATATATATATATATATATATATATATATATATATATATATATATATATATATATATATATATATATATATATATATATATATATATATATATATATATATATATATATATATATATATACGAGGAGCGTTCAGAAAGTAATGCACCACATCGTTTATCTCAGCTAATAATAAAGATAGAAGCATGAAATTTTGCACACTTCAAATATGGCATGTGCAAATTGTGGGCACCAAATTGCACCGCAACCGGCCAAATAAAACGGCTGCCCTAAACCGTTGAAATGGAGCGTGTTAGCAACTTGAGTTATAAACAGCGAATTGTGATAGAATTTCTCGTTGCAGAGAAGGAAACTGTTGTGAATATTCACAAGCGTCTATGTGATGTGTATGGAGGTGTGGTGAAGTGGGATGTTATAAATATTTATAGGGGACTTAGTGAACTGACTGAGATCAGCTGTGAAGGTATCTATATCTAATAAGAGTAGTGTATTATAGATAACCTTACTTGCTGCCACATATATATATATCTCAGTCAGAATTATTCTGGAATAGTGTGATGACTACGTTGTATGTCTAGGGTATGTGTATGATGAAGTGTAAGTCAAAACAACAACAGACAGATAAACAATTTAATTTATTCCACTACACGTGACAACACTGTGACAGAGATACAACGGTAAAATTCCTCCAAGGATAACATTTGAGGATAAAAACATAATGCGTAGGCTGCTGATGTACATGATCGCCTAGACCGCGGGTCATCATCCCCATAAAATTGACTTGCTAGACCGGAGGGGAACGGAGTATCAAAAGGGAAAAAAATATGACTGGAAAGGCTAAAGAGACGCAATTGGGGGGGGGGGGGGGGGGGGGGGAGGGGAGGGGGGGGGGGGGGGGGGGGGGGGGGGGGGGGGGGGGGGGGGGGGGCGGGAGGGGGGGGGGGGGGGGGGGGGGCGGGCTGGGGGGAAATGGATGAAAGTAAAAAAAATTCAAGTCCCCCAAATTGACACGAGGTACGGAATTGGACGTTTTGCGATACCAAGCGCTTGATTTGAATTTGAGCGGAAGAACGCAGATGTTAGGAATATTACAAAAATTTAAAAAGTAATTTTTCTTAATATTAATGTTAGGAATATAAAAATTAGCTGGCCGGATGGCCTATTCTGAGCAATGAAATAATATGATCTTAATTTTACAAACGGATAGATAATATTGAAGATAATGACAAAAGACAGTGTAGTTCACATCATCGCTAGACTATATTGAATCTAAAAGTGTCACAATTTGCACACAAAAACACGACCTTGGGAACAGGTGTTCAAAGTTACTTATTATGGAGGAGAGGGTTTTTGAGCGGTAGCTGTGTCTAAATATAACTTTTTACGACAAAATTTTAAGGGGAGAGAAAGGTTGCTTCAAAAATCAAGCACATTTTTTTAGAAACACAAGTAGAGACGGACAGACTAACAGATAACCATCCATACTTGACTGAAGCATGACTGAAATGACTTTAGTGTAGAAATTTGAAATTTAAAGTACAACTAGGCAGTGATTGGCCACAGACAATCATATCATTAGCGCTCAGACGCGAAAGTGGGGTCATTCTTCAATAATTGTTCAGTGTTAGACACAGATTTTAAAGTGTGGTGTTTTCCCATATGAAAGACAGTGAATAAATTTAGGGACGCCATACTATAGCCAGCAGCTCAGCTGAGTTTTGCTAGCAATTCTGTGTTATGTATTCATAATCTGAGCTGTGAGTTTTCTATCGACAACAAAGCAGAGTCTATTCGGTGGGTGACTTTACTCGAGTGTATCTGTGCAGTTCTTGTGACAGAGACCACCATTATTGCCCGCCAGCACGGAGAGGTGGGACCGCAAGTTTTCAGCACCAGAGCTACAAAAAGATGAGTGAGCCTCTGGTCTGCTGGACATTCACCAACTATTGGTAGTGACTAATATCCCCATAAAAATTCCCACCATTTTCTGGACAATGTGTAGTCAATATAGACAGGTGTGATGAGGCCACCCCAACAGCACAAACAGTAACTATCCTCCCAAAGAGATGACTACTCGAACTTTTTTTTTAATAAAACTAACTAGTCTAGTACTTAAATATGTACACTCCTGCATTTATTATGTAACATTCCATGCATTTTTTTTCATAAATTTTCAATCCTTCTTTTAAAACAAGTTCTGGTCAAAATAAAACTTGATCCAGAACAAATAAATGTAATATAATTATATCAAAAACTTTACACACGTGAGTTAGTTCAGTGTATTGTAACACTTGTTAATCTTATTAGTCTTGTTAAATATCTATGGGTATATTTATAACTATCACACCACAGTACACATCATAACCCTAGACACTTTACGCAGCTACATTCATAAAAAAAAAAAAATTAAGTGTGAGGTCGTAGTGGTAGCAAGAAAGGCCTTCTGACAATTCTCAATTACATTTTATCTCAGGAGCCTTCACAGCTGGCCTCATACAATTTACATGTAGTACCATCATCATCATACAATACCATCAATACCACTACATAAATTGGGGTCTTGTCCAGGGATAATTAGCCCAACAGTAAAATTAGGATCTCCTGGTGGGAGAAATAAAAGTAGGGAAATAAATTGTAAAATTTCCTTTAAAATTAAAAGTGTCCCTGCAGATAAAAGTTGGTGAATCTTCACAGCCAGTAATAATTAATTAGTTAACTGGTTAGTTAGAATTAGTTAGACTATAGTCATATAGTAATTAGAAGTACTTAGTGTATTTACTGGTTAGAGATTTATCTTGTATATTATTATATTGTCCAAAAAGTATGGCAGAGCTAGCAAAGTTTAGATCAGCTGCTGTGCTCACTGCGAAGGAGATGGGGATGGATGGTCAAATTTTAATTCAATACGTAACGACTGAATGTGATAAATATATTGAAAGGGAAGATAGAAAGGTAGCTGAAGAGAAGAGGTTACAAATTGAGGCTGATAGAGAAATTAAGAGGCTGCAGATTGAGGCAGAAGAAAAACGACAGCAAAGGGAGGCAGAAGAAAAACGACAGCAAAGGGAGGCAGAAGATAAAAAGGCCGAAAGGGAGGCAGAAGATAAAAAGGCCGAAAGGGAGGCAGAGGAAAAAAGGTTGACTGCCGAAAGGGAGGCTGAAGATAGAAGGTTGCAGAGGGAGCACGAATTACGACTAAGGGAGCTGGAATTACAAGGCCCGGCCCCTGAAAATGGTGCCAGCCCTTTTGCCTCAGATGCTACGCCCAGTATGGGAGCCTCAAACTCAGCTATGGGGTTTCATTTAGACCATTTTGTTGAGAAAGACGATGACATAGAGGGGTACCTAGGACGTTTTGAGTTATTAGCTACTACATATGGGTTAGAGAGAGAGAGGTGGAGTTTAAAGCTATCACAGGGATTGAGGGGTGCTTCTTATGAAGTATTTGCCAAAATGAACAGGGAAGACCAAGACAATTATGACATGTTAAAGCAGGCTTTGTTATTAAGGTACGAGAAGAATGGTGAATTTTATCGTAAGAGATTTAGAAATGCCAAACTGTTGTCTGGGGAGACATACCACCAATTCTCTGCCAGACTAGAAACCTATTTGGAGAAATGGACGGCTCTGGGGAAGACCCAAGATCTTAAAGAAATGATCATGATTGAGCAATTGAGAGAGTCCATGGCTCCAGACATGAGAAAATTTCTCATGGAACAGGGTGCAGAGAAGTTGGGGGAAATTTTAAATGTTGCTGAGAGGTATCAGGCAGCCCAGGCAGAGGTAAGTGGTGCTAAGAAGAAGCACATAGACAATTTTAAAGCTCCACAGCAATTTAATAAATTTGATAATAGAGAGCAGGGAAATAAGGGTAGGACAAACTTTGAGCGGCCAAGAAATGACTATCGCGACAGAAACTCACAGTTCAATGACCAAAAGTTCAATGAAAGAAAACCGTTGAACCAAGGAAAAAGATGGTGTAAATGGTGCAAGAAGGATAACCATAACACCGAATTTTGTAGAAGGAAACCTTCAAACATTGCTGCAATGAAGTCGGGGACGCAAAGAGTAAAGGTTAATCCTAAGGGACAACAGGAACCTTATCACCCCCCAGTTTGTGAGGATGTTATTTGTAATGGGGTCACCATAAGGTGCCTTTATGATACAGGTTTGGATTATGATTCAGTTGTGAAGTCTAGCCTAGTGGACCCAAGTCAGTATACCACAGAAACAGTGGAAATACAAGGGGCGACTAAGGACATACCACTCATGACACTTCCCATCGCAAGGATAACGGTGAAAACTCGCTATGTGGAAGGAGAAATCAGAGCAGCAGTGATAGATGAACCAATCTACCCTCTGATATTGGGGTGTAGATACGTCTTCTTGGGGAATCCCGAGAAACCTGTGATCATGGCGACAGTGCAGACCAGGTCACAGAAGAAGGAGGAAGAAGGTGAACCTATAAATGCTCATCCAGAGGAGATGAGGAAGGCGCAGGCTGAGGATAGGACACTCCAGCCAGGTTTTAAAAAATTACCCAAATGCCACACACCTCCGAGCAAGGGGGAATATTTCATGAAGAACAAACTCTTATACAGGAAGGCCGGAACTGGAACAAATGGTCACAACCAGCTGGTTCTTCCCATTGCATATAGAGAGAAAGTGATGGAACTCGGACATGCAATCCCCTTCAGTGGTCACATGGGGATCAGCGCCACAGGACAGCGTATAGCTTGTCATTACTTCTGGCCAGGGATAACGGAGGATATAAAAAGATATGTCAAATCCTGCCCAGAATGTCAAAGGGTAGCTCCAAAGCACTGGACTGCCCCTGCAACTCTAGGAGAAATGCCCATAGTGGGAACACCTTTTGAGAGGGTTGCAGTGGATATTGTAGGACCTCTCACTCGGACCAAGAGGAGGAACAGTTACATCCTTACTCTGGTGGACACTTGTTCTATGTGGGGAGAGGCGGTAGCCCTGCCATCAATTGATTCAAAACATGTAGCAGAGGCACTACTTACAATATTTACCCGATTAGGATTCCCGCATCAAATCTTGACGGATAATGGTTCTCAGTTCAAGGGGAAACTAACGGAAGAAGTTTTTAAGCTATTTCAAGCCAGGCACTTTCATTGTAGTCCGTACCATCCACAAGGGAACGGCCAGGTAGAGAGGTTCAATGGGACTCTCATTTCTATCCTGAGAAAGCTGGCACACGAAAAAACGGATCTGTGGGATCAATTCCTGCCCGCCGCATTGTTTGCGTACCGGGAGGTACCACATAGTTCAACCGGGATGGCTCCCGCAACTCTGCTATTTGGGAGGCCAATAAAAGGTCCATTAGAGGCCCTATTAAGGACCTGGACAGATGAGAAGGCGGAAGAGACTGTTACCTCATCTTATCAATATGTGAACGAACTGACCACTCGTTTGAAAGCTGGATGGAAACTGGCAAATGATAATTTGAAACAAGCCAGGAAGAAACATGCAGCATATTTTAATAGGAAGGCAAAGGACAGGGAACTGGCAGTCGGAGAGAAGGTGCTGCTTTTACTACCGGGAAGCCAGAATAAATTACAAATTGGTTGGCAAGGTCCATATACGGTTCTAGAGAAGGTGTCTAGAACAAACTATAAAATTGACAAAAAGGGGAAGGAAAAAGTTTATCATGTAAACCTGTTAAAGAAGTATCTGGACAGACCACTCCAGGAAAGCACCCCCTTATTGACCTTAGCTATTGCAACCCAGATGCAAAAGGAACCACTCACCTCACATGAATACCCATTACATCCTTGTGAAACAGCAGCACAGGTAAAAGTCAGTAAGCACCTGACTAAAAACCAGAGGGAGAGAGTTCAAAAGGTTCTGGAGGAACATACAGATGTATTAACAGATAAACCAGGCCATACAAATTTGCTACAGTATGACATGAAACTGGTAGACTCAAACCCAATCTGTATGAGAGCCTATTCTATTCCGTTCGCGAAGGAGAAGGCATTAAAGGAAGAAATAGATTATTTATTGAAGGAGGGGATTATTTCGCACAGTGAATCATCTTTTAGTTCTAGTGTCGTTTTGTTGAGGAAACCGTCTGGGGAACACAGACTGTGCATAGATTACAGGAAACTGAATGCTGTCACAGAAGGACAAGTGGATCCATTACCAGACACAAAACAGCTATTTGCCAGACTGAACAAGGCAAAATACTTTTCAAAGGTGGATCTTAGTAAAGGCTATTACCAGATCCCAGTGAAGCCTGAAGTGAGACCTTATTTGGCTTTTAGCACTTCGGATGGACATTATGAATTCAATATGCTACCATTCGGACTGAAAAATGCTCCGAGTGTGTTTTCAAGGATGATGCGAAAATTGTTGGACCCCCTGAATAACCCATGTATCACAAATTTCATGGATGATATTCTCGTCGCCACCGAGACATTTGAAGAACACATTGAAGCTCTGGAGATGTTGTTTGATAGACTTCGGGAGGCGAACTTAACTGCTAGGCCAACAAAATGTTGTATTGGATGCAAAGAGTTGGAATTCTTGGGGCACACTGTATATCAGGGTAATATGACCCCTGATCCTAAGAATTTGGAAAAACTGCAGAGAGCACCTAGGCCGCAAACAAAAAAGGACGTGCGATCATTTGTGTCGTTATGCGGATTTTATCAGAAATACATCAAGAATTTTAACGCTATTTGTGCTCCTCTGACTGATCTGACTCGCAAGGGACTTCCAGATAAAATTATTTGGACTGCACAATGTGAATTAGCGTTCCAAGAGTTAAAGGAAAAACTCACTAGCAAGCCTATTCTCAAACTGCCTGATTTGACACAGGACTTTGTCTTAAGAACCGATGCAAGTAATGTGGGACTAGGAGGGGCTTTGTTGCAAAGATCATCCTCACCTGATGGGGAACTTAAACCAGTCGCTTATGCAAGCCGCAAATTGAATAAGGCGGAACAAGGATACTCCACAAGCGAAAAAGAATGTTTAGCATTAATCTGGGCAATAAAGAAGTTTCAAATCTATCTGTATGGTAGGACATTTGTGGTGGAGACGGATCATCAGCCTCTCGTGTTCTTGTCTCAGGCTAAGCATGAAAACGCAAGATTGCTGAGGTGGTCTTTATTGCTTCAACCTTATCAGTTTAGTATCCAATATATCCCAGGCAAATTGAATGTCGGTGCAGATTTCCTCAGTCGGCACCCCTGTGATCAAAATTAGAGTAATGGCAGACGGGAGGAGTAATTTTACCTATGTGTATCGCTGGTTTTGGAACTTGCCATAGGCATGTTTTCAGGTGGGGAGATGTGTAGTGAAATTGACAGAGATACAACGGTAAAATTCCTCCAAGGATAACATTTGAGGATAAAAACATAATGCGTAGGCTGCTGATGTACATGATCGCCTAGACCGCGGGTCATCATCCCCATAAAATTGACTTGCTAGACCGGAGGGGAACGGAGTATCAAAAGGGAAAAAAAAATATGACTGGAAAGGCTAAAGAGACGCAATTGGGGGGGGAAATGGATGAAAGTAAAAAAATTCAAGTCCCCCAAATTGACACGAGGTACGGAATTGGACGTTTTGCGATACCAAGCGCTTGATTTGAATTTGAGCGGAAGAACGCAGATGTTAGGAATATTACAAAAATTTAAAAAGTAATTTTTCTTAATATTAATGTTAGGAATATAAAAATTAGCTGGCCGGATGGCCTATTCTGAGCAATGAAATAATATGATCTTAATTTTACAAACGGATAGATAATATTGAAGATAATGACAAAAGACAGTGTAGTTCACATCATCGCTAGACTATATTGAATCTAAAAGTGTCACAATTTGCACACAAAAACACGACCTTGGGAACAGGTGTTCAAAGTTACTTATTATGGAGGAGAGGGTTTTTGAGCGGTAGCTGTGTCTAAATATAACTTTTTACGACAAAATTTTAAGGGGAGAGAAAGGTTGCTTCAAAAATCAAGCACATTTTTTTTAGAAACACAAGTAGAGACGGACAGACTAACAGATAACCATCCATACTTGACTGAAGCATGACTGAAATGACTTTAGTGTAGAAATTTGAAATTTAAAGTACAACTAGGCAGTGATTGGCCACAGACAATCATATCATTAGCGCTCAGACGCGAAAGTGGGGTCATTCTTCAATAATTGTTCAGTGTTAGACACAGATTTTAAAGTGTGGTGTTTTCCCATATGAAAGACAGTGAATAAATTTAGGGACGCCATACTATAGCCAGCAGCTCAGCTGAGTTTTGCTAGCAATTCTGTGTTATGTATTCATAATCTGAGCTGTGAGTTTTCTATCGACAACAAAGCAGAGTCTATTCGGTGGGTGACTTTACTCGAGTGTATCTGTGCAGTTCTTGTGACAGAGACCACCATTATTGCCCGCCAGCACGGAGAGGTGGGACCGCAAGTTTTCAGCACCAGAGCTACAAAAAGATGAGTGAGCCTCTGGTCTGCTGGACATTCACCAACTATTGGTAGTGACTAATATCCCCATAAAAATTCCCACCATTTTCTGGACAATGTGTAGTCAATATAGACAGGTGTGATGAGGCCACCCCAACAGCACAAACAGTAACTATCCTCCCAAAGAGATGACTACTCGAACTTTTTTTTAAATAAAACTAACTAGTCTAGTACTTAAATATGTACACTCCTGCATTTATTATGTAACATTCCATGCATTTTTTTTCATAAATTTTCAATCCTTCTTTTAAAACAAGTTCTGGTCAAAATAAAACTTGATCCAGAACAAATAAATGTAATATAATTATATCAAAAACTTTACACACGTGAGTTAGTTCAGTGTATTGTAACACTTGTTAATCTTATTAGTCTTGTTAAATATCTATGGGTATATTTATAACTATCACACCACAGTACACATCATAACCCTAGACACTTTACGCAGCTACATTCATAAAAAAAAATTAAGTGTGAGGTCGTAGTGGTAGCAAGAAAGGCCTTCTGACAATTCTCAATTACATTTTATCTCAGGAGCCTTCACAGCTGGCCTCATACAATTTACATGTAGTACCATCATCATCATACAATACCATCAATACCACTACAAGAAGGATGTACCTTCTACTTCATAACTAATTGATACTCTAGTTCTACACTGAGCACAATACATCACAAACATTGGGTTCAGAGCGTTAGGCCAACTGTCAGCTTCATCTGAAATACTTTATACCAGTATTAACCTCCTTAATGGTTACTACACCTCTGCACTTCCAGCATTATTTCTTTCTAGTCAATCATCTAGGTGTCAGTGTACTGTTTGGCCATTCCATGCCGTTTTACTTTCCTCCGACACCTTCTGTTCAGGCTGGAGCATTATAGGCTTTACATCATGTTTGCTACTGAACTACACATATATACAGGCATAAATTCCCATCTGCTTATGTTCCAGGCTTTTATTTAGCAAAAATATGAGCTGGCTTCAACGCACTGTTGCTTTATCAAGCTTATTTGAACTAGTGGTCTCGTACTAACGCTCCTAAGTGAGTATATCAGCGAGTCTGGCCAATGGAGCCACGTTTCGACAAGTGTTTGAAAAAATTTTACCTTCCTACGTCTCCCCTAACAACCAAAGATAGTATTTATAGTCCGACCAATCGTGTTTAGTCTTATATTTGTTGCGCTCCAATCAATTTGGAGTTTACATGGTAGGCTATTTCCGTACGTAAGGTTTTTTCAAACACGTTATAAAAAAATTTTATGAGCAGAAATGATTTCATGCTGTCAGGCATCCCCACTATTTTATTTTGGTTATAACTTGTTAATTCCTAGACTATTTGCGTAACGTTTTACATATTCTTTGTCAGCAAGCCCTAAGGAACCCAAATATACAAATTTAAAAGAGCTAAGTGGCTGCGTTCAAAATATGCAATTTCTTCTACCTCCTGTTTCGAAGATGTGCTGTCTGGGTACTGTAATGTTTTCAAACGTAAACCCATCTAATGTTATCTTTTCTAATAAGCGTTTTTCAGGATTTTAAAACCTAACTAAGGGAAGGTTAGTGTTTTTTTATCACTGTCCGTCCGAAAAAGTTAGTGCATGTGGCCTTACACGCGTGATAGTAGTAATTGTGTATCGCGTTACGCTTGTTGGGGTGGCATTAATAGCGAGACGCGTGTTCAATTTTGCATGCGTTCCTGATTTTCATTCGCCCCTCTCTCTTTCTATTTGAGTCCATCTGTTCGTTCGTTTTGGTAACGTAATATAATTAATGTTAGGATTAATTTAGGTCATTACGCAGTCTGCCTCTCAATGTTTTTCTCAGAAATGCAATACCCGTTTTAATGTGTTGTGGAAACGCTTGTATTTATGCAGTGGCTTATATTTAACGTGGAAACGTTACAATTTGCAGACGAAGCATAAAACAAAGGGGGATTTCGAGTACATTCTTTGTGACAGCACTGTTATTTTACCATTGCTCTTTTCTTTATTAGAATTTATTTGTTAGGCTTTATATTTACCTTTTAATTTATATATGTGGATTAGAATATTTCACGACACCTCCCCTCTTAAAAGAGACATCCCATGTCAGTCCTTTATTCTATATACACATAGATAAATGTAAGTCAACTTGACTTTACTCTGCTGTGGTGCTATCATGGTTTTATGTAGTTGGGTCCATTCAGAGTAGGCACTACTCATGAAATCTGCCTCAGACTTCTACAACCAATAATATATTTCGGTTATGTTACTGAACAGCCGCAAGTGTGAGTGCTTGTCTTAATGCTGCTTCGCAACCCGTATTCACCATTTCTCTTCTCTGAGTCTGCGCAATGACATGTCCAGAGAACATTATATTTCCCTCAAAATGTACGTTATGAGGAGATAACATATACCTGGTGATAGCAGAGTTTTTGTAGTGGATCCCATAATCTTCTTATTATCCTGTATGAAACATTCGGAATATCCTCAATCAAAGAGGCAACTCAGGGATTCATTACGTTCCTCCTAAATGTTTACATCCAACAATTTTGTCTGATCTCAGGTTTTACTGGAATCTGATATTATCCTTTACTCAGATCCACCCTTGAGAAATATTTAGCCTTATTTAACTGGCAACCAGCTGATTTGTATCCGGCAATGGATCCACCTGTCCTTCTGTAATAGCATTCAGTCTCCTGTAATCTATACAGAGTCTATGTTCTCCAGAGGGCTTCCTTAAGAGTACAACACCGGAACTATACGAAGATTCACTGTGCGAAATAATTCCTTCCTTCAACAGATAGTCTATCTCTTCCTTCAAAGCTTTCTCCTTAGCAAACGGAATCGAATATGGTTTCATACAGACAGGTGTGGGGGTCTATCAGTTTCATATCATATTCCAATGGGTTTGTATGCCCTGGTCGGTCTGTTAACACCTCTGCATGATTATTTAGAACCTGTTGCACTCTCTCTTTCTGAGTTTTCGTTAAATGTGTACTGATTTTCACCTGTGCTGCTGTCTCACAGGGGTGTAATGGATATTCAAATGATGAAAGTGGTTCCTTTTTCATCTCCCTGGCGATGGACAAGGTCAACAAGTGTGTCTCTTCCTGATGTTCTCTTTCCAAATATTTCTTCAGGAGATTCACATGATAGATTTTTTCTTTCCCCTTCTTATCTATCTTATAATTTGTTCTAGACACCTTCTCTAGAACTGTATATGGACCCTGCCATCCAATTTGTAACTTATTCTGACTCCCGGGCAAAAGAAGCAGTACTTTCTCTCCCACAGCCAAATTTCTGTCTTTCGCCTTTCTGTTATAATAGGCAGCATGTTTCTTCCTGGCTTGTTTCAAATTTTCATTGGCAAGTTTTCAGCCAGTTTTTAAACGAGTGGTCAGCTCATTCACATATTGGTATGAAGATGTAATGTTTTCCTCTGCCTTTTCATCAGTCCACGTTCTTAACAAAGCTACATATGGACCTTTAATTTTGTGGACCTATTTGTCCATGCACCGGTATGGTCTCTTCCACTCGAAGCTTTATAGTGATGATTTTTCCTCCCAGAATTATCATTCACAAAACGACCGCTACCAATTTTTTTCCTGGGGCTTTCTCCCCACTTAAAATTCTTGATGAGAGATTTCCTCTCTACATCCTCTTCCTCCAGTTTGTTTAAGTCCGATTGAGGGATTTTCGGCTTATCCTGGGGTAAGACATCTTTTTGCACTCTCCGCATAGTGGCCATTGTAAAACAGTTAAGTGAAGCTTGTCCGTGAAAAGGGGCTTCCCATTCCATTTGGTCCACTTTATCAAATCTATTTTTCTTTTTATTATCAGGCCTAATTTTGCCCCGTGGCGTGTCCAGGTCCTGATCAATGTTCCCACTTGTGGGTGTTCCCTCATGTGCTATGCTACACCTTTCTACAAAATTCTCAATGTCCCATCTTGCTTTGGGCCAATAATAACTATGAGCCACCTTTTGAATGATGGTACCTATCTTCTCATGGTCCCCATCTGGTTTCACATGTAGGCTCCTTATTAAGTCTGCCCTATATCTTTTAGGAAGTACCAGCTGTCCCTGACCTTTGGATCTAGCTCCAGTCTTCCTATACATCAACTTGTTTTTCATGTAAAAATCTCCCTTGCCTGGAGTTGTATGACAAGTTGACAATTTTCTGAAACAAGGCTTGAGTGTTTTATCCCCAGCCTGTGCCTTCCTCATCTCTTCTGGAGTGGTATCCAACATAATATCCTCCTCCTGTCTTGAGGTCGACCTGACCTGAAGGGTTGCCATATACACAGGTTTCCTTCTGCAACGGTCAGTGTCATGATTGTCCATCTGACAATTCTTACACCACCTTTTTCCTTGGTTGAAAGATTTTCTTTCATCATATTTCCTTTCATCGAATTGTGGGAATTTATTTTTATTTTCATACCGTGGCCTATCAAACTGGTGCTTACCTTTGTTTTGATCCTTAGGATCAAATTTATTAAAGTTCTGTGGTGCCCTAAAGTTATCCACTTGTTTCTTTTTATTACCTGTTACCTCTGCTTGAGCTGCTTGATACCTTTCAGCAACATTTAGCAACTCACCCAGCCTCTCTGCACCTTGTTCCATGAGAAACTTTCTCAGGTCTGGAGCCATGGACTCTCTTAATTGCTCTATAAGGACCATTTCCTTAAGATCTTGGGTTTTCCCCAGAGAAGTCCATTTCTCCAAGTATGTCTCTATTCGTGCAGAGAACTGGTGATAGGTTTCACCTGACAGTAGTTTAGCATTCCTAAATTTTTTCCTATAAAATTCTGCATTCTTTTCATATCTTAACAAAAGAGCCTGCTTTAGCATGTCATAATTTTCCTGATCACCTCTGCTCATTTTTGCAAAAACTTCATAAGCTGCCCCACGAAGTCCTTGAGATAACTTTAAGCTCCACCTTTCTCTCTCTAACCCATACGTGGTAGCTAATAGTTCATACCTATTTAGATAGCTCTCTATATCATCGTCTTTCTCAACAAAATGATCTAAATGAAAATTCATAGCTGAGGTTGAGGCTCCTTGGCTAGCAGTGGCATCAGAGGCAAAGGGACTGACACCATTTTCAGGAGCATGGCCCTGAAACTCAAACTCCCTTAGTCGTAACTCATGTTCCCTTTGTAATCTTTTATCTTCTGCTTCCCTTTCTGCAGTCAATCTTCTTTCTTCTGCTTCCCTTTCTGCAGCTAATTTCTTCTCTTCCCTTTCTGCAGCTAATTTCTTCTCTTCCCTTTCTGCAGCCAATCTTTTGTCTTCTCTTTCTGCCTCCAATTTCTTAGCCTCAGCCTCAATCTGCAACCACTTAGTCTCAGCCTCAGCCTCAAATTGTAACTTCTTAATTTCCCTTTCAGCCTCTAACTTTCTTTCGGCTTCAAACCTTCTTTCTTCGCGTTCAATAAATTTGTCACATTCCGTAGTGACATAGGCAACCATAACTTGCCCATCTAATCCTAACTCTTTTGCAGTCTGAACCGCAGCAGATCGAAACTTGGCCAGGTCCGCCATTGTCTATCAGGTAAATTTACACAATGTCTAACCAACAATTCAATCTCTAAATATATATCTAATGGACAACACAGGCACCGTGAGCTCAACCTTATTTAATTCCACCCAAGGATACCTTTTAATTCTTATATTCCCTGAAGTGAATTACCCCCAATATTTTTAATAGGTAAAGATTCAAAATCCCAAGAGCGAGACCCCAATATATGTGGTGAAGTGGGATGTTATAAATATTTATAGGGGACTTAGTGAACTGACTGAGATCAGCTGTGAAGGTATCTATATCTAATAAGAGTAGTGTATTATAGATAACCTTACTTGCTGCCACATATATATATATATCTCAGTCAGAATTATTCTGGAATAGTGTGATGACTACGTTGTATGTCTAGGGTATGTGTATGATGAAGTGTAAGTCAAAACAACAACAGACAGATAAACAATTTAATTTATTCCACTACACGTGACAACACTGTGACACTCACATACATAAAACACTCTACAAGGATATCTTAAAGGAGTCACTGATAACTTTTCAAATAACAATATGTATTCATTGCTGTCATGAATGGATATGTGTCCTGATTCAAATACAAAGGGAACCAGGAATCACAATCAATTTTAATTACAAGTTATATGTACAGAATTTATCAATATGAATATTGTAGTGACATATATTATTAAAAGTATCCTATGTGTGTCAGTTGTGTAGTAGTAATATGAGGTAATACTGGGTTTGTTTTGTTCAAGCTCTGTTGGTATTTGTCATCATGACTTCAATAGTTTGTCTTTATTGGAACTAGTATTGGAGATGTTCTCAGTTCCTGATATTAAAACAATTTAATTCCCCTCTTAATGTTATTTTTACAAGGTCATTTTAAGATGGGGTACATAATTTTGAGCTCAGCTGGCCACATCAGCTTATCTTGCGTGATGGCGGCAGGAAAAGACTCCTCTGCTCGATTTCTCCCCTGGGCTCTGGAGACACCTCACTGATAGCTAAATGGACCAAGGAGTATGCTGTCCGACTCTGGATTCAGCAAAGCTCTGACCAGGTGCTGCTCAATACCATCAAGACCACGGTCCCTGAAAACAAGAAGGATGTACCTTCTACTTCATAACTAATTGATACTCTAGTTCTACACTGAGCACAATACATCACAAACATTGGGTTCAGAGCGTTAGGCCAACTGTCAGCTTCATCTGAAATACTTTATACCAGTATTAACCTCCTTAATGGTTACTACACCTCTGCACTTCCAGCATTATTTCTTTCTAGTCAATCATCTAGGTGTCAGTGTACTGTTTGGCCATTCCATGCCGTTTTACTTTCCTCCGACACCTTCTGTTCAGGCTGGAGCATTATAGGCTTTACATCATGTTTGCTACTGAACTACACATATATACAGGCATAAATTCCCATCTGCTTATGTTCCAGGCTTTTATTTAGCAAAAATATGAGCTGGCTTCAACGCACTGTTGCTTTATCAAGCTTATTTGAACTAGTGGTCTCGAACTAACGCTCCTAAGTGAGTATATCAGCGAGTCTGGCCAATGGAGCCACGTTTCGACAAGTGTTTGAAAAAATTTTACCTCCCTACGTCTCCCCTAACAACCAAAGATAGTATTTATAGTCCGACCAATCGTGTTTAGTCTTATATTTGTTGCGCTCCAATCAATTTGGAGTTTACATGGTAGGCTATTTCCGTACGTAAGGTTTTTTCAAACACGTTATAAAAAAATTTTATGAGCAGAAATGATTTCATGCTGTCAGGCATCCCCACTATTTTATTTTGGTTATAACTTGTTAATTCCTAGACTATTTGCGTAACGTTTTACATATTCTTTGTCAGCAAGCCCTAAGGAACCCAAATATACAAATTTAAAAGAGCTAAGTGGCTGCGTTCAAAATATGCAATTTCTTCTACCTCCTGTTTCGAAGATGTGCTGTCTGGGTACTGTAATGTTTTCAAACGTAAACCCATCTAATGTTATCTTTTCTAATAAGCGTTTTTCAGGATTTTAAAACCTAACTCTGGGAAGGTTAGTGTTTTTATCACTGTCCGTCCGAAAAAGTTAGTGCATGTGGCCTTACACGCGTGATAGTAGTAATTGTGTATCGCGTTACGCTTGTTGGGGTGGCATTAATAGCGAGACGCGTGTTCAATTTTGCATGCGTTCCTGATTTTCATTCGCCCCTCTCTCTTTCTATTTGAGTCCATCTGTTCGTTCGTTTTGGTAACGTAATATAATTAATGTTAGGATTAATTTAGGTCATTACGCAGTCTGCCTCTCAATGTTTTTCTCAGAAATGCAATACCCGTTTTAATGTGTTGTGGAAACGCTTGTATTTATGCAGTGGCTTATATTTAACGTGGAAACGTTACAATTTGCAGACGAAGCATAAAACAAAGGGGGATTTCGAGTACATTCTTTGTGACAGCACTGTTATTTTACCATTGCTCTTTTCTTTATTAGAATTTATTTGTTAGGCTTTATATTTACCTTTTAATTTATATATGTGGATTAGAATATTTCACGACAGGAGGTTTTGCAGTCGACAGGAGTATAGTCAGTCGCTGGGTTCACAGAATCAAAGAATCAGGATGTGGAGATACGGAGCTGCTTGATCGGCCGCGCTGTGGACGTCCTGCCACAGCCACCAACGCAGAAATGTTGAAATGCGCTGAGCGCATTATTCTTACTGATAGGCGAATCACTACTCAACAATTGGCCTTACAGCTGTCAGTCAGCATTGGTACTGCAAATGCAGTTATAAAAACTCTCGGATTTTCTAAGGTTTGCGCAAGATGGGTTCCTCGAAGTCTCACAAATGACCACCGATTGCAAAGGAAAGCAATTTCTTCTGAATTGTTGGAGCGTTTCAATGCTGATGGAGAGAACTTTTTTGGCTAAGTTCGTTGCAGGTGATGTAACCTAAGCACATCATTTTGAACCTGAGACAAAAAGACAGTCAATGGAGTGGCATCATCCGCAATCACCAAGAAGAAAGAAATTCAAGACAATTCCTTCAGCTGGAAAGGTCATGATCACTGTCTTTTGGGACATTGAAGGTGTGATTCTTGTGGACGTTATGCCAAGAGGAGAGACAATCAATTCGCAAGCTTACATTAAGACATTGAAAAAACTCAATCAACGTTTTAACAGAGTTCGGCCGCACAAGAATCCAGCGGACCTGCTTCTCCTTCACGACAATGCGCGCCCTCACACAAGTCTGGCAACACGGGAAGCAATCACCAAATTGGGTTGGACTGTACTACCCCATCCACCCTATAGTCTCGATTTGGCACCCTCTGATTTTCATCTATTTGGTCCACTTAAAGATGCACTCCGTGGGACAAGGTTTGAAGATGATGAAGGAGTGATTCATGCAGCGAAGAAATGGCTACATGATCAAGACAAAATCTGGTACGGGCTAGGAATACATGCACTTGTTTCGCGCTGGCATAAAGCCGTACAAGTTGATGGGGATTATGTTGAATAATACCAATGTTTACATGACATATCCATGTATATTGTATATAAATTTCATGCTTTTTGAATAAACAGCTTCTGAGAAAAACGATGTGGTGCATTACTTTCTGAACGCCTCTCGTATATATAATATTCTGGCTCAAACGTTTGCTTTTATATATGTAATAACTGAATCAACTATATTTGTTTAGCTTTAAAATAACATGTAACAAATTTAATAGTGAATTAGTCTTTAACGGGTTAAAATAAATATGGAAAGATTGGTGAAATTTAAATTAAAGTTTCCTCATAGAGGTTTGGTCGGGCGCTATAAATGTCCGTGTTTTGCTGTTGCCTGTTACAAAAAAACTTAACTCTAGATGAGTCTCGCAGCTATGGTTCATCAATGCTGTGATGCTGAGGGCACTTCTCCACACACTCTTCCAATGTAGGCGATTATTGGTGATGCTCTTTCCTCACTAGCGGCGTTAGTACTACAAATCGTCTGATGGCTTGTAACCACGAACGTTTAGACAAAATAGAAAACAAATGCCTCTGCTAAGTACATTTGTTGGCTGTAACCTAACAGGCGCTGTCTCACTGCCCACCCACCAATGTTAATCTCAAGAATTACATCCTTGAGTACACAGTGTAGCTCAGAGAAGATGAATAAAATTCACCCTATTCCTCTGGGTATTAACTGGGAAAATGTGTCTGGACAGCGCGAATAATGAGATGCCTAAGTTACAATTAACAAAGTGCATTTATCTCACAAAATATTATACACTTTAGGCACATGTGATGTAATCATAAGTGATCACTGCTCCATTCGGAGTCTGGGGTCAACTTTGTTGTCGGTTTTCCGCACAACTAGCTAGAAGAATTCACCCGCGCTTGCTGTAGTGGTTTATGAATATACTAGTTTTATATATTGAGGTTGCCAGCCTCATATATAACCACTTAGCAAGAGACCATGTTAAATTCACATTTGTAAAATAAAGGTTTACACTTACCCTAAAGTTTTGGGAATACACAGTCTCCTCGCGCAGGGTAGAATTGGACACGAGCAATTAAGGTCAATTGCTCTCGAATCACTTTTGTCTGGGAAATTATAGTGTTCTGTGATACACTTGGTCTGGGAAACTGATAATTCTTCTTCGGCGGGTGTTCTGCAATTCACTTGGTCTAGGAAACTGTAAGAATTCCTCTTTGACGGGGGATCCAATTCCTAGGTTTCCAGTCTTCGTATTTTAAGCCCTGGTCCATTCAGTTTTTTCAGTCTCTGTATTTATAAAGGCGGGCCTACTTTTAATGTTTTAAGTTTACCAAATACTTCGATCTGTCACTTATAATATAGGAATTCTAAGTCCCATGTCTCTTTGGCTTCTGGAAGTAACTCATATGACGTGCGCTGCAGTCTGTCTGTTCTGTGTCTCTGATTTCGCTTGATTATATTTCCAGTTTCCAGTTCAGATCACAGATCGTCTTTCCGCCGAGTTTTCCAATGAAATTCAATGTATATCCCGGCGCTCACTTCAAACCAATGGAATCTCTTTAGACTATGTGGGTCGTGGTGTTTTAATTCATAATCTCCCCCGCGTGCTTTAAAATAGTACATTTAATATTCCAACGCGTGACCTCTTTGTAATAAGACGTAATATTTCCGGTGACATCTATCTGCCTCTTCACAATCTTGTGACCATGTTTTTCTGGCGTAATGTCTTCCTCCAATGTTTATTCGCCAGACAGATTATCTTCAATAATCACCAGGGATGATCCCGCAAAGCTATTATCTCATTTCACGTGTGTTTTCATGCCTTCTTCGGATAGTCAAACAAAAGGGTCGCCGGCCGCTCAGACAAACAATGCGGTTGACCGACGAGGATCGTCTATTATCAAAGGTTGGCTAGGCGACTCAAAGAGATAAACGTATTACTGATGACCGGTGATGATGACTGGGTATTGTTACGATAATACCCCAGTTCACCTGGCGAACGCAAATAAGTCTGAGGGTGGTCTCATCAAAAGACTGTAGGGCGTAAAATAGGCCAAATAATAGGATAATGAATGAGAAAAATCAAGAAATGAAGAGATACTGCCGGAGTGAATGAGAGTTATAAAAAACCACGACTGATTTCGTCACATGGGATCTACCTGTAGAGACGATCGACTAGTTGTGGACATCGTACACTGGCGGATCTAGGAATTGTCCAAAAGAGGGGCGATACATCAGAATGATAACCCCCCCCCCCCCCGCTTGTTATTTACACACAAATAGATTTTCAAAGTCCCAAGGGAAGGACGATCGCCCCGTCGCCACCTCCTTGGATGCGCCAATTACACCTAGACTAGGGCCTGGCAGAACCTTAACCGTCACTGCTCTCAACCAGAACCAAGGGGGTGCGATGGGGCGATCCGCCTCGGGTGACAGCTAGAAGGGGAGGGGTTGCCCTCGGACACTTTTATGATAGTACTTACTGTTAAAAATATACTTCCAAGTGTGTTTCTTTAAGGAGGATGCTGCCACAGGTGGGATCTGCCCCGGGTGCCAAATATTTTAAGTACGTCTCTGTTCTCACCTCGTGATACCTGATACTCTGGCATGAACGTAATATACAAGTGCTTTTTGTTTTCACCTCGTGATACATGATACTCTGGCATGAACGTAATATACAAGTGCTTTTTGTTCTCACCTCGTGATACATGATACTCTGACATGAACGGAATATACAAGTGCTTTTTGTTCTCACCTCGTGATACATGATACTCTGACATGAACGGAATATACAAGTGCTTTTTGTTCTCACCTCGTGATACATGATACTCTGGCATGAACGTAATATACAAGTGCTTTTTGTTCTCACCTCGTGATACATGATACTCTGGCATGAACGTAATATACAAGTGCTTTTTGTTCTCACCTCGTCATACCTGATACTCTGGCATGAACGTAATATTCAAGGGGATTGACATAAGTCTTGGGCCTGACCATGAAGGACATGTCACAGAGAGCTGAAATTTTGTATAGTGTTTATCCCTTTTCAATATAGCCACCGTCTGAATTGACACATTTCTGCCATCTCTGCTTGACCTTGAAAAGACCTTGGGAGTAGAACACCCTATTTTTCAAACTAAACCAGTCATCACATGACAGTATAACCTCTTCATCGCTGTCAAAATGATTTCCTTTTAGCTGTTTTTTAAGATTTGGGAATAGAAAAAAGTCTGATGGAGCCAAATCTGGAGAATATAGTGGGTGTGGAAGAATTTCAATACTCAAATCGTTGGCTGCTAGCTGCACAAGCCGTGCTTTGTGAGAGGGCGAGTTGTCTTGAAGCAAAGGAAGATTTTGAGTGCGCGTTATCCCTCGTTTCCTGGTCACAACCTTTCTTAGTTTTGTGAGAAGATCTGCATAGTACTGTCCATTAACTGTGTTGCCACGAGGCAGATAATCTTTCAAAAGGACACCTTTGCCATCCCAAAAAACAGTCAGCATCACTTTTCCTGCAGATTTCTGCGCCCTCGGCTTGACAGGTGTTAAGGAGCCCGGGGTTTTCCATTGCATGCTGGCAATTTTGGATTCGGGGTCATAATGGTGTACCCAAGTCTCATCTACTGTCACCATGGTCTCCAAAAAATTTTTTGACTGACACTTTTTGAGCAACTGTTGACAGCAATTTACCCTCGTTTGCTTCTGTTCACGTGTCGACAGTCGCGGAACCCAGCGTGCACACACTTTTCTCATGTTCAGTCTGTTGTGTAAAATTCTATAAACTGTTCTTTCATTTAGTTTTACTCTACTAGCTATCTCCACAATTGTCATTTTTCGATCCTGGTCAATGATTTTCTTCACTCTTGTTGCATTTTCATCGTTGCACTCTGAGGCTGGTCTACCAGACCTTGGCAGATCATCAAGATTTGAGCGGCCACACTTAAACTGTTGACACAAGTTTTTTACCGAAGTATATGAAGGACAAGAATCACGAAACACTGGTTCCATCTCCCTGTGTATTTCTGTAGGTGTTTTTCCCTGAAACATCAGAAATTTTATCACAGCTCTGGCCTCCTTCTTTTCCATTGTTTTGTCAAATCTTTGGAGCAGCAGATCCGGTCAATAGGGTACATTGCGCCGTGCACCGTAGCGGGAAAACCCATTGAAGAAACAAACGCGTACTTTACACATTCAGTGCAAATATGATGAACTTTAAATGTGCCAAGTTTCATCTTCCTCCTGTGACTCCTTCATGGCCAGGCCCAAGACTTATGTCAATCCCCTTGTACAAGTGCTCTTTGTTCTCACCTCGTGATACCTGATACTCTGGCATGAACGTAATATACAAGTGCTTTTTGTTCTCACCTCGTGATACCTGATACTCTGGCATGAACGTAATATACAAGTGCTTTTTGTTCTCACCTCGTGATACCTGATACTCTGGCATGAACGTAATATGCAAGTGCTTTTTGTTCTCACCTCGTGATACCTGATACTCTGGCATGAACGTAATATACAAGTGCTTTTTGTTCTCACCTCGTGATACCTGATACTCTGACATGAACGTAATATACAAGTGATTTTTGTTCTCACCTCGTGATACCTGATACTCTGGCATGAACGTAATATACAAGTGCTTTTTGGTCTCACCTCGTGATACCTGATACTCTGACATGAACGTAATATATAAGTGCTTTTTCTCACAAGATCTTCAAAACTGGAATGATCTCCAATGCATCCTGAACAGGACTTAAAAACTGTTCTACAAAGGTGGGCGTTAGATTTTCTTCTTACGAGCTGATCAATAACGTTAACGTTTCAGTGAATGGAAAATTGTGGGCGTGGAGAGGTTCATGAAGCGTGCTCGATTGACAGATCAGCTATTTTTGTGCTCGCGATGATGGAAACGAAGCATTAGTTAAGCAGTTTTTTTTCTCACCTGAGCCTAGAAAAATTCTTCCTTAAGACATTGTATCAGTAAATATTTACATTTTCCCTTTGCTGGTTGCGTGTAAAGAAGGAAAATCCTTTTCTCATTAGTTGTCAAAGAATCGTCGTCCACTCTGTGTGTATATATGTATATATACACACACACAAACACAGACATCAAGGTCACCAATGTGGAACTGATGACAAGAACTAGACAAGTGCCAGTGGGAAAAGAAAAAAGAAGAAGGTGCTGGCGATGGATAGGACACACATTTAGGAAACCTGTTGATATGACACACATTTAGGAAACATGTTGATAGGACATACATTTAGGAAACCTGTTGATAGGACACACATTTTGGAAACCTGTTGATAGGACACACATTTAGGAAACCTGTTGATAGGACACACATTTCGGAAACCTGTTGATAGGACACACATTTAGGAAACCTGTTGATAGAACAACATTTAGGAAACCTGTTGATAGGACACACATTTAGGAAACCTGTTGATATGACACACATTTAGGAAACATGTTGATAGGACATACATTTAGGAAACCTGTTGATAGGACACACATTTAGGAAACCTGTTGATAGGACACACATTTAGGAAACCTGTTGATAGGACATACATTTAGGAAACCTGTTGATAGGACACACATTTAGGAAACCTGTTGATAGGACACACATTTAGGAAACCTGTTGATAGGACACACATTTAGGAAACCTGTTGATAGGACACACATTTAGGAAACCTGTTGATAGGACACACATTTAGGAAACCTGTTGATAGGACACACATTTAGGAAACCTGTTGACAGGACACACATTTAGGAAACCTGTTAGGACACACATTTAGGAAACCTGTTGTTAGGACACACATTTAGGAAACCTGTTGATAGGACACACATTTAGGAAACCTGTTGATAGGACACACATTTAGGAAACCTGTTGATAGGACACACATTTAGGAAACCTGTTGATAGGACACACATTTAGGAAACCTGTTGATACAACACACATTTAGGAAACCTGTTGATAGCATTACAAGGTAGTCCTTGTTCTGGAATCCCCATGGTAAAAGAGGCCGAAGTAGAAAAAAAAACACATGGAGAAGAGAGCCGGAGACAGAAGTGAATATGATGAGAAAGACGTGGAAATAACTTGAGCTGATGGCATGTGAGGAGGAGTACTTTGCATGTGAGGAGGAGTTCTTGGCATGTGAGGAGGAGTACTTGGCATGTGAGGAGGAGTACTTGGCATGTGAGGATGAGTACTTGGCATGTGAGGAGGAGTACTTGGCATGTGAGGAGGAGTACTTGGCATGTGAGGAGGAGTACTTGGCATGTGAGGAGGAGTACTTGGCATGTGAGGAGGAGTACTTGGCATGTGAGGAGGAGTACTTGGCATGTGCGCTAACTGGGGGATCCTCCACGGGGTAGTTCTCCGGGGGTCTCTGAAGAGACAAAGAAAGAATATGACTACTGCATCCTCAGGCATGTCGTAGAAGGCAACTAATATGAGGTTGGGCATGGAGCTGGTAACCTCATCATGGAAAACAAATAGTCACATAAACCAGGCTGCCTGCAGGGTGACCAGCAGCAATGTTGGCTCCATGCTCTGTAGGGAGCGCACAGGAAAATGATGAGGACAAATCCAGGAATACAATTAATAGTATTACATGACAGTCTTTGTTATGGAATCTCCAGGGTCAGAGAGAAACCGAAAAAACACAAGGAGAAGTGAATTGGAGACAGACATGAGAAGGATACAGAAGATGTAGAAAGACGTTGAACGAATGGCACCGGGCATTACTTTTATTGAAGGTCTGTCCTCAGTCAGTAGGGAGCAGATAGTAATACTGATGATGATGTAGGGAGCAGATGGTGATACTGATGATGATGTAGGGAGCAGATGGTGATACTGATGATGATGATGTAGGGAGCAGATGGTGATACTGATGATGATGTAGGGAGCAGATGGTGATACTGATGATGATGTAGGGAGCAGATGGTAATACTGATGATGATGTAGGGAGCAGATGGTAATACTGATGATGATGAATTTCCTAAAACCAAGAAAATACGAGACAATGTTGTTTGAACATGACATTACACAACCGTATTACTCTACACAAGTGTTTCCCAACCTATTTATCCAGGAGAAACCCTTTGAAATATTTTCAGATTTCAGGGGAATCCCTGCATAAAAATTATTATATCTGCAGCTCATGGAACATTAGCGTCATCAGTAAATTGTTACGGTAACAATCCAGTAAAAATTGAATGCTCTTTTTGAGTAGAGAATTTTTTTTTTCCTGTGGATCTGTTTATTTTGGCCAACTTATTAGCATATCGTTTTGTGTGGTTTCCCCTCCCGACACATGATATCAAATCTAATGCAAATCGGTAGGGTAGATAGAAGAAACGTCAGTTTTTCGCTTTTTTATTTTTTAATTTGCTACTTGATTTTGTAAAACCTTATCCAAGAAGGCCTAAAAGTCTTATCACAAATCTCTGCTCTACAGGATGCTAATGAAATAAGGTATGGACAAGGGTGAACATGGTCCTTTTTGCGCACTGCCATACAACGCTGCTCGGTCACTGTCCACGACAGTTAACATCGCCCGACGTGCAAAGTTCAAAAAACTACATTTAAAAAAAAAATCCCTATCTATCGCGGAACCCCTGGCGATCTCTTGCGGAACTCTAGGGTTCCGTGGAACCCTGGTTGAGAAGCCCTACTCTACACCATATTAAAATCCTTATAAGTGAGTGTCTGTATTAGCTGATGTACGTGCTACTTCCCATGAATTTTAAGGTGGTTATTTTCAAACTGGGATTTCGCTGCAAAACAAAACAAACGTTCGAAAGTCTTAAGAAATTGTGCGAATGTTTGGGAAGACTTCCCGAGAACGAAAATGCATCAAAATTAAAGTGTAAATAGCTGCGGGAAGTGTCAATCTTATATTACTGAAAGGAGCCACTGTTTTCAGTTTTCAGTAATTCAAGGTGTCCCAAAAGTCTTGCGTCAAGAGGAACAAATAATCTTTTAATAGCAATACAATTTTATTCACAGAACGTACACGGTGGGTTCAGCATTCTTTCGAATAGAGAAATCTAGACAAGATACCCAGTCATTAAGCACACGATGCAGCTAATATCAAAACATATGAATTAGTTATTTTTCTCCATGATTTCAGGCTTATGGTCCACCCTGTAAAGATATAACACGCGATAAACATATGTTTACCTCGGCAAAGTGCACATTAAGTATAGCCAGGCAATCAGCATTATAAACAACCTCGGCTGAGTAAAGTGAATAAATAATTAGGGTTAGAGAGTGAAAACGGTATAAATATATAAATAAATGTTTATATATAAACATAAAAGGGTGTTTGTGCATTCAAGGGAGATTTAAAAGGTATGACAAGGTCACCAGTGTGGAACTGACGAGAAGAGCAAGTAAAAAACAGCGGTGGAACAAGATATGGGGAGAAGACGCTGGTGATGGATAGGATACACATTGAGAAAACCAGCTGATAGAATGACAAGACAGTCCTTGTTTGTTTTTTCATCCCTTGCTTAAGAGAAATAGAAACGACCAAAACACACACTCAAGGAAAAGACAACTTCAAGGAAAAGACAACTTTAGACAGATACGAAAAGGATAAAGAAGACATGGGCAGGCGATGATGTATCATGAATAACTCATGACGTCAGTAAAACTGCAACACATCATAGCAGGAGCGGTAGGACATATCATAGAAAAGGGACATAGCTGTTGGTCCTCCTCGAACCTCGGCTTCTTCGTGAAGTAGGCGTCAAGAGCTGAAAGTCTCTTTACTTTCCTCTCTCGATGCAGTTGTCGGAATTGTAGCAGGGAATCGAGTTTAAGAACATCTCGCTTTGCATTAGTGTTTCTGCTTCTCTCCCAGTCATTATTGATGAACTGGCCCATAATCGTGGTGCTGCTACAGCTGAAGAAATGTGTAGTGTGTATTCTCACTGGTGTTTCCACTTCTGCATTAGGGGTTGTAGTTTCAGTCTAGATGCGTTGCTCTGCCAGTTCTTGAAGTTCGGCACAGCTAAGAATCGTATCATGAGGCTGCACTAATTTCTCAACCTCGTCGCCATTAACATTCTGCAGTCCTGCTTCAGTGGCCAGCTGGACAATATTTTTTTGATGATTGGTTCTGGCTGATGATTGATTGGCCAAATGAATTTTTGCGTTGATGGCCGCTCTCGGGAAGTTTTGAGTGCTGTGGCTTGCGTTTGGGCTCGTGTACTCGTGGATTTTTTGTACTTTGAAAATTTTCAAACAAACATTGAATTACAAGTTTTAACAGCGCTATAAACATTTACATACATACAAACGTTCTTGGTGTTTCGTACTACGTACGTACATACACACATCATAATACATACTTACTTACATGCGTAGGTACATAATACAGACATAGTTTTTACATTTTGATTTCATTAAAAACGCACTAAAAAGTTGAACATAGTATTGCCCGCACGCAAAGTAACTCGGAGTAATCGGAATGGATTCTTACATACAGGACTGGATTTAGGTGTTTGTAGGCCCCAGGTACTTTAACCCGGAATGTGCTATTGATAAAAAAGCTGAATAGCTCAGAAACGATATTAATGACAGTCATTTTTGAAGATCTTCTGAAAAGCACTGATGTGGTTAACAAAACACCACAAGAGCCTGGATTGGAGTTTTATATTATATGATGCCCTTCTGCATTATTTGGTTGATACTCCAGACGAAGACAAATCGGATGATTACGAAAAAAATGCAATTGTTCTAAACTGTGATTACAGGAAGCGGAAAAGGAACAGAACGTTTGATGAAACACCAGAAATATTGGTAATATAACGAAGTACAAAATATATGTTTTAAACTGTGGGCTTTTTTTTTTCATGCTTAGATGTACGGTACTAGTCGCGGAATTGAAAAACAAATCACGCCACATACTGCATGTTACTTGATACCTTCAGTTTCTTGCAGATAAATCTCTATAAAAAGATGAAGTTCAATCCAAATCCAGAAACTTTTTCAACAACTACTCGATAGACTTAGAAAAAGACTGTTGGTGAGTTTGTGAGTTTTCTCCTTTATACTAGAACAAAATATATGAAAACTGATAAGGTCCAAAATAAAAAAAATTTAAAAACTTGTTACAAGTTTTCCAAATGTTCATACTGCTTAGGGGATTTATCTATCGATAATTGAATCAAGGTAGAAGAAGCTAATTTTGTAAATGCGTCAAGAAGATGACGCTTTAATTACTTCAATATTATTTCTTTTCATAAACACACCCTTTATAAACCTTAACGAATAAAGAAAAATATGCGAGCGTTTTATGAGCCAATAACGCCTGTAATGTTTGCTATTCTGTGCGTTGTTAGCTATAAGAGTCGTAATGTGGACTTTGTTATTACAGATGTTCATTCATTAACCATCTCTCCAAGGAGTCTATGGCTTTAAAAAAACTTTACCAAATTGTCCTGTCATGTGCCATCAGCTCTAGGTCACATGTCATCCTGGACATTTTCATTTCTGTCTCCAGTAATTTTCTGCATGTGTTCTCCAGACTTTGCTGCAACGAAAAGCCGAAAAAAAGAAACTTTCGTAACAAAATGTTATAATTAGTTTAGAAAATTGTGGAATTATTTTTTGGAATATTATTTCGAAGTTTTAGTTGCATATTTTTCGGATCCACAGTCTTTTCCCCTTATTAATTCAAGACAATAATTTTCTGCGTATTGTAAAAGTTTCTTTCAATCGTAGGCTCTAAAAATATCATAGACTCTGCCTAAGGGAAAATCTAGCATTGCTCATGTAAAGAAATGTAAATATTTTAAAGCAAAACTGTCCAGTGCAGTTCCTTTTTTAAAATAAAATCCCAGCTTTTTCTATCACTAACGCTAAGGGATGCAACTTTGGTTGAAAGTTAGCCATACATAAACTAAAATAGTAACCACCACTAGAGCACATAAATGCGTTAATGCAGGTTTCCTGCAATGGGGACCAGCTGCACTGGTGGCTTCCCGCTCCATAAGGAGCGAGATTGAATACAAGAAGAAATCTTTCCAACGAGTTTGCTTTCGTCTCGAGACTCTGGTCTCTGATGGTTTGCCTGATTCATTGTATCTCCATAGGACCTACGCAACATGTTTGTCACGGGTGGCCTCCGCATTGCTCTGCAGTGATGGTCCAACAATCGCCACAACCTAGAGTATCTAATGTGGGTCTTTAAAAGTATCTACCTTCGCACAAGATTACTCTTGGCAGAGATGCAGATGATGATGCTTCTACCTTGAGGGAGTGTTCACAAGATATTTTATAAGTCAAGAATAATGCTGAATGTGTCTTAGCAATGTAAACTTTTATCAGCCCGACAACTTTTGTGAAAAAGTATTTTATAATTTAATTTAGCTCGTACAAGCCCTCAACTGAGTTAACGGTGAAATCCTTATTATTATTTGGCTCTATAGATATAAATATAAATATATTAAAGATGCTGATTCATCCGTGTGCACTTCTCTCTGTAATAACTAAATCAACAATGAATTCTTTAAAAAAAACATATAACAAATTTAAAGATCAATTACTTTGGAACAAATGTAAATAAATATGAACCGGTGATTACAAAAAAAAAAAAAAAAAAAAAAAGGTTTCGTCATTGAAATTGATATCGGCTTTAGGAAGCGTAGTTGTGGAATATAGATCAATAAGTTATGTTGTGTTTGCCTGCTAAAAATGCCACTAAGCTTCCAAACTGCTGAAGTGTTGATGCTGCTGTTTCCGTCAATTCGTCTCTGTGGCGAGGGCACTTCTCCTGGTCAAGGCTGATATCTGCTTAATGTAGGTTTCAAGTGTCGATCGCAAGCTGTGAACCACAGAACAGCAATACAGCTGGAATCGTAGAATCGTACCTCAAATGGTCTCATAAACTTGTATCACAAACTTTAGAAAGAATAAAAGAACAAATTCCGCTGCTAAGTCTTTGTTTTCCTGATATTAATCAGGCGCCTTTCACGCTGTGACAATATTTGTGGGTGTCCTTTTACATTTTTTTTCTTTTTCTCTTACATTATCCATTTATTTTTTCATTTTTCGCACATGAATTCGAGCCATTGGGACTCACTGAATTGCTATTCCCTTTGTCACTCTGCAATAGTGTTAATTCACAGGTAATTGACTATCTTGAGGATTTATTGTAATCGCTTAAGTGGTCGCGCCAGCTGATGCAGACGGTAAACGTGAAAGTAATGGTTGACTTTGACGTAACTCATTTCCGACCCAGACAGAGCAGGCGAGTGATCACCTGAGTTTCGCGGTTGGTCAATGCGCCTCCCGATACCACGGCAGGAGGGGATAAAGGAAGCTGTCTGTCTGTCTGAGGGAGCCGGCTGTACGTCAGGGATTATCTATCTGGCGGAAGGTTTGAGTACGCGTGATAATACCTTTAACATTTTTGTCCGGACATTATCAGCTTCTTTATTACCGATAAAACATTTCTGAAGAGACATTATGAGCAAGGTAATCGTTATGGATGAGATCACAAATGTGTTGACAAGTCTATATAATAGCAACTGAAGTAATCATGCCATATTTGAAAGATAAGTCCTGGGTTTAAATTTTAACGTGATAATTTTAAACACGCGGGGAAGAATTAAAATTAACACCCCGACAACCTAGTTCTAAGAGCAGGATTGGTTCAATCGAGAGTAGGAAAATAACAATAGCTCTGAGTGGCAAGTTTTTCGGAAACACAATGTGAAAGCTTGCAGGAAGAAATGAGAATATAACATAGCAAATTCGGAGACTAAGACAGACTGCATTACAACGTCAAGTTAAGTTGCTCTTAACTCCAGGAGCCACAGAAGAATCGGACATAATTCCAAATTAAATAGGACAGGGCCGAAGTATTTGGGCATCTTTGAAACTTAAAAGAAAGCCCTCATATTTACATACCAATACTGTATACCTAGGAATCAAAGCACCAGTCATATGAGGCATTCTAAATTTACCCCCAAACCAAGTGTTCGAAGCATCTAATATAAGTTGCTGTGTCCATTCATATGTGCCAAAAGATTGTAGATCCCAAGTTCGGGTGAGTTGTACGTATTTTTTACAATGTGAATTTGACATGTTTTTCTTGCTAAGTAGTTGTGACGTGGAAATGTAAATGTATCCTCAGAAATCCGACCACCTGGCTTCCTCAATTAGTGTTTTAACGTTGCTACGAAAAAACCACGCAATTTCGTTGTTTGTCTGACTCATAATTTGTAGCCACGCCTATTTTTCCTGTCTTTCTTGCGCTAACGAGTTGGTTACCTACTTTCACAACATGCCAGGTAACAGGGGAGCGAATCAAGTTTGCTTACCCGAGTTCTCGCGCTAGCTGATTTTCCAATTATCGGCAATTAGACAGACGCACGTAGAAATAATCGGTTTGTTTGTTTGAAGAACCATTTTATTCGCTAAATGTGTTAAATTGTCCCGTGGGGATTTAAATTTTTTATATAGGCTTGGTCAAAACTAGCGGCCAGCGTGTTTTCTCTAATTGTGTGCCCTTTTCTCAGTTACTGAAGGCATTCTAACTGTAACTTGAGCTAACTGGACTTCCAAATATCCAGATTGTTTTATTAAATTTATCAGCCCGCTGCGGCAATAAACATAACATGTTTCCCGACTACTGACAGTCGTTTTCCCAAGTGAATTTTATCCAGGAGATAACACTGTTTCATAATCGGCACTCATCTGAGAGAAAGTCGAGAGGATTTATCATCATCATCAGCTTTTGTAACGTAACAGTCGTAGCACCTAGAGGCTAGACAATACATGAATTATTTTTTCTCTTTTTCTATAACTGTGAACGTCCCGAGAACGTCTTGCTTCAATAGCTATATGCGGTGGTACAGGACTCATCCAGGAAAAAATTAACTCACCAATTTTGGCGACTACCTTGAAATTATTATCAAATACCAAGGCTGGTCTGGGGCCATATTTGGGCAACCCACCTGCCACTATAGGTTCATACTATTGTTATTGTTTTTCCAAGGGATACCTACACCAAGTATTGGGTAAGCAAGTGTGTTTGTGGCCACAGAATGACAGAGTGAAAGACAGAGAAAAATATTTTCCTTTGTTACAATCATTGTACTCACTTCTTTTTTGTTTGTTTCGCTAACCTGATTATTTTACTGGATAGCTTAAGTAGAAACTTTGTTCTTTACTATACTGGCTATTCTATACCCTAGTGTTAATCTTTGACCTTTTGGGGTTATTAACTTTTTATTCTCCTAAACTTATTATTAAGAAAAAACCTACTTTTTTCAAGGTTAGTTTTGAAATTTGTTTTTCAACCTTCGTGTACGGCGTTTGCCGCTATATTCAAACGAAAACGACTAATTACCGTAAACCGTCCAAAATACGTCTGTTTCTAACAAGAGCTAAGGTCGTTTTGTGTCCATTTCCTTACATTGTGTCAACTAGTGGCGTAATTATTTCTTTAAAAAAACTACAAATTGCGTCTTTTAGACTTTAGATTCAAACATGTGTTCAGACCGTCATATTTTTTTTCTTTTATCTCCGTTTCCACCCCGTCTAAAAAGATCGTTCGTTTAGTCTGCATGTTATAACTAGTTAGTTTCAATGGCGCTAGAAAACGCTGGCGTAGGCGAGAATGTATCAGTGTATCTTACCAATATTTTTATCCCTACATGTTATTTTACCTATTATCTTTATAATTGGAGGAATATTAACGTTGCATCACTGTAATTTCACCACAGATTTATAGATGTTTGATGTAAAGTTTAAGTGATAATAAACTGAACAAAAACTTAATTTAGCATGTTCGTCAGACCCATATCCATTTACCATAGTTTTTCACGTTTTGTGTGTCTTGTTGTCACATAACTGTGTGTGTGTGTGTGTGTGTGTGTGTGTGTGCAGGTAACTTATAATTAACATTATAGGAAGTGTGACTGATCGTCTTCTTCTAAAGATAGTCGTATAGATATGCTGGACTAGAGAAACCACTCATTCCAGAGACGTATCTTCACCTTAATCTATTTCACTCGTGGAATCTATTCTTTCTTTCTCATATACCCCACCTTCTGCTCTATTCAGACGGGACCAAATAAATCTCTATACCTATCTAAAAAAGATAATACAGTAGTTATACAAGTCATACGAGGCTGGCAACCTCAATAAATGGAAATAGTATTTTCATAAACCACTACAGCAAGCACTGGTGATTGCTTCATGCTAATTCGTACAGAAAACCGAAAGCAGAAGTAATCCCAGACTCTGAATTGAAGAGTGATGATTACATCACATGTGCATAGTGTTTATATATTCATTTTTGAGTTATATGTAAACCTCAGGCACAAGCCACTCGCGCTGTCCAGGCATATTTTCCCCATTAAATTAACCAGAAAAATAACGGTGATTTATAATCATATTCCCTGAGTATGCTGTATATGCTCAGGAAGAATAAAATCTCAGAGAGGCAAATCTGGTGGGCGGACAACGTGGAAAGGCGCCTGTTTAATCTTCCGACCACAATGTACTTAGCAGTGGAATTTCTTCTTTGTTTTCTCTAAAGTTCGTGGTACGAGGCCAGTTGGAAGTAAGAGTTTCTACGCCACTAGATTGTAATTCAAGAGCTGGGATTCGACACTAACCACCTACATTGGACGAGTTGTGCCCTCACCACAAAAGACTTCACGAAACACCTGCGGCAGTACTCAATCATTTGAAGAGTTAGGTGCTTATTAAAAGGCGAACGCAATGGACTTTTATAATTCCCTATCAAGTCTCTATGAAGACACTTTTTATCTAAATTTCACCCATCATTCATATTTATTTTAAACTGTTAAAGAACAATTGATTATTAAATTTGTTACGTGTTATTTTACAAATTCATAGTTGATGCGATTATTATAGTTATGAGATACGAATGTATCAGACTCTTTAATATATATTTGCATCTATTGAGCTAATAAATAATAATAAGGGATTTCGCTGAATTAACTCAGCTGCGGGCGAACGAGCTAATTATTGTATAACTCATCTTCACGAAAGGCGGCGGGTCAGATAATAAAGTTAACATTGCTACACATCATTGTTCTTGCTATCTGAAATATCTTGTGAACATTCCCTTGAGGTAGAAGCATAATTATCCTTCTACCAACAACTCTGCCAAAAATAATCTTGTGCGAAGGTTGACTCCTTTGAAAACCCACATTGGATACTCTAAGTTTTGGCCACTTTTGGACCACTAGTGCAGAGAAAAGGGGAGGCAGCCCGTGACACCCGCTGTCCATCAAAACAAATCTTTTCTCTGAATGTATATTCTCCCTGAGCGTATATCATTTAACTCAGGGGATATGATGAAAATCTTACGTACTTAGTCGTTCCCCTTCTACCGTGAGGTGTAGAGGTTTGGAAGAGAGAGCGCCAGACTATCCTATTGGCTGTGATATGATGAAAATCGCCCAGTATTAATTTACTGGGAAAATTTCGACTAGACAGCGGCAAGTGGTTTGTGCCTGGTTGGACATGTTTAAATATGCACACACTTTTTACAATTGATAGTATATATATATATATATATCTTACTCGTAGCAAGCAAGAGGACATGCACACCATCATAGCTGGCAGACGCTGGAGCTGGGTTGGTCATGTCCTCAGAAGAGACCCCGATGCCATCACAAGAACAGCTATGCTTTGGACCCCTGAAGGAAAACGAGAGGCCGACCAAAAACAACCTGGCGGAGGACTTTCGAGGCTGAGATGCAAAGAATGAACCAGATTTGGGGCACTGTACGAAGGATGGCCACCGACCGAGCAAAGTGGAATCAATTTGTTGTTGCCCTACAAGACGCCACTAGGCGTGATGGCCACTGACTGCTTTGACGGTCGGCGGCTAAGGATCAAAGAAGAAAGAAGAATAAGAATATATATATATATATATATATATATATATATATATATATATATATATATATATATATAATATATATATATATATATATATATATATATATATATATATATATATATATATATATATGAATGATGGCATAATCTTCCACTCCCTTCTTTACTTGGAGTCTGGGATTATCTCTGCTTTTTGGTTCCCTGAGAAAACTAGCACGAAGCTTTGCTGTGGTGGTTCTTGAATATATCATTTTCACATGTTGCGGTTGCCAACCTCGTAAGGACCTGTATAACCATCAGTAAGTTCAAACATGTCAAATTCAAAGTATAAAATATATTTTATAACTTACCCCAAACTAGTTAGGAACTCTAGACCTCTTGCTCAGAAGAAAAGTCTTGGCAACGTGATAAAGATGCATCGAACACGCGTCAGGGGTGTTATTTCTAGTTATAGTCCCTCTGACTTTGTAAGTAGGTCCTGAAGGAGTCCAATTTCCGTGGAGTTTCCTTATTGTATTATTCAAAAGGTGCTCCAATACTTGTTTTCCGTTCCATTAAGTTCAGAATCCTAACTTATACTCTTTTCTGGCTTCAGTCTGAGCTGTATGCTTTGATGATTCTGGAATGCAGTGTTGTGTGTCTAAAATGTTCTACGTTATATTGCAGTTTTCCTGCCCACGCTCATACCGTTCGTTTTCGACAAAACTTCCAATCACCCTGAATGTATATTAGCCTCTAAACTGTTAAGCCAACAGCATTCGAAAGTGCATGTTATGATAACTTTCCTCATAGACTTTTCTGCATGACTCATGCGTTTGGAAAATTCAAACGTGCATTCTCCGTATACGGAATTGGTATTTACGTCAATTCTCGGTAATGATTACCACTACACCTTCTTACATTTATCTTGCTCATAGCAAACTTGGGTTCTTGTGTGATAATTCACCGGCAAATTAAAATTGTGGCAATTTATAACCCAAACCGAGCACCGTACTCTTTCCTTACAATTTTTTTTCTTAAAATTTGTTTCTTTTTTTTTCGCCTGCGCGGGGTTAGTCCATTTAGCAGGTAGGGGTTGCGGGTTAGTCTATTATGCATTTTTGCAGGTAGGGGTGGTAGCATGGGTCATTTTTCTGCATGGCACATTGTTTATGTATTTATTTTTTAAATGTAAAATTTTTGCCTCGTCTTGGCGAGGCGCGTCCCGTTCAACCTAGTCGTTTATATTAGGGCGCATGTCCAAATATAAAAGACCCTTAATTCTAAGGAATTGCTAGTCATCATCATCATCATCATCATCAGCTTTCAAGTCCCTAAGGAGCATTTGCGTTATACCAAGTCTTCCTGTCCTGTGCCATCAGCTTAAGGTCTTTCCATAATTTCTTCATCCTCTTCTTGTCTGTCATCAGTTCTCTTCTCCGTGTATTCCTTGGTCTTTCTCTGCCTCTCTTACCCTGGGGGTTCCAGACCAAGGACTGCCTGGTAAAGCTATAAGCAAGTTTGCTCAGTGTGTATCCTATCCATCTTCAGCGTCTTCTTCTCATGTCTCGTTCTTCTGGCACTTGCCTGGTTCGTGTCATCAGTTGCACATTAGTGATCTTGTCATACCACTACAATCCTTCTATTTTAGACAAGCAACCATTTATGAGAGCGTCTGTGGTTTCAGCGCAGGCTTCTCGCGACAAAGGTAGCGGGCTGGAGACATGGTGGCATCACGCTACAATCTACCCAGCTGTAAGTGGAAGGATACCTGACTCTGCTCTGAAAGGTAACGGCAGCCAGGAGGGGAGCTGGTTATAGCACTACTCTGAGATCATCCAGGTCTGTATTATTTTGGCTTTTCAGTGCCGCAATTACTGACTATGCATCAGTAAAGAAAGCAACTTGTCTCTCTGCCCTTTCTTCTGTCAATATAACCTCTGCTGCAATTTTCAGGGCCTCTGCCTCTGCTCTGAAGTTGCTGGAGAATCGTCCTGTCGCCACTGACAGCCTTTTTTCTGCACCAGTGCTTAAGGTCAGAAAGACACCCTGTTACGTAGTCGTCGGTCCTACCAAATGTACGCACCAGTCTTGAGATAGTTATATTATTTGTGCGTTCGATTGATTCACGCACTGACGTGCACAATGCTGTGTGAGTTGCTTTGGACGCACGTGTAACCTAGTTGAGTAGTTTGTGACGTCAGGTTTTGAAGTGGAAACATGGAACTGGCTTGTGTCCATGATTGTAATTTTATATTGTGTATCCAATGGCATGTTGAAGGAAGCCATTTATTATTGTGATTTGTATTGGCCTGCAGGTCGAAGCCAATCGCAGTTAGGTCACGTAAGCTATCGCCCACTTCTTATTTTAATGCTGCATAAAAGGGCCGCTCTACTACTAATCTAGCGGGAATTTTTATCATTCCTAGAATGGATCTACAGAGTCGCTTGCCTTTAAGATTTGGATCGTAGACGGAGAATTCCTACGAGTAGAAGAAGTTATATTGTTTACCTTATGCACATGTTTTAAATGCCGTACATGCTTCAATGCCAAAGTCGTGGCACGGATGTAAAGAGAGGTTAGCCAACTGAAAGCCCTTTAACTGATAGGATTATCGTATATGACTTTGTGTGAAATTATATGATGTACAACGCTATGTAGGATGAACGGTCTGGGAATTTTAAACAAATGTAATATGGAAGATTTCATCCCAGAGTATGAATACGTTACCATGATAGACGTCCTTGAAAGAAGGTCAACGGTCGTGACTGAGAAGGATATTATACGGTAACAGTTTTGTAATCCTTAGTCTATGGACAGAGGTCTTTACTAGAAGAGTATCTTCAGGAACTTTAGCAGTACTAGTCAATATGTTGTCGTGTGATCTTCGCGACTGTGACGATGTCCGTATTGTCAACTTCGTGTCCTGGTGAATAAAATCTATGTAAAGTTACAAACGACTTGTGTGCTGCCAATACTTGACCAGTTCACCTAATTCAAGATACTTGTTGGGTTTCGTTTGAAAAAAACATTGTTGACATTTATCCCGTTGTAACCATTCGCGTTTCAATTCATCACTATGAAAATCGACACCAACAATAACTGGTAGGCCAGTGCGGTCTGGAAGTAATTTCAGGAACGTACCCATCCAATTGATCGTTTGAAAAATAGAATGTGTACTATCAAGGCGACATCATCGTCAAGTTGGAACTTGTTGGCAACATGAATCGTAATCAACTCAAATGCTCAAGGACTTCAATCAAAACCTCCACGTCAAGTTTCACAGTGACTGATTACTTGGAGATCATCTTTTCATCATTATTGCGTGCGAGTAGTTTGATATACGCAGACGCGAAGTATTGCATCCTCTAACGTACTTACACGGGGACAAGGCACTTTGATTTTACCTGCACGCGAGCTAAGTATAACTTGTATCCGTTATACACTTTATTACTATTTAGGCTGTGCCTTAATTGATTTTGTCCACTTTATATATTTTCCGTGGTTATGTGTTATATGTTGTGTCTTCTTCGCGGGAGGTTGGGAGGTAGAGCTGACGAACGAGATCCATCTCGAAGTCAATTCGGGCTCTTCGTCAGACGTTCTGTAGGGACATTATTTTGCAGACTTTTCCCGCAGTGGGAAATGTTTCCTACGCGTGAGCGTAGAAGGATTCTAGGTCCACTGTGTCTGGTGGTCTGTGACACCTGTCTGTTTTAGCTGTAGTGTCACGTTTTACTTGTTGTTTTTGGTAGCTATTTTTTACTTGTACCTTGGTTTTATGATGAATTTTGTTTGTATTTCGCGTCCATCTCTCACCTTTCCTGTCGTTTAGTTTTTTTACAAAACCTATGTTTTTTTACCACTGTGTTGTCAATTGTCTTGTGCATTATTTAATATCGCAGTTATCATCGTAATTCTTTACGACATTCCATTTTAGTTTCTCATTTTTTTTAATTGGATTTCTGCGAACGTCTTCATTTGTTTTGAATATCTTGTCGTGTCATTATTGTACTATTGTCTGTCACATTACTGCTTTCATCACACCATTACATATATATTAAATTACATTATTAATTATTAGTATTATTGCCTATTATATAAATATTGATTTTACGTTCTAGAACAGGAACGAAGAACACTAGTTGTTGTAACACTTTTAAGTTGTATTATTACATAATAATATTGAAATGGCTACCTTAGACTATTTCATGTAGCAAGGCAAAGCTCTTCAGATGGATCCTGATGAAGCTAAAGCATTTGCACTGTCAGAATATAAGAAAGCTCAAGAAATAGAAGCTGATCAGAGAAGAGATGGAAACTTTACGTTTGGAAAATTTGAAAATGGAGGCAGATCAAAAACGGATTGAGGCTGAGGAACAAGAGAAGAAGATGAAAATTGAGGCAGATCAAAAACGGATTGAATCTGAGGAAATGAGAAAAAAAATGAGATTAACTGCTGAGGAGGATGAAAAGAAGAGGAAATTTATAGCTGACGGAAGAGGAGAAAAAAATGAGATTGGCCGCTGTCTATTAGAATTTGAGAAGAGAAACGATTTCAGCGAGAAGCAGAACAGAAGCAAAAGGAGTCTGAAGAAAGGACTTAAAAAGGAAATGGAACAGAAACAAAAAGAATAGAAGAAAAGGAGATTAATAGCTGAACAAAACACAAAACGACTTCAGCTTGAGATGGAAGAGAATGATAGAAAACGACAGCATGAACTGAAATTAGCAGAGTCAGAATATGAGAGACTTAGGTTAATTCAGGAAGCTAATTCTCAGAGAACTTTTGAAAGCCACACTTCATACCAGACAGGATCATTTTTAAGGAAATTCACCTTAAATGTACCAAAATTTATAATCCCCGTCTGATGATGTAATATTCTTCCTAGATAGGTTTGAGGCCACTTGTGGGTCTTATAACGTGGATAAAGCTCTATACTGTACATATTTATATCCAGATTACTTACAGGAGATGCATTAGCAGTTTTTCATACCACCAGCATTGGTGAGAAAAAATGACTACAATGCTCTTAGTGCCAGCACTTCTGCAAAAATTCCAAATGACAGAACACGAATACCGTTTACGATTTCATACATCACCACCTCAACCTGCCAGAAATTCTAGTGACTTTCTGTCACAGATACGACTAACATTAGAAAGATGGATCGAATTATCCAAAATTGAAAAGTCGTATGAAGGTCTCTTTGATTTTTCTGATGGCGCCGTAAGGTACTTTCGTCGGTAGACCCTACGTTTCTCGCGTTTTTGCACGAACGGAAACCTTTGTCTATGAAAAATTTAGAAGAACATGCGAGAAGTTTTTGCACTGCTCACCCGGACATGGATCTAGGTGGCGCGCAGATTGAGAGTGGGTTGCCTGTTGCTTTTGCAGCACGGCAGGGCAATTTTTCACGCAGTCGTTCTTTTGGTGCTGATGGGTATGTCAATAGGGGAAATAATCATAATTTCAACGGTGATGACTTTTGCAAAGGGAGGCGGTTTCGGCAGTCTGCTCCATTTGATGTTTCTTGGGACCAGGCTCACGGATCGCGAGATTTTGGTGACAATTATTTTAAAAATAATCAAGGACATTATAATAAACAAAACTGGAGATCAAGGTCTCAGGGTCCGCAAAAAACAGACAATTTTTTGGAAATAAACCATAAACATTTAACCAACATCATAGCGATCATTCTACAAATTATCGGACTGGTCCGGGTTTTAACTCTAGCAGAAACGACAATTATGGCAATTTTAATGAAAAAAATCACAATCGATCGCTGCCCAAGCGACGCGATTAGATCGTCGATATAATAGCAGGTTAGGACCATTCTAATGTTGCTCTTTTTGAATGATACACAGGCTAACATTGAACAGGGTAAAGTAGCTGAAACTCAACAATGCTATTCTTGTTCTTCTAGATTGTTCCCAGGTGAAAGACTGTCCCAGATATGCTCGACTCTTTTCCCAGCCTAAGGCGATCACGACGCTAGCGTTGCGCGGACATTACCTTGCCTAGCCTGCCTGCAGTCTGTACAGACCACTGCTTGCGTCAGTACACCAGGGACAGGGGCTCTCTTAAGTTTCGACAAGGGATTTGTCAATAAATATTTCATGCTCTCTCCTATTTGACTCAGGTTGTACAACAATGTCGGTGTCCGGAACTTCGCTGATCAACCCAAGTTGTTGCCACGGCCGGAGTTGTCAAATGTGTAACCATGTTGGTTGGCACTATTGAAACATTTCCCACTGACTATTATCTTGATCTCTAACACACCATTTTTTTCAGGAAAGCTCCAGGCATGTCTCCTTCCGAATCCAATTTGTGTGTATTATTACTTGGTCGCAGTTACATGGTATTAAAGAGTGTACACCTCAGCAAATAGCTGAATGGGAAGTAGCGACATATTCATAACTGCCAAATGCTAAGTAGTGACTAGAGCGCTAGCCTACTAATATGTCGCATGATACACCTATTGAACCTACAGTTAATACCACTTGTGATGATGATGCTCCTATTTCTTCGGACAGTTGTTTGCAACTTTCCAAAAAGAATGATAATTCATTTAAAAAAAATCTTTCAGTATGTTTAACAAAAAGAATTACAAGCAAACAAACTTGCAAAATCTAGACATGACTTTATACTTAAAAATGGGATTTTGGTTTAGAGTAATACGGGAAAAGGATGTATCCTTATGTTCTCAGATTCTTGTCCCATCCTGTATGAGATCTCGTATATTACGACATGCGCATGACTCGCAATGTGCGGGCCATATGGGTTTTTCGCGTACCAAATCCAGAGTGCTTTCGGCATTCTACTGGCCAGGCGTCCATAGAGATGTTACTCTCTATTGTCGGTCCTGTTTGATATGTCAAGAAGTTAAGGTACGGGGTCCATTTCATGCGGCTCCTATTCAAGCTGCGGACATCCCGATTAGACCATTTGATAAAATGGCCATTGACATTATTGGTCCAATGCTTCCATCTGCTAGAGGGCATACGCATATTCTTACGTGCATTGATATGTGCACTCGTTGGCCTGAGGCCATCCCTCTCAAGAACACTTCATCTGCCAGTGTAGCAGAGGCATTGATGTTAATCTTCTCACGCATTGGTTTTCCACGGAAAATCTTGTCGGACATGGGGTTCAGTTCATTTCTGAATCCATGTCCTCAAGTTGATGAAGAACATTAGGTATAGACAGATCTCTTTAGTTTCTATTTAATCATCCGATGTCAAATGGGTTAATTGAGCGTCTCAATAGGACACTCAAGCAGTTGTTGGGTAAGATGACTCAAGACCATCCCCAAGACTGGGGATCGGGTCCTACCCGCTTGTCTCTTTGCGTATCGCGAGGTACAAAAATCAAGCAACGGGGTTTTTCTCCGTTCCCAGCTTGTTTTTGGCATGCAAAACCACGCGGTCCCGATGTCGTTAATCCACGACTTATTGGTGGATGAGAATATTGAAGAGGAAACTCAATCCTCTTATGAGTATGTGATCTCTCTTAGAAAGAGAAATCATAGATGCTTGTAGAACTAGCTACTGCATCATCCGAACATGCCAAAGAAAAAGCTCGTCTATCTGCAAACAAATATAGACGTCTTCGCCAGCTCATACCTGGTGATGAAGCTTTTGTATTACTCCCTGCGCATAACAATCGTCTTTTAATTACCTGGAGAGGTCCTTTCAGGATCATCTCAAGAATATCCGATGTCGACTACATCGTTGATGTTAATGGCAACATAAAACCTTCCACATTAACATGTTGAAGGAGTATTACTCACGTCCTGATTATCTACAATCGGTGTTCCAAGCAACTGACGATCCTACACCACCTATTCAACACTATTCTAGTTTGTCAGTCATCCAAGAAGAGGAATCTTCTTTCGATGATGTACAACTACCAATACCAGTTGTACCACTCCATTCCACTGAGAAATGGAATGATGTTACTATCTCATCTACTCTTACTGATGATCAACGTCAGCAAGTCTCTAAAATTCTACACACGTATGAGGATGTCCTCACTGACATCCCAGGTCATACGTCAGTCATCCAACATGACATTATTCTGACTGACGATACACCGATTCGAGTTCGCCCATATCCTATTCCTTTACACTTTCGTGATAAGGTTGATAAGGAATTGGATGATATGCTCCAATTTGTTATAATTGATCCGTCTTCATCACCGTGTTCTTCTTCTATGGTAATCATTAGGAAGAAAGACAACAATATACGTCTTTGCGTAGATTACAGGAAGTTAAACAAAGTTACAAAATTCGATGCGGAACCATTACCTCTTTTAGACGACTTATTAGAGAAATTATATCATGCCACATTCTTTTCGAAATTTGACCTTTCAAAGGGTTATTGGCAAGTGCCACTCACTATGAAAGCAAAACCATTCACCGCTTTCTCGACACCACGGGGTCTTTTTCAATGGAATTTTATGCCTTTCGGGTTAATGAATGCGCCAGCTACCTTTGTACGCATGATGCGCCGCATATTGTCTCATCGTCCCGATGTCATTACTTATATAGATGACATCTGTCTTTTCAGTGACTCTTGGGATGAACATATTCAGGGTTTAAAATCTTTACTTTCTACCTTACGGGATTATAACTTAACAGCGAAACCTTCAAGGCTTTTGTCGGTTTTCATGACATCTCATTTCTTGGTCACCGTATAGGTCGCGGTTTAATGTATACAGAAGACAGTAACGTCTCTAAAATTTTAAACATCTCAGCACCTAAGACAAAAAAAACAAGTGAGGTCACTCTTAGGACTAATACAGTTCTATTCTAAATTCATCCCTCATTTGTCTACTATAAACTGCACCTCTTTCGTCGTCCTTTACTGAAGAGGAGCACACCTAAATGTAATAAAGTGGTCGCAGGATCACCCAAACGGCGTTAGTCTATATATAAAACAAATTTTTTCAAATAAGCCTTTTTTAAGGTTGCCTAACAAAGATCTCACCTTTGTTCTTCGCAGGGATGCTTCTTCCTACGCTATTGCGGCAGTTTTGATGCAGGAATACGGAGGCACCTTATTTCCTGTTATGTACGTATCCAGAAAGCTTACAACGAGCGAGATAAATTACTCCGTTCTAGACAAAGAGCTCCTTGCTCTTGTCTGGGCAATCACAAAACTGGATCGTTATCTCCTCGGATCACACTTTGTGGTGGAGTCTGACCAGGAAAGCTCTTACCGCATTGAATACAGGGAACGTCAAGTCATCAAAGTCAGCGCGTTACGCTATAGCTCTTCTAACCGTTCCATTTTGAGATACGAGCTATTACTGGAGTGCAGAATGTATTTGCAGACTGTCTTTCAAGATGCCCTAGTGAACTTGGTAAAACTAAACTACTTTTAGATGGAGAAACGTCCTCACCGAAATAACATGAATAAACTTTGTACAGTGTCATTAATTGTACATCTGTGAAAAGACTATGTATAGTTTTGCAGTATTCGTATAAATATAACTTTCAGAAAACATACATTACATATGGATTTATAACATTATTTTCTTGTGAAGTAACGTTTTATTAGAAACGGGAACAGTGAGTGATATTAAAGTTAACATTTTTTTTTTTTTTAGTATGGAAACATTGGTAAAAAGCAACAAATAGACATTCGTTAGTGCTATGGAACATATTACACTACATATCGTGTTCGTAAACTTATTTCGTGCATGGAACATTAGGAACATATTCTTGTTGACTCTAAATAGTTCTGAACGAATACTCACAATGACTGAAATTAGAATTAACTTAGAATAAATTACTAGTTATGTATTTATGTGTAATTAAGTACTAGAATTAGATTAATTCAATTTAATCAATTTGATTGTTTATAAATCACACATCTACTACGTTATTAGTGTCTCGCAATACGTGTAGTCACGTATTCCACTACATGATATTTTACTTTTAGATAACTAGTCAAACTTACTAGTGTTAGATAACAGTAAGTGCGTTTGCTTAAAAAACTTAAAGTGTTTAATTATGCATAGCTGCATTTTTGCATGTTGTATTTTGCAAAATTTTTCTGTTCTTTCACTGATTCTTTTATCATTGATCATCATCAGTGTTGCTGTTCATTTTCAGTTTTTGAAATCATATGTTTCAAATTTTGTTGAAAACTTAGTTGAATTTTATTATCATCTTTTTTGTTGATTTTTCATTTTCATTTTCATTTTCAACTTCTTTTTACTTCGAATATTACCACATCGTTCCAAAGTAGGTCGATGGTGGATGTGTGCTTTAATGCATACTGTCATTTAGTTATATTAATTTCAAGTCAATATTCTTTTCTTAATATGATATAACTTTATGCATTGTATATATTGTTGTTGTAGTTTTTGACTCACCTCTCTCGAGTAATTAGTTCGAAAAAAATTAATAGAATTAATTTTTTTAAGGGGAGGTAATAAGGGAGCTGTTACGTACATTTATTACCTAAGGGGGTAGTCTTCGGTCCTGCCAAAAATGTACGTAACAGTCTTGAGATAGTTATATTATTTGTGCGTTCGATTGATTCACGCACTGACGTGCACAATGCTGTGTGAGTTGCTTTGGACGCACGTGTAACCTAGTTGAGTAGTTTGTGACGTCAGGTTTTGAAGTGGAAACATGGAACTGGCTTGTGTCCATGATTGTAATTTTATATTGTGTATCCAATGGCATGTTGAAGGAAGCCATTTATTATTGTGATTTGTATTGGTCTTCAGGTCGAAGCCAATCGCAATTTATGTCACGTAAGTTATCGCCCACTTCTTATTTTAATGCTGCATAAAAAGGCCGCTCTACTACTAATCTAGCGGGAATTTTATCATTCCTAGAATGGATCTACAGAGTCGCTTGCCTTTAAGATTTGGATCGTAGACGGAGAATTCCTACGAGTAGAAGAAGTTATATTGTTTACCTTATGCACATGTTTTAAATGCCGTACATGCTTCAATGCCAAAGTCGTGGCATGGATGTAAAGAGAGGTTAGCCAACTGAAAAACCTTTAACTGATAGGATTTATCGTATATGACTTTGTGTGAAATTATATGATGTGTACAACGCTATTTATGTAGGATGAACGTCTGGGAATTTTAACAAATGTAATATGGAAGATTTCATCCCAGAGTATGAATACGTTACCATGATAGACGTCCTTGAAAGAAGGTCAACGGTCGTGACTGAGAAGGATATTATACGGTAACAGTTTTGTAATCCTTAGTCTATGGACAGAGGTCTTTACTAGAAGAGAATCTTCAGGAACTTTAGCTAGCAATAATTAATATGTTGTCGTGTGATCTTTGCAGCCTGTGACGATGTCCCGTCTTGTCCACTTCGTGTCCTGGTGAATAAAATTTATGTAAAGTTACCACCGACTTGTGTGCTGCTAATACTTGACCAGTTCACCTAATTCAAGATACTTGTTGGTTTTCGTTTGAAAAATACATTGTTGCCATTTATCCGTTGTAAACCATTTCGCGTTTTCATTTCATTTGTTTCTGATCCATCTGTGTATGCTGGGTCCAGGTGTTGCGGTGGTGGATATTGTTTCTCTATGTATTTTGTAAAACGACTGTGATTGACGAAGGACATACAAATACATTTAATTCAACTTTTGATATAGCTTTCTGGCTTTTTTGACAAGGTAGAGAGGCAAGCTATCAATAAAGGGCCAAGAAAAATGTTTCGACTTTTATAAAACTGCTGAGAAGGCGTTTGTAGATCCAATCAACTTGTGCTGGAACCCACTGGTAATATCATTCATACTCTCGATTTCGTTTGGTGTTTTTTTCGAGTTCTGTTCTTTGAATAAATGTTCAAACTCAGCAACATCCTGGCACATTGGCTTTTGCTCTATGTCTGCAAAAGTAGACCGCATAGCTTGATATTTACCCCCGCTAGGGATTCATTAGAGTGCCAAGCTGTATCAAACTCTTCTTGGAATAGAAGATTCGCAAAAAGACGCACTGGTCATTTGAATTGAAACGGTGTAATTGTAATACTTGATCCCACAGTATGATTCATTATTCCAGTTTCTAACTTCATCATGGTTGAAAGTAGAAAACGAGGCTGTTGACGACACTCTGGCCTTCTGATCATTGTTATCTGAAATATTCATCCAAGACTTGTTTTATTGCAGAAAAAGCTGTTGTTAAAAGTGCTTTTTGTTGGAATCTTGCCCAAAGCGGAGTCCCAACACTTAAGCCACCTGGTATCATGACAGTATTTTCACAAAGGGCAAACAGGAACTTATTATGGAGTACGCGCCAGCCACATAATTGCTAGTAGGAGACGGAGAGACACCCAGACGGTAGGTAGATGCAGAAAAGAAGGTGTGTACAGGCTACTTCAAACAAAATCCAAAGAAAAAGATGACTGCTTCTATCGGCAAACAGTTAAGATTAAAAGTAATAATGTGTCACACTACAGTCACCCTGTTTTGCTCTTTTCTCTCACCATTATCGTTGACATCAAATACGAAGAAAGGCGCTATAAGATGGAATTTACATCACAAGATCAATTGGTTTTACATGCTCTTATTAAAAGATGACCAAAAAAAATGTTAGTACCATATTTTGACTGGCGCGGGGCCCTAAAAGCGCGCGGGGACTCGTTTAGCTATGCTACTTTTGCTACTTCGTTAATCCGTGCTCTGATTAGGGTAAATATTTGACAAGGATCAGTGCATAGCTGAGGGAGGGGACCAACTCCCCACCCAGCCCTCTCCACCCAGCGGTCGAATGTTGAAACACAAATAAATGATTTCTTGCCAGGGATACTGTTTTTGTGGGTTTTGTGGGCCCTAAAAAAAGAAACCGTGGTAGGTTGCAATCAAGATTCAACTCCAGGTACCTTTTTTAATGCTGGTTAGACTGATCGCTGTGACACTACCAAGCTTTGAACACGAAAAACCCTGGTAGTAAACTTTATTGCAGGTAGTGAGGAGTGTTCTGAGGAGGGACTTCAACCACACTAAGTCCAGCATCCGAGAGGTAGGGGCCTACCCTCTACCTAGCTTTAAAATTGGGTGTACTTAACTTTGAGTTACACGCAAATATAGGAAGGAAAAGACAGCGAGGGAAGGAAAAACTGGTTCTCCTCCAATTTTATAAATAATTTGTATTTATTGTCCTTGTCACTGTTTGTAAACTGTGGCTGGGGAAGGGGGGGAGGGGGGTGGAGGGGGAGGGGGGTATGGGGAGGGGGGATCTCACAATGTGAAATGATTCTTTTTCAGTCAAGAAAATAGTTACGGTGCTCGGTTTGGGTTATAAATTGCCACAATTTTAGTTTGCCGGTGAATAATCACACAAGAACTAGCAAACTTATGATTGTCCGTATATTTACTTCATGTGTATATGTAGTTAGTATGGCCACCAGACCCGGATAATTGACTTGGCACACTCCCGACTTTGCAAACAAAATCCAGGGGGCGGTCATTACTCGAAAATGACTTGTCGCGAATCTGGGTTTACCTGTAACTCATCTCCACGAGGATACGCAGGCAAACATGACACGTATGAATAGAAGAAGTGTAAACATTGACACGAAAATACCAAATACTGTCGGAGGTATGAAAATAGAACGTGTAAACAATCGAATGGCGCACATAATTACTACGCACAATAAAGGTAGATCAATTCTGCCGGAGAGGAAAAGAGAGCGAACAAAATTATGTGACAAATGATTACAAATTCATTTCATTAAGTTTTTTTTCCCAATTTCCCTTTTCTATTTTTATAACGGACCGATGTGGAAGCTACCACTGCAGATGGTTACTCTTGCTGGGAAACCTGTACCCAAACCCCCCCCCCCCCCCCCCCCCCCCTCCCCCCACCCCCCCCCTCCCCCCCCCCCCCCCCCCCCCCCCCCCCCCCCCCCCCCCCCCCCCCACCCCCCCCCCCGCCCCACCCGTGCTCTTGGAGCAGAGCTTTCTGTAACAATATAGTTTTCCTAATGAGGTTACCAGCTCTATGCACAACCTCATGTTATTAGTCTCTCCTAATGCGTAGCCTGATAACATCAAGAACAGGAAAGAGTCTATCAGAGTGCACCATCAAGACTAGAGACAGAAGACGTTGGAGATCCATTGCAGCCGACCTTTCATGTGAAGATGGCAGCTGATGATTAAAGCCAATCTGAAGTTTTGTTCGTTTTCTGTTCTCAGTAAAATCCAGTCACAGACAGCAAAGCGTACAGATATGATTGTCACATACGACATACACTCAGAGCCGGCCCTTTGGATTTTTCAAAGTGATGCAAGATCTAGCAGTAGTGATTCCCCCCCCCCCCTCCCCCCCCCCTTCCCCCCCCCCCCCCCTCCCCCCCCCCACCCACCCTCTCCCACCCCCCCCCCCCCCCACCCCCCCACCCCCCCCCCCCCCCCCGCCCCCCCGCCCCCCCCCCTCCCCCATCCTTTGTTTTTATTTTGCGCAGCACAATATATACTCTTATGAGAATCAATTTCGTGCTATTGAGTTGGATAACTCTGTAATTGTCACTAGTGATGTTCACTCACAGTGGTTGGCAACCCAGGAGCTTCTGGGATCTACTTTAGTAACACCGAGTCCTCTAAAAATCTATCACATCTATCTCGTTAATGGCGTGCGGGCGTGTTTTTGTGGAGTTTTACATTTGGATTTTTAAACAGCATTTCTAGCAATATTTCTGAAGGATTTTTATATCGCTGTGTACACAATGTTAGTTGCTTTATCGTGAAATACATATTATTGTGTTCATGTGAAAAGGAACTGTGATTTTTAGGAAAAATGAAGACTAGCATATCTTCTATTATAAGTATAGTAAGTCGGTTTCGTGTTGGAATTACAAAACGTTCCACATGGCCGGCACTGATAACACTGACTAACAAAAAAAAATTTTTTTTTTCTTTCTCCTAACATGTTCTATGTTTTTCTGGTTCAATTGTAATGCGCTGTTTTTAAATCTTGCAAAACGTTTTTTTCTCTATTCAAGGTCGGGTTCTCTAGAAATACGCATTTGAAGTTTTTTAACAACGCATACAGTATTACAACATCATTTGTACAAGAAGTATAACAGTTATGTAGGCTTGAATTTCTTTGCAGTCGACTTTCGTCGGTGAATGGCATGTGGTACCTCGCGATGAAGCATCCAACAATAATCGGCAAGCATGGTCACACTCCACCGTCCTTGATAACGTGACTCCATTACGGCGATATCTTGATGGAATCGTTCTCCATGTTCATTGCTGACTTCGCCAAGGTTGTCAGGGAAAAATGTCAAGATGCGAATCGAGCAAATGAATTTTGAGGGACATGTTACAGCCCATAATTCTGTATGCATCTATGCACTGCTTAACAATATGCACATAGTCGACAGATTTGTGATTTCCCAGAAAGTTATCGACGATCGATTTGAATGCCATCCATTGCGCGAAGTTCAACTTTACCATGTAACAAGTTCTCGAATTGTTTGTCTGCAATAACTTTCCTAATCTGAGGTCCTACAAAGATACCTTCCTTTATCTTTGCATCGCTAATTTGCGGAAACTTTTCTCGAGATAAGTGAAAGCTTTGCTCGTTTTATCTAACGCTTTTACGAAATTCTTCATGAGCCCCAACTTTATATGTAACGGTGGTAAATTGATGCTGTCTTTGTTAACTAATGGCTCGTGTATTACATTTTTATGCCCGAGCTGCATACGATCCCTGATAGGCCACACCTTTCTTGCATAATGTTCTGTCTGTTGCGGCTGTCCCATTCACATAGGAAGCAACAAAATTTAGTATACCCAGTCTGCATGCCCGTGAGAATTGCAATGACCTTTAGGTCTCCACAAATCCGCCATTGGTAGTCATTGTACTTTTTTTTTGCCAAAAGTATTAGCATATTGTCATAAGTTTCTTTTCATATGAAAAGATTAGGCGAAAATGGATATGGATATGAAAATAAATTTTACCATTATGCAATAACACGGCTTTTAGATAGTTTTTTCTTGGGAGAGAGTCGATGAAAAGTCGCCATTCGTTGACTATGTGGCTCATGGACTGCAGGTGCCACCATTAGACCTTTTACATCTTTGCAAATTAGACAAATGTCATCATCCATCTTCAAAGTATTGTAACAAAATAAAAAAAAAAGTGTCTCTGTGTCTATGACGAAATTTAGATATCGGAGTATTGGGCGCTAAAAGATTCCATTCTTTGAGTCGCGAACCGAGTAATTCCCGTTGTCCTTGGTGAGAGCTCGATTATCACGTATTAGATCTGAAAGTTCTGAATGGTTATATTAAGTGAACACAACGATTGAATTCACGCTGGAACGAGATCAACAAAAGCCGTTTAAAAGATTAAAAAAATTTTAAAGACTGCTGGGGTTGACGAACTTTCAGGGGAAATGATTAAAGCAGTTAATGACAACAACCTCTTGAGAATTTTAGATATTATAAATGAAGTATGGAGAGAAGAACAACCCACACAACAATGGAAAGACAGTATTATTGTAAAGTTACCGAAGAAAGGTGATCTATCAGACTGTAATAACTGGCGTGGTATATCTCTATTATCAGTACCTGGAAAATTATTATGTTGCATGATGTTAGAAAGACTTAAATTGCATGCTGACGAAAAGATCAGAGAAGAACAAGCGGGTTTCAGGCCGAAACGATCATGTATTGATCAAATATTCTCACTAAGAAACAATTATTAGTAGAATCAGTGCGAAAGGCAATCGCAATTATTATCTCCTTTCGTTCGATTTTCATAAAGCCTTTGATAGGTATACAACGACAATCATTGTGGATGATACTTACCAATCTATGGTTTTCCAACAAAATTATGTTGAATATAATCAAAGCGCTATATGACAATGCAAGATGTTGTTTTTTTGTGTTATGAACAAAATAAAGGGAACTTACAGAATGGTTTACAGTTAGAAAAACAGGGTTGAAACAAGGCTGTCATTATGTCAACACTACTTTTGGCGAATCTACGAGCTATTGAGATATTGGGTTATTGCGACGAAAACACGTCATACTACCACCAATGATAACTCCACTTGCGAGCCTATATCATTCACTGCTGCAACAAATGGAAAATCTCTATCCCCTCGGTAGGGGACCCCGGATACTCGACGCCACGATCGACCTGTAGCACTTCTTTAAGTTCCAACCACCCCACAGACCATAATCCAAGGATACAGCACACTCCAATTTCACTGTGTCATCTCTCCATAGCGCGTAAAACCTGCGCGTCTCCAATCATAAATGAAACTCTCTCAACATACACGCTCCATGAATTTTCACGATATCACGAGACATCCTGATCTCGTACATCATCTCGAAGCGGGGATCACACTACCCAACTACTACCTGATCAAGCTTGAAATCGCTTTCACTCCTCCGCATTTAGCGCACTGTTCAACTGCACCTCAGGATGGTTTAACTCAAACATACACAACGTCGACACTCCACTAGCACCTAGACTTCGACCTTTGGCACTCGACGTAGGCGCCACACCCTTCACTCACGCAGCCCTTATCACTAACATCTCTGGCATAATAGCTTAGATGTTCCATTCGCAATCCTATAATACCAAGCCGTTAGCTCTGTTTATTTCACCCCATGGGCTCATCACTCACAGTGCGCGCGCAACACCTCTAACCGGCCGCCCCCCATTGAGCCGTGCACCCTCCCTGCGAGAGTCATCGACGAAACCCAATAACACAATATCTCTTGCCATTGCGCGGAAAAGCTGATATACACTGCACGAGTCCAACACCCTCTTGTGATTCTGATAAAAACTCCCCTCCCCCACTCGAAATCCAGCTTGCGCACAAGGCAATCTCACTGCGATCATGCAATCGACAACTCTAAGAGACAGATCTCATGGCCGCACTATAATACTGTCTCGACCTCTCTTTAAGGAATAAGCGGATCACGTGCGTCACATATCATCCGGTCATGTCTGCCACGAACTCGCTCAACTACACCATCAACAGGAACGTTCACACACTGCAAGCGCGCCACTTATACGCTGGGTTCCACTTGCACGGGTAAGACAACGGAAATAAAATCGCAAGAACCAAAAGAAAACTGCCCCAGCTCTGACATCACCATATATTACCGAGACTCGGACTACCGACCACCGTTAGCGCGCTCTAATTCACTCTGCTGATTAGATCACTCTCCAGAGGCCCCCCCACCCAAGCGCGGCCGTCACAATACTCACGATTCCATATATCTCAGAGTGAGCGCCTGCTCACCTCGCGCGGCTTCATCCGAACTTATGCGCCGTAGTTTTGGCCGCTTAAAGAATTTATTCATCTCTGTCCATTATTCTTTCATTCTACAACCCGGGCGTACCTCGAACTCCCCGACGTCTACGACTCTCGTTTCTATACAGCAGGCCGTAAAGCTATCTAATATCTATCTCAACGCTTGTCTCATAGTGCTCCGCGCGTCTTCACCGTCCAAACACGGTATTCGCCTTTGGGCGCGTCAACTCGCGATCACGGCTACGTGATTGGTCATGAACGGCACTGGCTTCATGCACGTAACCGACTGGCCCTCTCTACTATGTATCTACCTCAGCACTATTTTAGTTTTAAGTGAATCCAATTGCTTCACTAATTCTGTCAAAGACAGAAGTAAATAAGTAACGCGCGATCTACGTCGGTTCCTCGCCATCCTATTACTGGCACTCGACACCAGATAGCTCTGACCGGACATACGGCACTCGAAGCGCACGCGAGCGACGCCACCTCTCTTCGTATATCTACCACTACCTGCCACACCACTCACGCTCAATTTCTGAACAAGCTCACGAACCTATAATCATCGTGCTCTATCTTCTGGCCTTACACATCGATTCCTCTATTTGCCGATCGCCATTCTTTCACAGAATCGCCCCCCCCCCCCCCCCACCCCCCAAATAAAGTTCATATGCCTTTCTGCCCTCACACATCGACTAATTGCCGCTAGTAAAGCTTTTTCTCGCCGTCGCTAACACTACGATCAGGCTAACACATTACGCACACAACCGCTATCACGCTATCACGATATAAGCCGATCCATTCTCTTACAAACTCTTCAGTAAGCCCAATACGCGCTCACAGCACAGCGCAATTACTCTCCTTCACAACAATCACATCGTAATCTCTCTATCGCGCTCCACTCTATACTAACTTACTACATATGTCACTGCATATATTCCTGCCAGTCTCTATACTATGCTAGTCACTTATTCTCCTGCCACATTTCGTCTATTACCTTTGAAGATCGCGCTACGCATAGTAAAAATGAAATGGCTAGCGACACAAACATTCACGGTTGCACCTAAAATACTCATCTATCATTCAACAATCACACCATATTTTCCTCACTTCAACGAACCACGTACCGTCGAAGAGAGACCTCTCAACGGGCTATGCTACAACTCTCTTGCCGCAAAACATCCGCGCCACCTAAGTGAAACGTCTCCGCATCCTAAGAAAAATCCCGCCCTTATTACATCCACCCGTCTCTATTATAGCTATAGAACAAATGTTGTTTGTCATAGTGCGCTCATCGCTCGGGTGCTCAGTGTTACGCGTCCATATATGATATTAATACGCACCGGTCTCGCTGTACTAGCGATATCAGCCTACGTGCCCCCCCCCCCCCACCCACACATCGAGTACAAGGTCTCTAAGCGCCATCTGTAATATATTGCACAGCTACTATTACTCGTTTCACTTATCATCCGCCGAAGCACCTACCAACTCATACGGACACGCTGCTCCTATGAGCGCGCGCATAAGCGTCTGTTTAAAAAACTCACAAACATTACCCCGTGTATCAACAAAAATCGCACTAACCACATAAACAAACTAACGCCCCTCTCTACTCTTCGTTTAACATTCGTCCGCCAAGCCACATGCTCATAAGAGCAATGACGCTTTCTGAACAAATCTAACATTCACCATCAAATCAAACCTTGGTCCAAATAGCAAAGATCTAGCATTCTAAAACTCGAGCTATGAATTTTTATGATCGCGATAGCTTGCTCCAGCGAGCTTTTAAGGCTATCCTAGAACATTGCCCCCATTATATTTATATTATTAGGCGCAGTCTTACTTCTCTCCTTTCGCGCTTATGCGTTTTTTATATGATCTACCTCTTTGTACACTTTTTTGTATGGTGACTCCTTGAAGCGCTCGACTCGATTGGGCTATGATCGTTCACTTATTGTCTCCGAACCTACTATGTCTCGCTATTTTGAGCTCCGCAAGTCCTTCTCTTTCATTTTTCCCTTTTCTTTTTTTTCTCGGCATATCTCTATCGCTTTCAGCACCTATGTATTGAGCTTGGCGCTTTTCGCCATCTATAAAAAATGTGATAAAAAAAAATAAATAAAAAAAAAAAAATTGTCGCAGTCCAGGCGTAACGCTTAAACAATACTAACAAGAACAACAATATTACTGCACTATTCGTTCTCTCATCCCTCTAAACGGACATTCATTGACACGTAAACAGCGTTAGTTTATCTGTGGAACTGTACAATCCTTCTACGACTGTTTATACTGACCCCACCTTAAAAGCTTTCATCCTCCTATGTATGATCTGGCTTCTCTCCGTATAATTTGATGCATCAGTCCTAGTGGCCTGTACATGTGATTCTAAATACCTTTATTTTCATCGGCTCAGCACAATTGAAGCGTCCTCTCCTTTATCTCTCTCACTTCTCATCTGCAATGTCGTTTGCTCCATGAGCGTTCACCTCTACAGCTCGCACCAGCTGCTCACTGGGATCTCTACTCCATTACCTATCTGCCTGCTTACTTTTTTTGCTATAGAAGTACTCTCACCTAATGCTTTCAGCCGTCACTGACCGATCATTTCTTTTTTATCAATCAGCTCGCATTTACTCAATAGACGGCTTATATAAGTAAACCACAATAATACAGCATGCATTGATCTTCTACGGCATACTCTCTTAACCCTCACTTTGGGACTAATTTTCTATAATCAGCCGTCTGCCGCTAACTGAAACGCTGCCAACCCTGTTTTAACCTCTACACACCTTCGTTTAAGTCACATGCTCGAACTACCCGCTGCATTTTGCCCTTTTATCGCGTATACCGGTATACTCGCTCTGTGCATTTCGTTTTACACTGCATCATAAGCGTGTACTAATAGACCGCAGCGGCGAAAGACCGGGGAATTGCACTCGCTATTAAATTTGCACCGCTTATAATCTATCACTAAATTACTCGTCTCGAATCTTGGATTCTCATACATAACATTATATCCTTATATTATAATTGATATATTAATATATAATATATTAAAAATAATAATCTCGCACTAACTTTTCGTATTATATATTTCATAGGATTATAGAGCAATTAGAGAGGAGACAGCTAGCACTGATTATTTTTTTATATCAGCATTTAATCGGTCTAATTTAATATTTTAATATTTTTTCCTAATTTTTTTTATTTAATTTTAATCATCACGTGACTATAATATTATACTTAATTTGTTTGTTTAATTAGGCTTTTTAGAATTAATCCTTTGAATTTTTTAAGTTTTTAATTTATATTTTTTATACATTTTTTTATTTTAATTATTTTTTATTATTTTTTTTTTTCTCTTACTATTATAATTTATAATCATCTTATTCGTGCTTTATTTATTTTTAATTATTTTTTTAGCTTACTCCCGGTATATTTTAATAGGCATTTTATTTGCCTCCTTATCGATTGTCAATTAGCGCATTTAATTTCTTTTTTTATTTTTCTATTTTACTGTTTCATTTTAAAGCTTGCTCAGCCTATTTATCTTCGCGGATATTATATTTTATATGCGTCCTATATTAGATGTTTTTTATTTTTTTTTTTTTATTTTTTATTATCTTTTTTAATTTTTTATATTTTCTCTCCATTATATTATATATTCACTTTATACATTATTATTTTAACATTTTTTTATGGTATTTATTTTTTTTTTTTTTATATATTTATTATTATTTTAATTATTTTAGAAGTGGCATATTTTTTTTTTTTTATTTAAACTTTCATTGGTATACATTTTTTTATTAATTTTAATAATGGTGTCATATTTTATTCCGAGCAGGCCATTTTTTTTTTTTATTTTTTTTATTTAATCCCTACATATATTAATCCGTCCAATATTAATTATTTTTATTTTTTATTTTTTTTTAATTTTTTTTATTTTTTATTTTTATTTTTTTTTTGATTTTTTTTTTTACCCGCATTTTATTTTTTATTTTATTTTTTTATTTATTATTTCAATCATTTTTTAAAATTTTATATATTTAATTTCTCTTATATTTTTTTTTTTATTTACCATAGGACACATTTTTATTTTTTTTTATTTATTTAATTAATTAATTTAATAATTATCCGCTCTAAAAAAATTTTAATGACACTTTTATTTTTTACGATTTTTTTTTATTTTCATTTTATTTATTTTTTTTTTTTTTTTTTTTTTTTTTTTTTTTTTATTTTTTTATTTTATTTTTATTCCCTTATTTTTATTATTACACTATGCATTTTAATATTTAATTTTTAATTATTTTTACTTAATATTATATTTTATTTTTTATATATATATAACTTATTATATTTTTTAGATATATATTATATTTTATATAAGTTTTTTTTTTTATTTTATTATTATTATTTTTTTTTTTTTTTTTTTTTTTTTTTTTTCTATTTTTTTTAATTATTTTAAATTTTTTTTTTTTATTTATTTTTTATGCTCGCATTTTTTTTTTTTATTTTTATTTATTTACATATCTATTATATTAATTTGCATGGAATTAATAATCCAATATATATTATTTTTTTTTTTTTTTATAAAAAGAAAGTTTTTATTAGGCCACATTTTTTTTTATAAATTATATATGTATTACTCAAATACATATTTTACTTTTATTCACCCATTTACCACAACTATTTATTATACTCAAACGGGATATATCCACATACTAGTGGCTGATATATAATAATTTTTCGCATTTTTTTATTTTATTATAAATATACCCCGCGTAAAAATTTAATTAATTAAGCATAAAAATTATCACCTCGTGCCATTTAATTTATTAATATTTATTTATTTTTATTGCTAGACGACTACAGAATATCTAATATCCCCGTATCCTAGCTAATTATAATTTCATTTTTTGCCCCCCATTTCGCTATTAATATATTAATAAAAGCCATGCTATTTTTATTTATTTTATTTTTATTTTAGATTTATTTTTTACCTTCCCTATTATTTTTTTATTTTTTTTTTTTTTATTTTTTTTTTTAACTCTTTTTATTTTTTTATTAATTTTTTTTTTATTTTTTATATTATTTTTTTTTTACGGCACATTAACATCCGCATTATATCTTAAATTTTTTCACACACAATAAATTTTACTTTTTTTTTTATAATTTTATTAATATTAATAAATTTTACTTAATTTCTTTGGTGAACCCCACATTTTTTTTTTTTTTTTTACGCGATTTATTTTATTATAATTCCTCTCACTTCTCGTCACAAGATAGAAATATATAAATACCAACCGCGCTCCACTCGTTTACGCTATTCAGACACCACCATACATTTATAGAACACTCCTCGTTCCTGGCCACATCTGGAGCTCATAAGAAGCATCTTTATAGCGGCGACATTTCCTTATCCGATCAAAGAACCAGTATTTTGGCGACAAACATCAAACATCCAGAAAACACCATCAGAGGCACAACCAGCACTTCAGCATCCAAGTATCCTTCTAAACGACACACGAGTGCAACCAGCTACTTCTCTAATGCGAATTACGACCTTGAGTTTCCATCAATACCCACAACTTCAAACACCAGCCAGACAACACTGTCACACAATCAGGAGTATCAAGACATACCCCTTGTTAGAACTACAGATGTGCAGGAAACAGCCAATAATATCAGCCTTCAGCAACATTCTACGACCGACGACCCACCTCAACAACAACAGCCTGAGGCACTTCATCCCCAAAGGTCTGTGAGTGACTCAATTCAAACAACTCAGGGTCCATCTAATGAAATCTCTCCACGTCTGCTGTCGTACCCGACACCAATTAGAGATCACCCATCATCGCTGTCATCACATGTTTTCCCATATTAACCCGCACATCCAACTTTTCATAACTTTCTACATCAGCAAAGCCTCTTGAACTGCGCACCTTACACTTGGAGGTCCTACTGGCCGGTATATCCCATTCATACAACAATACCTCAACATCCAGCTCACACCTACTACCAAATGAATCATCTATCACGGCCTAATCCATCTCGCTTTTATTTTCAACAACCCTCTCCTCAACATTATCAGTGACTGTTCACTTCACAAGTCGACGTCTCTGTAGGACCAGTAACTGTCGGATAATGCTTATCTATTTGTTTTCAATGTCTGTCTGTCCGTCTATTCTCTTGGTGCAGCTTAACTTTGTTGTTAACATTCACAGTGTGGATGAGTGCGCTTGTTTTGTGACAATTTTCTTACAATTTTTACATAGTTCAGTTATCTGAATTGTTTTGAATTAGTTGTATTAAGTTTGCATTTATTTACTAGTACTATTAATCTCACTTCTTTAGCAACTTCGCGATGTTTAATTAGTTATTTACTTTCTAAATAATAACATTACTATGTGTTCAGAACAGACTGTATTGATATGAACCATTTTTGCAAAGATCCTACATTTAACGTGTCCACGAACGTTAGGAAATCTACTGGTGTAAATAATTTGTTTACAAAGAAAACCTTGTCTACTGTTGCCCTTACTATAGACGCCGTCTAGGCGTAATGGGTGCCACATGACCTGCTTTGACGGTCCCCCATGGCTAAGGACGGAAGAAGATCATGTCCGAAGCAAAAACTCTAATCATTAATCTCCACTTAAACTTTAGCAAAAATTCGGACGATGTTTAATTGCTAGTTAAGCTTTCTACTTCTCTAAATAATAACATTCCACTATTCGGTTTTTATGAACAGACAAATTTGAAGATGATAAAATCACTTTTTGCAAAGATCCACATACATTTAAACCGTGTCCACGAACGTTAGTGAGTGAATCTACTGTAGTGTATATTTTTGAAATAATTTGTTTACAATTTTTGTATTACACCCTTGTTAGCTCTTCTAATGTTTTATTGCGTCTTACTCACTATTCGTCTTGGTGCCCGATTTCTACTCTCATTCCTATTGACTTCCCCGAACAACATTCACTCTTTCATACAATCCACACAGTATTCATCCATGTCCGAGTGCAAAAAACTCTAATCAAAATATAGGCAATACGACTAATCCATGGCTTAAACTAACACACAGGGCTTAAATTTGGACATTTAAAACGGAACATTTACCACCTGCTAGGTAAGCTTTCTGAAGTCTCCACCTCTCTCCAACAAAACTTCCACATATTCGGTTTTTCCGCATGAAACCCGTCTCAATGACAAAACTTACAGATGAAGAAATTAGCATTCATGGATTCACAACCATCCGGAGGGATTCTAACAGACAACTTGAAACAGGGCTAGTCATATACATCTCAACATCTCTTCAGTACAGACGCATTCGTGAAAAGAATCTAGAAAGATACTGGCATTGAATGTATATGGCTTGAAATAAAACTCCCCTTTAACCTGACCCCTGTTTTAATTGGTTACATGTACCGGTCGACCCTAAAGCCTTGGACTACTGTATGGTTTGACACATTCTCACGAATGATGAACAATGTTTGGGCTTCTTCGAAGGAAATTATTCTACTGGGGGATTTCAATATTGACCTTCACAAACCGAACAACACGTGGAATAATATCACAATCTCATACAATCTCACACAGTTAGTCACCCAACCCACGAGAGTAACAGACTCATCATCTACACTACTTGATCACATCTATACGACTTGCCCAGAAAACATTAAAGAATGCAGTCACACAGACAGCAATAAGTGACCACTATCCTATTTGCTGTACCTGGAAGAGAAAGGGGTTCAAAGCACCTAAAACGGAACACATCACAGTTTACTACAGAAATTTCAAACACTTTAATCTTCAGTTGTTCCTACAAGACCTACAAATATCCCCTCTCTCATACGTGTACCAACTTCCGCATCCAGAAGAAGCCATAACTTACTGGACACAAACTTTCTACAACGTATTCGACAAACATGTTCCTATAAAGCAGGTCCGTGTCAAAAACATCAGAAAGACCCCCTGCATAACAAAAGAAATATTATCAGCAATGAGAGAGCGAGACGAGGCTCATAAGCTCAAATATTTCAGCAGGTATCGGATACTTAGAAACAAAGTACAGTACCTCATTCGTCAGGAAAAGAAACTACATTTCAGAAAGATGATTCAAGACAAAGCAAACAGCAAAGAAGTCTGGGCAGCTATTAGAACACTAACACACAAATCAAAGTCACTAAACTCTTTACCAAAAAGCTGCTCCCTAACGGCAACTCATTTTAGTAACCACTTCAAAACAGAAATTAACCATCTCAAGTCGACACTAAAGCCTGTGGACTGCGATATTAGTAAATTAACAGACTTCTGCAGCACCGAACACACCACAACAGATCTAAGAGATACTCAAAGAAGTACTCAAATATATCTTGGCATTACAAAACAACAACTCATCTGGACTTGGTATCAGCAATAAGATTCTACGTTACGCTGCACCCATCATTTGCGACTCTTTAACCTATGTATACAACCAATGTATTGCACACAACTACTTCCCTACAGCATTTAAAACTGCCAAATACTGTGTCTATTCCTCTCTATAAATCTGTAGCTCACATAGCGATCCCAATCAAGTTACAGACTCCTTTCAAGGGAAGTAACTCAAAAATGATTATATCATCTATATCAAAACCACTAGAGAAACACATTTACAACACCACACTTCAACACTTAACAGCAAACAAACTGCTCATTGAGAGCCAGTCAGGTTTCAGATCAAACATTCCTGTCACACAGCTCTCACCAAAATGGCAGACAACTAGATGAAAATTATGTGGTGCTGTTTTTGTCGACTTCAAGAAAGCATTTGACATAATTGACCACACTATCTTGGTTCAAAAGTTAGAAACCCTCAGAATAGGTCCTAATCCACTAAACATCATCAAATCATTCCTGGCAGATGGACAACAGTTAGTGCTCCACAACAACTCGACATCAGATTTCTCGAAGATAGATACAGGAGTACCGCAGGGTTCTATTCTTGGACCCCTACTCTTCGCACTGTTCATCAACGACCTGCCACTACATCTAAAATATTCAACATGTGACCTCTTTGCAGATGATTGCACTATCTACACTAGTGACACTAACTGCGCGGCACTTGAAATGACTCTTCAAAGCGATGTAGACAATCTAACAAAATGGAGTAATATGAACCGTATGTCAGTAAACACAGGAAAAACAAAATCTATGTTGATTAGCACCAGACAGAAACTTCTAAACTTCACCAAAAGATCGCTACAGCTACATGCGGAGTCAATACGCATTGATCATGTAACAGAACACAAAGTTCTAGGCTTGACGATTGACCAGCACTTGACGTGGACCTCCCACGTACGGAATTTAAAGAAACACTTAGCTCAAAAGACATACCAGCTGGCCAAAATAAAACACTTCTTAGATGCAGACACTAGATTATTGTTCTATACCTCACATATACAGACACATCTAGATTACTGCTCTACACTATGGGATGGTTGCCCTGCTTCCACCTCAAAGAGACTGCACTCCCTGCATAAGAGAGCAGTACGTCTGATTACCGATAATCGCACGATACTACACGCCAGGACACGGAATGAACCCAAAATACTGTCCCTGAAAAAACGTCTCCTCTACAACAAAGCCAAGCTGACTCACGCAATTCTATCAAACAATGTCCCGCCGTACCTACGATCATTGTTTCAAACCAGTAGAAGAGAGGGACTACAATTACATCAGTTACGTCTGCCCAAACCTAGGATCGACCTGTTCAAAAAGAGTCTAGCCTACTCTGGAGCCTACTTGTGGAACAGCCTTCCACACCACATTAAAAAACCAACATACACAATACTCATTCAACAAAGCACTTTTAAAACACTTGATCAACACCGATTATCTACCCCCACAGAAGCAGCCATTGTCAGTCCACATCTTATCTATATGTCAACCTTTCTTTTCCCCTTCCCGCGTTATTGTCTATATGAAAAATTTGTTTTATATCCACGTAGTATTGCTATATAATGTAATGTATGTGAAAATGTACCTGCATAGCACTGTACTTTTGAAATATGTAACTGTATTTTGTTTGCTTAAATGTGATGATGTGTATGAGAATGAGCAGATATACATTTTTATAGCTCGAAGTTGTGTCCTGCTACAGAAGTGCGTACGAAATTATTATTATTATTTCATTTTCCCTCAAGAATGTACAGATATAAGCGAGAATATGTTTATGTAATTTGTGTATTGATGTTTAATGACACATTCAAAATGCAGATTAATTGCTGATGAACACATGAGTGAGTGTCGGGATACAGAATGAAAGATAAAGGGCTGGATGGTCGGACAGACCTGGATCCCCAATTCTTTACCCTTTTAAATAAAGTTATGTCCATCTATCTCTCCTACTGATTCAGTTCTTGGGTTAAGGAGGGCAAAGAAATAACACCAAGTCTCACCTCCTTCAATAGCAGACTGTCAAATACTTCATGAGTTCTGATACCATGCCACCTAATCTGATTATGCTTGCAATCACAATTTACTGTACTTAAATTTAATTTAATTTTTTTATATAATATTTGTTTAATTAACAATACTTAATTTTGATTATGACTGCATACTGTAAACGCACGCTGTTATATTACCTTTATAATGTTGCATGCCTTCATATTAATTCTTTAAGTAACATGTGGGAATGAAAGGATATAATATGCAAGATAAATGAGAGTGGAAGGGCAGAATGTTAGACGGGCCTGCGCGCCCAATTCTTAACCCTTCGAAAATAAAGTTTGTTCGTTCGTTCGTTCGATCATGTATATATATAAAAGGGGCATGATGAACCTAACACAGAAAAGTTTGCCTTCCTATCTCATGCAGTTCACGATTACATTTTTGTAGCCAGCTCGAGAGTTTTCATTGGGAATGAGGAAAAAGGACCGTTGATCCCGGGGACGTTGCAATTTTAAATGCTGGCAGGAGAGGGTTAGTTCGAAATGTCCACTAGCTTAAAAAGTATTTTTTGTTTGCCCCACAGTCGCCCAAAGATCTACCAAATCATCCACTGGGATCTATCCGTAGATCGGGATCGACTGGTTGCCGACCTTTGCTGTTGCATTTACGCACACACAAAACAATCCATTAATGTTTCACAAATGTTTTTGTAGGTAATGTGTTTTTTCCTTCATTCATGTAGAATTACAAAAGCGCCGTTTTGTTTGTTTGTTTGTTTGTTTGTTTGTTTGTTTGTTGTTGTTGTTGTTTTGGGGGGGGGAGGGGGGGGGGGGGGGTAATAATGAACACATATAGGAAAACGATCAGTTTGATATAAGCAAATAATGTCTTTACTTTGATATCTCTGTCTTTTTTGTTTTCTTTAAAAATGTTAATGTTTTCTTTTCATTTTTTTTTAAATGTTTCCGCGCCTTCCCGCAAGTCAGTACCTGGTGCGGCCTCATCGTTCCCACCACCCAAGAGCCGTCGCTGCATAACACCTTATACATATTTTTTAATGTTAATTTTTATCATTCGTGATTTTATCGACCTCGAGTTCGATCACATGGGGCACGTTTCCAGATCTGGTCGCCGCTGTCGATTTAATTGTCGCCGCTGTCGAGATTTTAGAAAACACTGCCCCCAGTAACCACTACTCTTAATAGCTCTCCTTTTGCGACTAGTTATTTGTACTGCCTAAACCTGCAAAGTATAGCGTTTTCTACAACAGTTAACCGTGGTGAAATATCGATTGTCCTCGCTTTATCAAAGAAAGAATCCAGTGGCGTCACTAGGGGGGTGCGGGGGGTGCGGACCGCACCGGGTGACACCATCAGAGGGGGTGACACCAATATGACTGTCTATAAAATTTGTGTGCAGTGTTTCAGCAGAAATTTATTATTTTTTATAAAAATATACCTGTAGTTAGTTATAACCACAAAAACATTTTTCGTAAGCACAGCTTACATGAACTGTATCAATATACCAACGTTTTTACTTCGAATTCTATTGTTTTCTTACCGAATTTTCACTTAACCACATGAAACTTTGTAAATGTAAATACATTTAGGCTGTGCATATGATATTGCAATTTAAAGGTGTAATTTGAATGTTGCTAGTTGTTTATGTCACACCTATTGCCATTTAAGTTTCAGGCACTCGTGAGAAATAAAGAAGTAGAAAACTAGACAACAGAAAAAAAAAACAGAAGTGATAGGCTCGCCGGAGAATCGAACCCACGGCCATCCGAACGGCAACGCCGCCTAGCACCTGTGGTACCTAGTTGGCAGGGAGGATAGTGTGATTCGCTACCGTAGCTAGGTGGTGCACTAATGTGGAACTGAGGACATGAACCAGACAAGTGCCAGTGGAACAAGAGATGAGAAGAATACGCTGGCGATGGATAGGACACACATTGAGGAAACCTGGTGATAGCATTACAAGGCAGTCCTTGTTCTGGAACCCCAGGGGGCAAGAGAGACAGAGGTAAGCTGTGAAGTACATGAAGAAGAGAATTGGAGACAGACGTGAAAATGATGAGGAAAACGTGGAAAGAACTTGAGCCGATAGCACGTGACAGGAGGACTTGGCATGCGTTTGTTGATTACCTATGCTCTTTCGTGACGGTATTGTCTTCCCTGCTCGGCAGTAGTGGTCAAACAACGCCAAACTTAGAATATAACGATGTTCAAAAGTATTAACCTTCGCTCAAGATTCCTCTTGGCAGAGATAAAAATAGACGAACGAGGCTTCTATTTAACGGAGCCTCACGGGATTTTAAAGAAAAGCAAGCATAACAACTGAGATCATCTAAGCTGTCGTGGACTTATTTTTCTCCCGCCCCTTCCGTCAGATAATATATTTTCGCCCGTATTTCTGAGCCCTCAGCTGAAGGTGAATCAGCAGCTATTAATCTAATAGCTCTATCTAGTTATGTATTTAGAACAATATGAGCCATACGGGTGCAGACATACACTTCACTCAGTAGTGATTAAACAAACAATAGCTTTACAGTTACGGATAAACATATTTAATAATCACTTAAAGTTTAACAATGTAAAATAAATATATACTACTGGACAAAAGTTAAGGGCCGCCATTCAGTTTAGACAAGGTTTATATAATTCTTCGTGAGCAGGGTCGATTTTTCCAAATGTCCGGTAGCTTGAAATCTCTCAAGAAGTCTCTGAATGGTAGAGTGGGAAACTGCTAAACGTCTTGCAACATGACGAACAGATTGACCATCCTGAATCCATGCCATGGCTCGACCACGGTCTACAGTGCTGAGACTTCTCCTTGGTGGCATGGCTAATGCAGTGATCATTTCGACCACTTGTCATACTGAGTTATTGCATACCAACGGTGAACCACGAGGTTTTGCAGCAACATTGGCAATTTTCCCGTGCGGGTTAAAGTGACCCAGTTTTTTGACATTTAAAAAAAATTAACCTAGTGCACACAGAAATGTATACACATTTCTCTGAGCTCAGTTTTAATGACATTTTCACTTGTCTTTACAGTTTGCCAATCAATTATATAAACCTTGTCTAAACTGAATTGTGGCCCTTAACTTTTGTCCAGTAGTGTGTGTGTATATATATATATATATATATATATATATATATATATATATATATATATATATATATATATATATATATATATATATATTGTCACGAACGGTTTATAGAATGATTGTCAGTACTCATGCTCCGGTGGGAACTAGATATGTTTATGTAAGTTGTGAGTTGAAGTGCGTGAATGTTAAGTTTGACGGGGGCATGAATACATTAGTAGCAGTAAGTGCTAATGTCGAGTTCACGGGCATGACTGAGTTGTTGTGAACAAAGTGGGGGTGAAGACTGGTCAGCGTGAAAAGGGTCAGAGGTGTGTAAAAAGGTCAGTCGGGGGAGCGATTAGAGCGAGGAGAGATTACGCGGAGAGTGAAGGCGGAATGGTTGAAGGAAAATAGGAAATATATTAAGATATTGTGAAATCCTTTCCATGAGATGCTGTTCTAATTATGCACATCATATATTGTGTTTTTCTTATGTGATGATTTATGGCCAAAGCGGCAGTCTGCCTGTGTTATTGTGTTATACTCAAGTTTGTGACATAAAGTCGTCGGATATCGTATCTACGTGTTGGAGTTTAGTGAGTTAACAATTAGCTGTGGAAAACGAGCCATGTTTGTCGCTCCAGGTGTATGTAATACATATTTGTCAATGTGTACACACAGCAAGCACTTGACAATTTTGGGGGCTCGTAAATGGAAGAGAGGACCCACCCCTAATTTTCTGCAGAATTTCTTACAATTTCGCCGTCTCATGAATTGTTGTTGCAAAATTACATCAAGCGGAACAGAGAACTAGGCCTATTTGTTTGAATCAGGTCACAAGAACTTAATGTGCAAAACTGAAGTCTTCATTTCAGTGATAGTCAGCAATGGTATAGCTGCAGAAGGACTGAATATTTAAGAACGAAAAATAGTTTAATCACTGAAGGAGAGGCGAAGGGACAGTTTTGACGAAATCGACAGTGTTATTTTGGAAAGTAGCACGAAGAATGAAAAGGCGGTAATCAGTCTTGTTTACCTCGGCGCACTGATATTATGTTATTCCGCTCCGTGATGAGTGTGCTGATCTGTTGTCAATTTATCTGTGCTGTGTAGTTCGGCATGACTGTTGACACCGGAAAAATCGTCTGCTGGGTCTTGTGATGGAATAACAAGGCCATTGTTTTGATGGTGATCGGCTGAAATCGTAACATCTTGCCTGGAGATGGTGTAAGCAGTGAGAGACGCATTTTCCTTTTCTGCCCCTTGTATCAGTACTGAAGAAGATCCAGGTTCACCGTGTACGGAGGTGCACGTAAGAGCTGAGTTCGATTTGACTGTGCTGTGTTGTAGCGTGAAGTGTGTTGTTTGTGGTGTCCATCATTGAGCTGTAACTTCAGGACTCCAAGCCTGCACCTATCTCAAGTGGAACAGCGGACACAGGAAATTGTTAAGTTAAGTTTATTATTAATTTTGTAAATTTCAAGTCTTCTGTTTACTTGACTTGTGCGTCTGTATATTTTCTGTATATATATATAGGCTATACTTCTTTTAATTAATTTATTTGATTATTTATTTCTTCCTTGATAAGGTTATTGCCCGGAACTATTAGGGTTTTTTTTTTTTTTTTTTTTTTTTAAATTCCATTCTTTCTTCAATAGCATTTTTGCAAATTAATTAACGTTATATTTGAACCCTATGATCTGTTATATCTAAAAATGTACTAAATTTAGTTTATTTTGATACTAGTTCCTTTTAGGACTTGACAATTTTGCTTCGTCATATCTAGACTTCCTTCTGTCTATCACTTCTACAGTGTACTCGAAACTTATGTTATTTTTATATTAGCTCTTGTTATTAGTTAAGTATTCATATATTCATTCCTGTTTGCCCGTGCTGCAGGGTGCACGAGTAGAGCTCTTGGGTTACTTCACTGTCCAGTGTTTTGTTTTTGTTTCGTTCATATTGTGTGGTAGTATTTAATTTTGATTTCTGTATAAGGGTGATTTTGAGTGGTGAGCACAATTCATCTTTCTTCATTGAAGAAATTTGCCTTGTGTCGTCTTTAATAGGTTTTGTGAGACAAATTGCGCTGTAGGGAACCCAATCTGTCTAAGATTTGGGGAGTTGTGAAGCCTCGTGTAATTTGTGGAACAATTGTTGGTGTTAGTTGTTTGCGTTTAGTTTGTTTACTTATTGTCTTGTATAATAGTCTTTCTTTCGTGGTGTTTTTCTGTTGCGATTCTCAGTCCTTTGCTCTGCTATCCGTGTATACAAGTTATTTTACGATATCCTGTTTTTGTTCGTTTGATAGGTTTGGGTGTAAATATAAGGTCTATTCTTACTTTCTTGGTCTATAACTTCCTCTCCACTGGCCTATCAGTTGTTGTAGTGTCGTGTGTTCTGTGATTATCATTTCAATCATCATCATACCATTTGTGTTAACATAAGCAGACACATTTTATTTTGGTCTATTACAGTTTGTAATGCATACAGATTGATACAAGAGATTGACCCAGTGTGTAAACCCAGTGTGAAGAGTTATCCTAAATCTGTTGTGTATGACAGACGTCCTTCATATGTGCAGGGGTATCCATTATAATTTTCCAGACACCATTTGACATATCAGGTGGTATACATTTTTTTTTCCCTCTCTCCTTAATTGTTTTTTGGTTGCATTATTTGTTCATAGTTATCATAGTTGATAAATATTGCAGGATGACTAGCCTCTTGGATTTTATCACCAAGGGACAGGCACTTGGTAAATCAGGGGATGAACTTGAATTATGGGCTGAGACTAAATTTGCGGATGCTGAGGAACGGAGGGAACGCAAAGAGGAAAGAGAAATTAGGAAGACTGAGGCTGAAAGGGAAGCAAAGAAAGAAGAAACAAGGAAAGCTGAAATCGAGGTAGAAGCAAAGAAAGAAGAGACAAGGAAAGCTGAAATTCAAGCGGATAAAGAAATTACTTTGAAGAAACTGGAACTTGAAGCTGCGAGTTCTAGACCAGCTACGAAGGAGTCTACTCGTCCTTTCAAGCTGCGACTCCCATCCTTTGTTGAGGGCGTCGATATGATGGACGTGTATCTAGAAAGGTTTCAACAAGAAGCAGTATCTTGGAAGGTTAAGAAAGAAGATTGGCCAAGTCTGCTCAATAATCTGCTCACCGGAAGAAGTTTACAATGTGTCTTTGCATTGCCAGTAGAGGATCGCATGAATTATGACACAGTGAAAGAGACACTTCTTCGAAGATTTAGACTGACAGCTCAAGGGTACCGTGAAAGATTTAAGGAGGCTATTCCTACAACAAGCAATGACTTTAGTGAGTTTATTGCTGAAATCAAGTTGCTGTTCAATAGGTGGATTGAACTATCAGGTATTGTGAAGGATTTCGATGGGCTAACCGACCTTATGCTACAGGACAAGGTTCTATCGTCTTGCAATCCAGAGTTAGTGGCTTTTCTACAAGAGCGAAAGCCAAAAGATATAAATATTATGTCAGAGCTAGGGCAGCAGTATGTCAATGCGCACCCGGGGAAGCCGATTCACAAGCAGACAGCTGCTGAGACCTTTCCAGCTTGTGTGGCTCAAGACAAAACTGAAAAGAAGCCATACATACATCCTCGGGCCCGCAGCTTAGACAGATATGTTGATAAAGATGGTGGAAATAGAAGATGGAATGGGGACAGAAGATATTCTCCTAAGAGACAGTACCCTTCTTTTGGGTCAGGTTACAGTAGAAGGGGTTGTTATAAGTGTGGCTCAAGGCGTCATCTATCTTATCAATGTGGGAGGGACCCAGAGAGGTGTCCCTTCAACCCACAAAGAAGTCCATATGCCAGCCCAAAGAAAAATTATAATGGCAGTCCAAAGAGAAGCCCGTACAAGCGCCAAGAGACGGATTCCCACTGCCCCAATTGTAATGAGAAAAGAAACAGTCGAAAAGAGAGCCAAAAGGAAAACACTGAGCATGCAAATTCAGCTACTGTACTTGATACATTTAATAGCGAGGAGTGTGAGGGGTGCAGACCATTGTTCGAGCCTGATGGCAAGCCTATTTTAATATGTGGCCATACTTTGCCTTGCCTTTCATCAGTTGATGGGAATGGCACCTTAACTTTACATAAGGGTTTTGTGGAGAATAAACCTGTATCTGTTTTGAGGGACACGGGATGTACGACCATTGGTATTAGGAAGACATTTATTAAGGATACGTATTATATTGGAAAGATGGCAAAATGCATTACATTTGGTGGTAAGGTCGAGTACTATCCATTGGCGATTGTGCAGATCGACACCCCTTTCTTGTCGGGTAGAGTTCGAGTATGCGTCCTTGATTCTCCCATCGCTGATCTCATTATTGGAAATGTTAATGGGGTTCATGATTGCACCAGTCAGGATATTGAGGAGTGGGAAAATGGGCATGATTTGGTTGCTAACGCAGTAATGACGAGGGCTCAGACTAAGGCTGAGGATGCAAATATTATGATATCGCAACCCAATAATATCCCTTGGGTGCCTACGGTTGCTGGAATTACAGCATCGGATTTTGTAGACATGCAGAAGAAAGACATTTCACTTCTGCCTTTGTTTCAGTTGGCTGAGTCCAAGAACATACGGCATACCAAGTCTGCTCGATACTGGTTTGAGGTTAGGAACTCCATTCTAATCAGATGCTTTGCAGAGCAACATTCAGTCATTACACAAGTGGTTATTCCAGTGGAACTGAAGAATACAGTGTTAAGGACAGCACATGACATCCCTTTTGCGGGTCACATGGGTATTGCAAGAACTCGCTGTAGAGTGTTTGTCCCAGTTTTACTGGCGTGGATACAATAAGGATGTGAAGGTTTACTGTCGGTCGTGTAAAGTGTGTCAGAAGACAAGCCAGAAAGGAAGGACTCCCAAGGCACCGTTAGTAGCAACAGATTTGGCATTTCGCCCTTTTCAGAAGGTTGCAATAGACATTATTGGGCCCCTTCCAGTTATGTCTGATCGGGGGTATAGATTTATTCTAACATTAGTTGATCTATGTACGAGGTGGCCGGAAGCATTGCCAATGAAATCCATCACATCAAAGGATATAGCAGAGGCTCTAATGAGCTTATTTAGCAGATTAGGATTTCCTGAAGAGATTTTGTCTGACAGGGGCCGGCAATTCATTTCAGAAGAGATGAAACACATATCTAAACTGTTAGACATAGCCCAAGTGTTCACCACCCCGTATCATCCTCAGAGCAACGGGGTCTGCGAGCGGTTCAATGGAACACTGAAAAGAATGCTAGGTAAGGTGACAGGAGATTTTCCACAGTTGTGGGATAGATACCTACCGGGAGTTTTGTTTGCATACAGGGAGATGCCACAAGAGAGCACAGGATTCTCACCGTTTGAGCTAGTATTTGGCGCAAATCCTCGGGGTCCAATGAAAATTTTGAGAGACTTGCTGACCGGGAATTATGCTGATGATAGCGTCAAGTCAAGTTATGAGTATGTCATTGACTTGCGAGAGCGCATAATTACATCGTGTTCGATAGCACGTGAGGCATTAGAGACATCGGGTGCAAGGTATAGAGCATACGCCAATAGGAACAGCAAACTTGTATCCCTCAGTCCTGGCAGCGAGGTATGGTTGTTGCTACCTACCAAGGAAAATCACCTGCTAGTGAACTGGCAAGGTCCATTTCAAGTAAAGAAACAGATTACCGATGTGGATTATCTGATATTAGTCCGAGGGAAGGAGAAGATTTTCCATATTAATATGCTAAAACCATATGTAGTACGTCCAACTGAACTGGAACCAGTCGTGAACGCTGTTCGTGATAGTACAGTTACTGTAGCTAGTGCAGCAGTCATCGAGGAAGATGGAGAGAAAGGAGAGGAGGTCAATCTCCAGATCCCACTATTGCCATTGGTTGCTTCAGAATCATGGGGAGATGTAGAGGTCTCTGCATCTCTACCACAGCATCAGAGGAAACAGGTGAAGTCACTGCTGTGCGAATTTCAAGATGTACTCACAGATATTCCTGGAAGAACTGATTTAGTTGAGCATGATATTAAACTGACCTATGGAGAGCCCATCCGGGTGAGACCATATCCTATTCCACTACATTATACTTCTGCTGTTGAAAAAGAAGTGAATGATATGTTACGCTTAGGTGTTATCTCCCCATCTGAATCATCATACTCATTTCCCATGGTCATCGTGCGGAAGAAGGATAAATCCCTACGGATATGTATAGACTTCCGCCGCTTGAATAGTGTCACAGTGATAGATGCGGAACCTATGCCCAACCAAGAGGTCCTCCTATCCCAAATAGCGGGGGCAAAGTATTTTACCAAACTAGACTTATCGAGGGGGTATTGGCAAATTCCCTTAGCAGAAGGCGCTAGGCCACTTACAGCATTTTGTACCCCTCAGGGTCTTTTCCAGTTTAATTATATGTGCTTTGGACTGGTGAATGCCCCTGCAACTTTTGTGAGAATGATGAGAATGCTTTTGAGGGGACAGAAGGATGTTATCACATATATTGATGACATCTGTTTGTTTCATGACACGTGGGAAGAACATGTAGAGGGATTGAAGTCACTGTTATCATGCCTTCGGGTGCATCACCTTACAGCAAGACCCAGTAAGATTAAGGTGGGGTTTCAGGAGTTAACATTTCTGGGGTATGTGGTAGGACAGGGTGTTTTAAAACCAGTTGATCAGACAGTTGGAAGAATTTTGAATTTGCAACCTCCAAAAAACAAAGAAACAAGTACGTAGTTTACTCGGTCTGATAAATTTTTATCATAAATTTATCCCCAGGTTCTCTTCATTGTCAGCGGCTCTAACATCACTCACTAAAAAGGGCACGCCAAACAGAGTAGTCTGGACTGAAGAGTGTGATAGAGCACTGAGGAACATCAAAGCTGTATTCTCCAGCGAGCCCATTCTTCTACTGCCAGACTTGGCTAAGCCTTTTGTACTGAGGACTGATGCTTCTGCAGTGGGCATTGGTGCGTGTCTGATGCAAGAACATGATGGGTTTCTACATCCTGTCATGTATGTCAGCAGAAAGTTGCTTCCGGCTGAAACGCGATATGCCACTATAGAGAGAGAGTGTTTAGCCATTATTTGGGCTGTTTCCAAACTCTCTAGGTATTTGTTAGGATCTCATTTTGTACTGGAAACGGACCATTGTCCATTGACTTTTCTTAAGTCATCTAGATCACCAAATTCACGTTTAACAAGGTGGTCGTTGTTGTTACAACAGTACAACTTCACTGTTTTTCCTATTCAGGGTAAATTAAATGTTCTTGCAGATTCGTTATCTAGATTATGAACACTTGCTTGTAGTAAATGGGTGTGTTTCTTTTTTAACCACCATTTCTATGTAGTATTTGATACTTGTACATGAGTAATGTTTTCTCAACTGTATTCTGCATGATTTTTGTATAAGCTAAGTTCTTATCATATGTTGGGTATCAAGTACAGGGTTATAGAACAGATATTCTCCGGTATAGGAGAATTTGGTGAAATTGATGTAATGTTATCACCTTTAATTTTGTGTGTAATTAGAGATGCATGATTTTTGCCATATGGTTGCTGTTGTATTTTTCTAGCAACTCGGTTCTATTGTAATTTTTTTAATTTTATTTTTGTGTTCTTCAGAATGTTATTATTGATTATTTGTAGATGGCATATTTTCACACTGATGCTATAGATTTTGCCCACATATGTAATCAGAGGTTTTGGATGGTTGGTTTCCTGATATCTACCACCCATCCAGTGAAAAACTATGTTTTTCACTTGGAGAGGGAGGGGTGGATGTCACAAACGGTTTATAGAATGAATGTCAGTACTCATGCTCCGGTGGGAACTAGATATGTTTATGTAAGTTGTGAGTTGAAGTGCGTGAATGTTAAGTTTGACGGGGGCATGAATACATTAGTAGCAGTAAGTGCTAATGTCGAGTTCACGGGCATGACTGAGTTGTTGTGAACAAAGTGGGGGTGAAGACTGGTCAGCGTGAAAAGGGTCAGAGGTGTGTAAAAAGGTCAGTCGGGGGAGCGATTAGAGCGAGGAGAGATTACGCGGAGAGTGAGGGCGGAATGGTTGAAGGAAAATAGGAAATATATTAAGATATTGTGAAATCCTTTCCATGAGACGCTGTTCTAATTATGCACATCATATATTGTGTTTTTCTTATGTGATGATTTATGGCCAAAGCGGCAGTCTGCCTGTGTTATTGTGTTATACTCAAGTTTGTGACATAAAGTCGTCGGATATCGTATCTACGTGTTGGAGTTTAGTGAGTTAACAATTAGCTGTGGAAAACGAGCCATGTTTGTCGCTCCAGGTGTATGTAATACATATTTGTCAATGTGTACACACAGCAAGCACTTGGCATATATATATATATATATATATATATATATATATATATATATATATATATATATATATATATATATATATATATATATATATATGAAATTTACTAAAGTGCTTGTATAATAAATATGTACAACAAAAAGTCATCACCCACTCCCTGCTCTCTATGGAGCCTGGGGCCACCTCTGATGTTGGTTTCTTTGTGAGGAAACCCACACGAAACAATCGCCAGCTCTTGCAGTAGTGGTTCATGTGTCAACATTACTACATGACAACATAAGATATTGCCCTTTTCAGGTGACTTTCAAACTCCATAACCATATACGGTCTTCTTCTTACAAATGCATCTGCCTGTCTTTCGAGACCATATACGATCTTGCTGCTTTCGTTTTGCCTGTGATGTTTACAAACTCACTACTTCTCAGATCTAACGTTATAATCTCCTCCAAGATTGTTGTCCTCTTACATCCCAGTGAGATCGGCCGAATGGGCCCGCCATGTTGCAAACTAGCACCTTATCATGCGACAACATGGTATCGTGTATCTTCCCAGACAAAATGTCTGGGTTAACAATAGGAATTGTAGACTCTTACTATGTCTGGAGCTGGCGATAAGCGAATAGTCAATCTGACAAGTTCGCTTCTTCGCTAAGCGTTGCCAATAGCAAAGGAGAAAATAATCAGGAGGAAGGTATGGGTGAGTGGTGTGACACTATGCGATAAGAAAACCGTGAACGATGAATGCGAAAGCAACGAATACTGGAAGAATTAGCAAGTAAACAGAATGGTAGAGCAATAACTCCGGAGAGGAGTGAAGACTAGAAAACAAAAATATCGAACGTATTTCGTGAAATCGTTGAAAAGCTAACGGGTAGTGACTGATTGACTTGAGGTGCCTAATTTCACTTATTTTTGAATGGTAATTGCGCTTTTGTATAACCTGCAGACTAAAGTCTTGGTTGAAAGAAGAGTGCTTCGCCACAAAAAACACCTCAACGAAATAAAATAAGAAACACACACACACACACACACACACACACTCAAGCACTTCACAACGTACATCAATATGCTGATTTAAATATATGTATGCTCGCTTATTTACAGTGGCGTAGAATGGCTGTTACTGATTTTTTTTTTAATCATCAGAATGTTATTTTCAATTGAACTTACTTGGTTATAGCTAATTTCAGGAGGATCGTTTTGCACTCTGAACTAGTCGATCCCTGTAACTTTAGTTTGAAGGACTGTGCAGACAAGCTTTCAGCAGCCAGATTCTCTAGTCGTTCGGCTTTCCACCTACCATGGGTAGCTTCATCCTGAACATACTTAAAGCAGTGATTATCGTCTTCCGGTAGTACATCATGAGATCTTGTATGTCTGGCGCCCAGGGCAAAACTAAGCTTTTGTGGTCATATAACATGTTTGAAACGTATTATTCTGGATTTACATCACGAAAGTAAAATATTTAATGCTAGAAGCCGTAACCACGTGAACTGATATGTGGGTGATATTTGATAATAATATAAACGAAAATTGACGTGTGCAAGAACACATTATCGATAAGAAAACATAAGAATTATTCACTTGGAAAATAATCTGTATGTTATTGCATTATAATGGAAAATAATCTGTATTTTACTTCATTATTGTTCCTGTCCACATTTTTGTTTCGTTGTATTTGGAAAATTCCATAGACACGACAGGGTACCCATCAACGCTTGGCCCTCCTGGTGCCATAGCCAGAGTTACCGGTACCTAACACCCGGTACTGCATAGGGCAATACTCTTGTTTAACAAATGTACTCGTTCGTTGGTATTATGGTGCTCACAAATCGCAGCCAGCCTCAGACTTTCGTGTTCTGTGAGTTTTCCAGCTAACGAAGTTTAGATACTTTCTTCCGTTCTCGTTAGCAGGGGACATAACCAGCATTTCAGATAGTAATTGAAGATGATGTAACCGCACTTGGAAATTTTTTTGTTTCAAATAACATGTTGCCGCGTTTTAGCGAGACGCCCTCCGTTCAAACTAAACACAGGGTCCGTCGGTTATGTTAGGGCACATGTCAAACTATGTAAGACCTTGTGGTCTGGCACTTGACAAGGTTTCCATGCCTCAGTTTAAATGTGACCACGATCATTGTGAGTGCTGAACTGATTACTTTAGCTTTAGTGCGGAGGATTGGAACCATCACCCACAAGCAGCCCAATCCTTGTGTCCCTGGGCTTTCCATCTTTAGTGTACGACCAGACAGGAAATACTTGAAGCAGTGTTTATCCCTCCCGTAAGTACATTTTGCGCATCGGGCATTTTCAGCTCTCTCTCTCTCTCTCTCTCTCTCTCTCTCTCTCTCTCTCTCTCTCTCTCTCTCTCTCTCTCTCCCTCCCGCTCTCTCTATTTTTCTCTTGTTCATATACGGCAACAATTGCTTTTTTTTCAAGATACTATAGTTACTTCGTTCTTCTTCTTCAAGTACCATGCCTAGTGGCGTATGAGATCATGTCTCTGCACAACTTACTGTCTCCAGGACAATTTATCGATTCTATTGTTGACTTCCTTCCATGCCACAATTTCCGACTGTCCAGTATTTGCTCTCTTTGTCTTCTCCTGTCTCTTTTTCCTTCAACCTTACCTGGTGTTACGATATATTCCAACTTTCCTCTTCTCATAACATGCCCAAAAAAGTGGATTGCTTCTTTCTATCTTCTGAAATAAGTTTCCTTTGCGCATTTGTGACGGTAATGCCTCCCCTGCTTTGCAGTAGTGGTCCAACAGTGCCCAAAACTCAAGAGTATCTATTATAGGCTTCAATGGAGTCTTTCTTTACACAAGATTACTCTTGGCAGAAATGTAGATAGAAGAGTAGTAAAGCTTCTATCACATGGGAGTCTTCACAAGATATTCAGTTAAGCGAAAACAATGCTGGCTGTTGCTAAGCACGTTAATTCTATAATCTGCCGACACTTTTATGAAGAATTTTTCATTGGTTTATTCTAGCTCGTTAAGCCCCCACCGCTGAGTTAATCAGTGGAATTCATTATTATAATATATAGAGCTCTGTTTAGAGTGTGTGTTTAGTAACTTTGACTGAGACAAACATGTAGTACATTTAAAAGGATTGAATAGAAGTTAAATTTGTAACATTACAAATAACAAAATTTAATTATCACTTTAAGTTTTAACAGTTGGAAAATAATTTGAATAGTTATGGAAAAGGTTTCATCACTTGATTGGGATTTAACTGAATAAAGGAGGTCACATTTGGCAGCGGATATTTTCACTTAGCTGCCAATGGTAGTTTCTTCTCCCGCTGGATCAGTTCCTTCCACTCTGCTCTCGCTCGTCTCTGGTCAAAGTTCAGGCGCCGCACGTTCCCAGAACGTTCAAGGAGTAACGGCTAAGTTGGTTCTGCGTCTGTCTATAAGACCCTCTTATGATGACGTCTCGCAATACGTCAGTCCACTTCTACCTTCACTTGGTTCCAGAGATAGTACTTCCTGCTGGTACCACCAAAAAGTGGGTGATCATCTACGGGTGTAAATAGAATGTTCGAGAACAGCAATAAATTTAATGAAAAAGATTTGGGTTAGCGAATCAGCGAGTGGCGAGAAACACACCACGCTGAGATGACCAGAGGTCATTAGTGAGTCCTGTGTTAGTCAGTGAGTGTATGTTCAGGATGGAGAAGATTCGAGCAGCTGTGCGGACAAGTTATACCATCTGTGGTTTGACAAACAGGGTATTTTTGTTATATGAGTATACACATATGTCCACCCAGTGTTATTCTATCGGAAGATAGTTATTGATTCTTTGGTTCACAGTAATGTTTATTTCAAAAGGAGATCAGCAATTATGCTATCCTGTAAGTATTGGATTGTGAATACATTATGCACGAAATAGGTTCTTGTTTACAGGAATGTTTTTTTTTAATAGAAGCACGATTTGCCGGTTCGCTATAAATATTTTACGACTATGCATAAAGAAATGGAAGGCTATGAATCTTTGAAGGGAACCTACAATGGCTGCTCTCAAAAGCATCACTGACACATTGCATAACGTTGACCATTATGCAAAGTATAACCAGATCAGGTCGGTTATCACACCATTTACAGGGGACTAAAGAATTTTGAAGATGGTTAAAAGATGTACATAAATTTTCCACTATGGTAAACGCATGCACGGATTCAGACCGCAAGCGAATTTTATATTTGTCATCAGACTCCTTGGTCACAGATTTCTTGAGAAGACGTGACAATGCATACCCTAATGAAACCTTTGATTCGCTTAAGAAAGAAGTGGTACAACATTATAGTGATATTACCAATACGGAACACGCATGGTCACTTCTTCGTCGGATTAGACAAGAACATAAAGAACCCATTCAATCTTATGGAGAAAGGTTACTAAATTTAGCAGAGGAAGCATTTCTTAATTGGTTTGACGGCATCACAAGATCTAGAAAAACATCTTGTAGGCATATTTATTGATGGATTGTCAGGGAATAACATCAAACTACACATGATTCGCAAAGATCCGAAAACGATAAATTAAGCGATCCAAATGGCAATTAGAGAGGAGAATGTTAGAACAAGATTTAACCAGTGTATCGAACAGGAACCTACAGTTGAGGCACATCCAGATCATGAACCGATAGAAATTGGTCATTCCCTCCCGCGTTGGCATCGCCCAAGCCATATGAGTAATCAGGAGCAGTTAAACACAAGTTGTGCTCGAAACCCTCATAGACAACAGAACGTACATCAAGTTAATACCCCTACTTGTTTTATTTGTGGAATTCGAGGACACCTAGCCCGGGAGTGCCGACGACAACATCCTCGCCTACACCAGCAAAGCTATAACAACCCACGACATCATGGTTATGGCAATGGTAATCATTATGGCCAGAATTTTTGCGGAGCACATACATCTTCCAATTTTACCAGAGGACAATCACGAAAGTAGTAGCGAATGTTGGACTTAGTTATCATTCTGCAGGCGCGCTGCAGGCGCGCTGCAGGCGCGTGACTTTTTATATAGCAAAAATTCAGCAGGCGCGTGACTTTTATATAAGCGCAATCTGCAGGGGCAAGATGGCGGACTTGAGCTAACAAGGGGAGGTTATTTTTAGATAACAAGAAGAGGCGGGGCAAGATGGCGGACTTTTAGATAACAAGAAGAGGCGGGGCAAGATGGCGGACTTGAGATAACAAGAAGACGATGTTTTTTTATATATTATTATTGTTATTAGTATAGCCAACTTAGGTAGTGGCTGTGTTAGACAAACAAGAAGCCGTTGAGACTTTTAGATAATAGGAAGACAATAGGAAGACGATAGTTAGACATACATGTTTTACAACAGTTAGACGAATAATTATACAAACAGTTATACAAACAGTTATACAAACATTTAGACAAACAATTAGACGATATAGGTAACAAAAAAGCGTTTTAGTTAATATAGTTTTTATTTTATATTCAATAGTGTTTTTTGTAATAGGAAATCATATATGGTAATATATAAGAGTACATATATAGTATCGTTTAACAGGAGGATATATGTACAGTATTTTTTACAAAATGTACATTATGCAGTAATTTTTTATCAAATGAATATACAATTATATATGAAAGACAGTATTTTTTAACATTATCAAACATTGATATTTTCACATATGAATGTACAATAATACATATTTATATAGGCAGATGTATGTATATCACAGATTTTTTATACATTATCACAGGGGTACAGGCCAGACCTTGAGGCAGGGGGCGGGGGGTTGTCACGTCGTAAGAAATAGAGGTGTTGTGTGTACAGACAGTTTAAATGTTGAGGGGTGAGGTGGTGACGTTGTCGGGATGTACCTGTCGTTTTATGTAAAAGTAAGATAGGGCGTTGCGGTGTTGTTCATATGTGTAGATGGAGGATTTGTGTGCCCGGAACCCGATATTTTTCCCACCCTGTGCCTGTTGTGTGTTGAGGACGTCTAAGAAAGTGTGTTTGTCTACTTTGTTGTGGTGTTTGTTCAAGCCTTTGGTGGTGGTTTTGTCGTAGTCACCAAAACAGTGATATGTCTTGCTACAGAGGGAAACCATCCCTCTGCCTTCGTATTCTAATTTAAAAAGGCCCGGTGTCCGCTTGTCGAATAATATGTGTTCGCGGCATTTCTGACAAAGGGCGCGCGTTTTACCCTCGCTAGCGACGAAAACGGGTCTATGGTCGGGACATACTTCGGCGGGGAACCACTAGTGGTAGGAGCTATAAAATTCCTGTCGCAAAGCGGGCTTAACAACGTCCACTAAGTTGTCTGAACTAAGGGCCAAGTAAAGGCTGTCTGTGTCCGTCTCGCACAACTGAAAGTCTGACCTATCTACAAATTTATCTAGACAGTCGTAATAAAATTCTAACATGCGTAATTTCGCGTATTGGTACACGAAAAATCCTATCTGAACGGGGAGGTCCCAACATATAGTCTGTTTCAGTTTCTCTACTTCAAAAATCTCGTCCGTCACTAACGTCATTTTCCTAAAGCGGGGTGAGTCTTATTTGGTCAGAGGTACCCTCGCCCATCGTGTACGAGACATCCACATGCTTCGCCTTATTGGTTAATGTCTTGCCGTAAGCCGCGTTACCTAGCAGTTTCATGGTCTCGCTGGTAATGGCGTAGGCAGGATCAGTATCACCCTGTAGACGCGCGTTCGAAACAGTGTCCCCAAACCGTTTGAAACACGTCACGGTTGTATACTCAAGCACCTGGTAGATACAGGTGACTTCTAACCCTTTGGTTAGGTACCAGCGAAGCAGAGGTGTCGTCAGGAGAATTTTCTTGCCCACATAACTCCCAATCAACGTTCGTCTGGGGGTAGTCATGAGTTTATGTTTTTCGGCGTATTCCCGCATGAAAGGCCCAATATCTTCCCTCGTGACGTCAACATTCTTAAAAATGGGCGTCATCTCAGAGAAATGGTCTTTTAAAGAGTCGGGGACATGGATGTCACACTCGACTAGACCAAACAAGGTCTCGTCCAGCACCGAGGCGAGAATATTTTCTTTTGTCAGGGGGTACCGACATTTTGTGTAAGACGGTTTCTGGGTAGGGAAGGTGGCGTTCAGAAAACGACGGATTGCTGTGTCGGTTTTCTTCAATGCCTGCCACTCGCATTCCCACATTTCTACCAATTTGACGCTGCAATGGCCCCGTAAATAAGAACTTGTTTCCACCGTCTTTGCGTACAACTCAGCCAATGGTTTGTTGTTGACTGGGTTAACGTCACGACCGGCGGTTAGTGGGCAGTTAGGGTGGCCGTGGAATAGGCACCCATGGAACTGGTAGGCGGTTCGAGAGTATCTGTCCCAACCGTCTACCCTAACGCATATATCACCCAACGCCTTCTCACTTCCGTTAAACTGGGTTTTTAAGGTCACTTTTTTTTGGTGGGAGACCCAAGCCAAATAATCGCGGCACTGCACGGTATATTTGTGGAGTTTGTGGTGCTTGAAACCATCCTCCCTAGACCGTCTAACGGGAAAGTCAGTGGGCATTTTCTGCATTAACGCCCACAAATAAAGGGCGTTGGCATCAAAACCTTTAATGGCTTGAACCGTTTTGCCACCTCTAATGCGGGTTTTGCCTTGCTCGTGGAACCTGTAAAAAATAATTGACGGTCCCCCGACGATGTTTTGGCGCAAGATGTTATGCAAATCTACCTCCTGCTTCGAGCATAAAGAAAACATGACGTTGGGCGGGAGGGTTTTAAAAAGGTACTTTAACGTGACACCGGGCACGGAGATCGCATCTTTAAACATGTCTACACCTAGGCGCGCGTAAAAACTAACTTGTCGGTCTAACGCTGCCAGGAAGGGGACCACGTCTTTATTGTTGTACCACGTCAGAAAATCGCGCAACGTGGTCATGTGGTTCTCGGCCCACACCTTCTGGCACTCAGCGTACTCATCGGCGGAAATGTTAGTGTTTTTAAGTTTGGAAAAAAATGCCGAGTGGGGTGGTAACGCCGTCTCGTCTAACTTTGCTAAATCTGTTATGTACTCGTAACAAAAATATCCTTTGGTTTCTTTAACGTTGTATGCCGCGAGATATTTACTATAGCTAAAACCGGGGGCTAAGTAATTGACTATATCTAAAAACTTTAACTCGCTAGTGGCAATACACATAAAATTATTGTTTCGCTTGACTAAAAATTTGAAGTCTTCCCCCATGAAATATCGGATGAGATACGGTTTGATTACGTTCACGTCATACTTCCCCGAATTGAAACCTAACACCGGTAGCTGCCCCAAATAACCCTCTAATCTAGCAAGGAGTCCGTCTGAATTACCGATCGTCTCTAAAGCCTTGAGTTGCATGCAAACATCATCAAAATATGCACGCAGAATCTCATAAGAGGCCGCGGCAATTTTGAGCAGATGGTCAGCCATCCTATTGACCAACTCCTGTGGATCACCCTTTGTGATAAAACACACGGGGGCTTCAAAACCGGGGACGTTAGAAGCCACCGAACACGACAGGGGCACGTGTTTGGCTGTGTAGGTAGTGGCATTACCACTGGGCACTACAGTGTTCTCAAAAACACTCATAGTCAAATGTGGCTCTATAAGGGAAGACGAATTTTGTGTCTACATTTATCCCCTCCTCCTCGATTAAGTCCCAAATGGTCTCTGGGGGATTATACACACCACCGCTAAATGTTTCTCTTCGCTTAGAGCCGGTACAGCGCTTTTCATGGTGCACAAGTCGGTAATACTCCTGCCACAACTTACCGCAATCGGGACACGAAAAAGAGTTACTGGCCCTATCGATATCTGTTATGTACATAAAGTGGTTCCTAAACATTAAAAGACGCAACGTATCTGGAAAAGTATCGCTACCTCTAAGTGTGGGGGTCAGGTTTTCCTCGTCAAATTAAAAAACGTCAATATTTATGTTAAAACATTTTTCTAATTGGGGCATATCGATTAAACTAACCCCCGGGAAATCGATGAGTGACCTAAGTCCCTGCTGTGTTTGCCACTGTTCGACTAGCCGGCGCGTGCTTTTTCTAACGTTTGTAACGGCACCACCCCTAAAAACGGCTAAACACCTAAAAAAGCAAAATTTATCACTGTATGGTTTTGAATGTGAATCGTGTTGTAGTGTATGGATGTGGTTATTGTCCGTGATGAAAGAGGGAATGTCATGTATGCAGCAGCCAATGGCAAAGTCTTGGATATGATATAGATAGAACGAAGTCGCGGGGATGGCTTCGACAAAGTATTTTGTGTTTGGTCTGTTTAACTGTGCTTGTGTGACAATATCGCTGTCGTGTAACTGTGAGAGAAAAGCTTTGAAATCTGTAATGTTGTTCACTAAGTGTGGCTGATCTAAGACGACTGTGTTATTATGGGAAGCGTGATAGAATCTTAATTCGTTTGTTTCTCTATGTCTCAAAACGATGTGGAAACTGTAGTTTATTTTGAATCTTTTTGTCTGTTGTGTGAAGACAGGGAGCAAGAGACGGTCCCAGTCCATATTTTCTGTTGGTCTGTGGAAAAAAGTGAATGTTGATAAATATTTATGTTTATTGGCGTGTGTTTTAATTGCTTGCCAGTTGTCAATGTATATTTGTTTTATGTCATCCTGTAGGTCTTCTAAAGAGTCTTCTTCAGTAGGGAGACGGGGTTTTTTTATATGGGTTTGAATGCTGTTCATGGGACGTTTCTTGGTCTGGCCTGTTTTTGGTGGGTGGGATGGGGTGGGGCTTGAAGTTGTTGCTGTTCTCGTCAAGTCTGTGGTGCCTGCTGCAGCAGGTGATGTCTTTGTGCCTGATGATGATGAGTCTGGTGTGGTCCCTGCAGGTGATGGTGGTTGGTGGGTTGATGCTTCGGCGTCTGCTGGGTATGAAGTTGAAAGTTGGTTAGGGGTGGGGTGTTGTTGTTTTATGTGGGTCCGTAAACTGCTGCGTCGTGTAAAGTCTTTCCGACAGAGCTCACAAGAAAATCGAGGCATTGCGTGGACTGTTTTTATGTGCTGTCCTAAATTGTCAAGGCGGGTAAATGTTTTACCACAGCGGGGACACGTGAGACTGTGCCCTGGTGCAGTGGTGGTCCCCGCTGAGGGGTTTGTAGCGGACGCCGTTGCAGTGGTGGTCCCCACTGAGTTGTCTATAGCGCCCGCCGGTGCAGTGGTGGTCCCCACTGAGGGGTTTGTAGCGGCCGCCGTTACAGTGGTGGTTCCCAGTGGGGAGTCTATAGCGGCCCATGGTGCAGTGGCTTCCACTGTGGAGGATCTCGGGGCCGCTGGGCCATGAAAGACCTCTAGATGATATTGGAGTACCTCAGGGTTGGTAAATGTTTGAGGACAGACACGACAGGGGTGTGTCGGTTCAGCATGGACTGTCCGCATATGTCTCGTGAGATCGCGGGCCCGAGTAAAAGATTTGCTGCATTGGCCACAAACATTTTGGATTGCTGACATTTCTGTGAAGTAGAAACGAAAACACATTACTCACACATAAAATTAAATACAACAACATACATGTAACGAGAGAGAGAGAGAGAGAGAGAGAGAGAGAGTGAGACAATGAGAAAGAGAATAGAATACATATATGTAACAATCAGTAAAATAGAGAGAGAGAGAGAGAGAGCAAGAGAGAGACAGAGAGCAAGAGAGAGAGAGAGAGAGAGAGAAAGATAGAGAAAGAAAGCAAGAAAGAAAGAAAGAAAGAAAGAAAGAAAGAAAAAGAAAGAAAGAAAGAAAGAAAGAGAAAGACAGAGAAAGAAAGAGAGAGAGCGAGAGAGAGACAGAGAGCAAGAGAGAGACAGAGAGCAAGAGAGAGAGAGAGAGAGAGAGAGACTAACACACGAAAAAACAGATATTTTTAAAGTTATTTATGGTCTCCTAACGAAAACACTTATATTTTTAAAGATATACATCCTAACACAGAACATACGAATACACATATCTTTTTGTTTAAATATTTAATACAATTCACAAACAACTAAAACTTTTTATAATTTTATTAAACAGAAATAATTTAACACCCTAACACACGAAAAAACAGATATTTTTAAAGATATTTATGGTATCCTAACGAAAATTAGTTGTCTTTTTTGTTTTGTAACTAAGAAGTAAATTTAACAAAGAAAATAGAAATAAAACGGGCACATGTCTTTTAAATACAGAAAACGATAGAAAAATATTTAACAAAAATATTTAGCAAACGAATACGTACTATCAGATATTGTTATGACAAAACAATTGGTTCTTTTCTTTCAGTGTTCTTTCAGAGATGTGTCCGCTTCAGTTTCTGATGATTGAATGATATGTCTGAAGACAATGCATCCCATTATATGGCAAAAAAAGTGCGCTTGTTTCAGAGTTCAATGACCTTACTGTTTACACACCGGTTTCGTCTACGTCCAATGTAGAGTGTAAATTGTCACGTACCGACAAGAAATAACTCACCAATGTTTACTCAGAACAAGTGAAAATAACACCTGTTATGAAAAAAGAGTTTATCGGATGGTAATAAGATACCTAAATAAACAATACATCTGTTAATTCGTCTTTCGTTTGGTACGGACGATTATCGATCCACAGTGAAAACTCGTAGGAATTGTTTACTTAGGGGACAGGTGTACAATGTTCCACCATAAAATTAGCAAACATTTGTGATACGTCCCAACATAAATTCCGAGCATTTGTTTGCTTAGTGCGCACGTGTTGTTGCCGAGAAAGACAGAATGTTACAAGCCTTTTTTAAAAGTTTGAAATACACTTAACAATAAATGTACCAAACAAGTTGAGAAAGACAGAGAGAAAAAGAGAGAGAGAGAGAGAGAGAGAGATAAAGACAGAGAGAGAGAGACAGAGAGAGATAGAGAGACAGAGAGAGATAGATAGAGATAGAGAGAGAGATAGAAAGACAGAGAGAGAGAGAAAGACAGAGAGAGAGACATTTTTAGACTAAAACATATATATATTAAAAGAGAGAAAAATGATATATAAAAAACAAAAAAGAGATATTTATGCTAACTTTTAACACACGAATTTGTTTTAAAGTGTATGTTTTAAATTCCAGGGGTTGTCATGTTCTTGACCAGTGATTCTTACGTTTTTTCATTCTCAATACATGTTGGTTGAGTTATCACAATGTTGGTATCAGTGATTCTCAAATTCTTGACCAGGGATTCTCAAATTCTTGAACAGTGATTGTCACATTTTTTTTAATTCCCACAATGTTTGATTCTCACTTTACTCCAAAGGTTCTCACAATGTTTGTGTCTTTGATATAAAATAACTGGTTGTAAGTGAAAGTTATCATTATTAAATATGGATCCGAGATTTACACATCCTTTTTCCTGTTTAATTTCAGGCCCTAGTTCTAGTGGAAAGACTGTTTTTGTCCAGCGTTTCCTAACACATATCAAAGATATGATCACAGTCGTACCCGATGAGATTTTATATTGTTACTCCGAGTGGCAACCTTTATACAATTCAATGACTGGAGTTGAGTTTATTGAAGGACTGCCCGATATTGAGCAGTGGACAGGTGATAAGAGACGGTTGGTAATTATCGATGACCTCATGAACGAAACAGACGAACATGTAACTAGTTTATTTACAAAAAAGTCTCATCATAAAAATATAAGCGTATTTTATCTCGTGCAAAATTTATTTGGCAAGAACAAAGAACACAGAACCATTAGTTTGAATTCTCATTACATAGTGCTTTTCAAAAATCCACGCGATGGATCGCAGATTGTTAATCTAGCCAAACAGATGTACCCAGGTCGGACTGCCTATGTTCAGGATAGTTTTAAGGCCGCGACATCGGTTGCACATGGGTATTTGCTAATCGATCTCCGTCAAGACACACCAGATAATCTAAGGCTTCGTTCGCGCATCTTCCCAGAGGAACAACATATTGTTTACATACCCAAGTAACATGGGAGAAAAAGTAAAAAAACATGCTGAGATGTTAAAATTTCTAGGTACAGCCAAACCACCAGTCATCAAGGCTGTTATGAAAACAGCATCACCCGAGCTGGTAGGAACACTCTGTGAATGTTGTCACAACGTATTAAAAGGTAACGTTACACTGACACCTCCTCAGAAGAGACGTATACGTCGTTAGTAAAACATCCTGCGAGCACTTACCAAGAAAAAAGTCTCGCTCAAAAGACGAAAACAGTTTTTACAATCTGGAGGTTTCTTATCTGCTCTGCTTGGACCAATACTATCTGTACTAAAAGGACTCTTTTAGATGGCTAAAAAATGGTTTTGATGGATCCTCGTTTGTTAGAAAAACCTTATAGACCACCCGATGCTCTAAGAGATAACTTGGGAGAATTGGACAGTCAAATGCAACTAGTCTTGGATCAACAAGATCTACCAATCGGTGACAAGGCTAGACTTTATCAACAAACATTATAGCGTTATTTGACTCGACTAGAACAGTACAGACACGTACCTCTAGGTCTCATGGATATTAAACCACCATTACAAACCAATGAACAACCTACTGTACTTAAAGAGGAGGTCGTGGACAAAACGCCTCAGTCCCCACCCGTCACACCCACTAATCGAAAAAAGGTGGTGGCCAGTAAATTGCGAGAATCATCGTCGTATTCGCTCAGAAGAAGGAAAAAGACACCAAAGTGGGAAGCATGGCCAAAGAAGTGATTTTAAAACAACATTACTACTACCCAAAACGCCCTGGATCTTATGGTGGAATCGCCCCCTTACAACGTAGCACCAAACTTAGTCGTAAAAAAATTGAAGAGTGGTTAGGCCATCAGGACACTTACACCCTACACAAGCCGGTGCGCAGAAAATTTAAACGACGTACGACCATTGCGGGTGGTATCGATCAACAGTTCCAGGCTGATTTAATTGACTTGTGTGGTTTAAAGAAATTCAACGATGAGTATTCGTATCTAGTAACGTGTATTGACGTGTTTAGTAAATTCGCTTGGGCTGTTCCTCTGAAAAACAAGACTGGGACAGCTTTAGTAGCAGTGGTAAAGACAATTTTTAACAGTCCCAAACCGATACATTTTCAAACAGACAAAGGCAGTGAGTTTGTCAACAAAACATTCTTAAAGTTTCTTAAAAACGAAGGGGTCCATTTCTTCACTACGGAGAATGAAGACACCAAAGCAGCTATCGTCGAACGGTTTAATCGAACCCTCAAAGAAAAAACGTGGCGTTACTTTACCAAAACCAACAGTCTTCGCTACGTCAACGTGATACAACAACTGGTCCACAACTACAACAATTCGTATCATCGGAGTATTAAGATGGCGCCGGTGGAAGTTACCCCGAACAATCAAGAAGAAGTGTGGCGTACTTTGTATTCTACAATAAATTAATATGAAACAAATATAAAGGTATGTTATCAGGCACTCGCAGGAAATAAAGAAGTAGAACACCAGACAACAGAAAAACAACAGACATGAGTGGTATTCTACCCCTGAAGTCGTCGGTAGAAAAGTCTATTTTAAACCTGGTGATCGCGTGCGGATCGCCCAAGCCAGACAAACTTTTAAAAAGGGTTATACGCCGGCGTGGACAGAAGAGTTGTTTACGATCAGCCGACAAAACCAAACAAGACCGGTTACGTACGTCCTTAAAGATGATTCGGGTGAGGAATTGAAGAGTTCTTTTTACCAAGAAGAATTGCAACGAGTCGGCGTCAAGATAGTTTATCGAATCGAGTCCATTTTGGAGGAACGGCGGAGTGGCAGGGGTGTAAAAGAATATTTAGTCAAATGGTTCGGCTATAACTCGTCATTTAACAGCTGGATTTCGTCCAAACAGCTAGCGAGATATCGAGACTGATGGATATTGAAGAAGACGTGAGCACCCCAGTTTTGAGGCCACCCCCTCCCAAGACCGCGAGAACCTCGTTCTGGCCTTTTTTTGGGAAACTAGTTCCGCGACTAGAGATCGTTTTCCTCTGTCAGATGATTGTTATATATGTCGTCATCGGTGTCTCATTATTCAATCTGAGTCGGAGCAACGCAGAGGGACCAGACGGCAAGTTTTGGATCGCTTTAATGAGCAGTTGTCTGGGTTACATGTTACCTAACCCTAAGATAGGATGAGTTTTTACGTGACTTTACCCAGCAATGCCTCGATGAAAATATACCCAAATAATAACGCCGGTCACTTTTTCGTCAAATTGCCACAGACTATAGACTTGACTTCACGTTACGAGGTTGGATTGGTTGAGATTCAATTTCCCAAAAGTTATTTTAACGTGCTAGAGGATGATGTATGGCTACATTATTTTCCCAACAAAGAAGATGAGTCTATACTACTCACGTTACCCGCTGGTCTATACACGTCACTCGACACGCTGATCGACGAGTTGAATCGTTTGCTTTTAGCCACGGATGTGGATGAAAAAGCCCGAGTTAGATTCCATTTTAACAATAATAAGGCCACCTTGAATCTGTATGATCCGGAGGTTGAAGTTAGAATTAGCGAGACGTTGAAACACATGTTAGGTTTTCCTGCCTCGCTCGCCACAGACATCGACCCAATACTACGAGGCGACACTGAAGTACAAATGGATAGCGACATGAAAAATGTATACGTGTACTGTGATCTCGTAGCGGCGAGACCGGTTGAAGATGCCTCTGTCCCTTTGTTACGGATTGTTCCTATTTTGGATAGGACTACCGCTTCTGTTTTCAGGATTTACGACAAACCCCACTACGTACCCCTGAGCCGTTTTTCGTTTGACGCGGTGGAAATCCTTTTAACTAACGATCAGGGTAAGACTATCCCATTCACTAGCGGAGCTTCGGTGTTGACACTACACTTCCGAACTCACAGACGGTTTGATTTTGACTAGAAAAAATGGTCAGACACGTACCCATCCGACGAAACCCCAAGATGTATGAGGAGTTTTACTGCAACCAAGCTGGCCATGGGATGCCAGTGTTTATCGGAGGCAGAAGTCAAAGAGGACATGGTTTGGGTAGTTTTTTCGGCGGGCTCGGTCGTATGGTTCTCCCGTGGTTAAAAACTGGAGGCAAAGCTTTACTCAGAGAAGGGCTTGGGACCGGTCTACAGGTCGCGAGCGATGCGTTGGCCGGCAGAAATGTTGGCGAGGCATTTCGTGAACGAGCCAAGGAGTCGGGTCAACGTTTATTACAGGGAGCGGTTGAACACCTCACCACTAACCAATCGGGTAGCGGGCTTAGAAGAAAAAGAAAAACGAGAGCTGCCCCACCTGGCGAGCCGAAACGCATAAAACGCAGTAACCGAGCTCGACCTTCTCATTCTCACCAGAAGAAGCGAAGGTACTCTGATATATTTGAATGATGGCGCTTATTCACCCCAACTCGTGCGAGTGTCTTCACAGTGGTCTAGATTTATTTAGCGTACCACCAACGCAGACAGCCGTGGAAGAGGGACAATTTGTGGAGATACATCCGTTGGCCGCCTTAGCCCCCGGAGCCCCGGTGGAATTTGTAATTTCGGGAAACGGTGAAGAATATCTAGACTTGTTCAATACTTTTCTACACGTGCGCGCCAAAGTTACGTTAGCTAATGGCGGCGCATTACCCGCTGACGCAGAGGTGGCCCCGATCAACTATTACCTGAACAGTTTATTCTCCCAAGTCGACGTTTCACTGAACGACACGCTGATTACACCCAGCGAGAACACCTACCCTTATAGAGCTTACATCGAAGCCACGTTGAATTACGGGGAGGAACCCAAACGAGGTCATCTGACATCGGCTCTGTTTTACAAAGACACGCCAAATTTTATTACGGAAACAATTGGTGACAATAACAACGGGTTAAGACTGCGTCGACATATAGCGGCTGGTTCTCAGGAGATTGATATGATGGGTCGTTTACATTCAGATATCTTTGCTCAAGATCGTTACCTGTTAAATGTTGTGACAGTTAAAGTAAAACTCACCCCATCTAAAGATGCCTTCAACGTGCTGGGACACGACCCCACCGCTGGATATAAATCTATTATAACTTATGCGGCCTTGGTTGTCCGGAAAGCTAAATTAAATCCTGCCGTCTCTCTAGCCCACGAGAAAGCCTTGGTGCGAGGTAATGCCAAGTACCCCTTGAAACGAGTTGTGCTAAAAACTGTCTCTATCCCTAGAGGTATGCTATCGCACATGCAGGATAATCTGTTTCTCAGTCAAACACCTACACGGATCGTGATTGGACTAGTCACTTCGTCCGCTTTTAACGGGTCGTACACGGCTAATCCGTTCAATTTCGCTACCTTTGGTCTGATATATTTGAACGTCAGCGCGGACGGCAGAACCGTCAGTGGCAAGCCTTTGTCCATGGATTATGAACACAACCAGTACGTGAGAGCCTTCTTCGCGACGAATCTAGCTATGGGACTGGTTGGTAAAGACGCCGGCAACGATCTCGAGTATAGACATTTTAAGCACGATTACGCCTTATACGCCTTTGACCTCACCCCCAGTCTACTAGACGGTGACCAGTTTGAGATGGCCAAGTCGGGCCCAGTCTCAGTAGAACTTAAATTCGCCGAGGTCACACCCGAACCATTACAGGTTCTCGTCTACGCCGAGCAAGACTCGATCTTGGAGATCTCGAAATCGCGCCAAGTTTTGACAGACTACACAACTTAGACAATGAATACAGACGAGATACGCGCCATCCTCCTGTCAGACATATTTGTTAAACGAACTGGGCTCGTTAAAGTGTTAGCTCGTGACCAATTACCTCTACGCATCGATCCGACCAAGACGGCTGCTTTCGTCATCAACACTGACCCTAGCTATCGCCCCGGTGACCACTGGGTCGCCCTATATTATAATGGACTTGGTACTTTTGAATATTTTGATTCTTTTGGCCTACCACCTACACACTCGGACCTGGTTAATTTTATAGCCAGAAACTCTACTCGACCTGTTAACTACAACGCCAGACATTTACAAGATGTAGTCACCAACGTTTGCGGGCTCTACGCCATTTATTTCATCTTGATCAAAACACGAGGTGGTACTATGCAGCGGGTCCTACTACCATTTTCGGCTAGACAACACGCCAACGATCGATTAATTAAGCGCTTAGTCAGACCCTAGCTAGTGAAACTCAACCCCACTTTGATAAACAAGGGACGAAATCAATAGACAGGTGTATTTTTTCCCTCACGACAATACGGCCATGTGTCATTGTTCCCACGCAATACAGCGACGAATCACGTCCTGCCTAACACACGCTCGATGTTCGACGAATCAAATCCTAGCTAGGGCACGCTTAAAAAACCCAGATTATACGATATAAACACTTGGAAGACACTTTATTAACGACAGATACACCTCGTTGAAAATGACTGCTCCCAACAACTGGGTCTACATCAAGAGAAGTGATGAAATGCTTAAACCTTTGGCTAGTGGTCTGAAGGCTGCGCCTGTAAGTGTTTACCGAGGCCAACCTTTACTGCACGTGCGAAGATATTTTGTTGAATCCTACCTCAAATTTCCGACCAAACACGGCATTACGTTAACTCGACCCGAGTTTGACCATTTATTGACATTACAGAGCGAAATCCTCGCCGAATTTGACCGATTACAGCCACCAAGCACGGATACCTATCCTACTACCACTACCACATTTGACCAGTACATCAACTCCAGCTGTTACCAACCAACAGAACCGAGTTGGTTTCCTACCACAGACCTGGCCGATGTCCTACCACCGAAGAAACCTACCACTAACCTGTTTGACGAAATCATGAAGTCTAGCTGTCCAGTATCCCCAGAACCTAGTTGGTTTCCCACCACAGACCTGGCCGATGTCCCTAATCTACCACAGAAGAAGAAGAAACCTACCAAGCGATTGAGAGTTGCCCTTTAGTATTTGAAAAAATAAAAACTATATTAACTAAAACGCTTTTTTGTTACCTATATATCGTCTAATTGTTTGTCTAAATGTTCGTCTAACTGTTTGTATAACTGTTTGTCTAAATATATATCTTCCTATTGTCTCAAAGTCTTCTTGTTATGTAAATATATCCTATTGTCTAAATATGTATCTAAAAATACCTCTAACTATTATCCTCTTCTTGTTATCGTCTTCTTGTTATCTAAAAATACCTGTAACTATTATCCTATTGGCGTCTTCTTGTTATCTAAAAATCTCAACGGCTTCTTGTTTGTCTAACACAGCCACTACCTAAGTTGGCTATACTAATAACAGTAATAATATATAAAAAAACACCATCTTGCAACATTTTCCTTATATAAACATCGTCTTCTTGTTATCTCAAGTCCGCCATCTTGCCCCGCCTCTTCTTGTTATCTAAAAGTCCGCCATCTTGCCCCGCCTCTTCTTGTTATCTAAAAATAACCTCCCCGTGTTAGCTCAAGTCCGCCATCTTGCGCCTGCAGATTGCGCTTATATAAAAGTCACGCGCCTGCAGAATTTTTGCTATATAAAAAGTCACGCGCCTGCAGCGCGCCTGCAGCGCGCCTGCAGAATGATAACTAAGTCCAACATTCCCTACTACTCACGAATGTACAACCAGGGAAACGGAACAGTCATCCATTAAGCAGGACAGTTAGTGGTGACTATAAAATTGATGGAAACAACAACTTCCTTCATCATAGGTCCATACATAGAAAGAAAAACAACGTTGTTCCCCACCCAATACCTCCTCCTCAAAGAACACCTGAGCAAGAAGTACAGTCCATAAACATTACCCCCAGACCTCAGTTCCTGTCTCATCAAGATTGACAAGAAGAATTATCGTGCACTTGTGGACACTGGCGCTTCAGTTAGTCTGATTAGGGAACAATTATACAAACAAATCAAACATCTAGTGAAGTTCCGACCATCAGAGACGTATATGGCTTCGGTGACAGGAGAATCCATGAAGTCCTGCGGCACAGCATATATTACATTCCACATAGAACAGCAACAGCTTACACATCCCTTCATAATTACACGTGGGATGTCCAGAAACTTCATCCTTGGTAGAGACTTCCTTACTCGCCACAACGCCAGAATATATTTTGACCTGCATAAGATCAATGTCAATGGTGAATATATACAGTTACAGGATGATATACATATTGCCTCCCTGGTACGCTTAACAACACCAGTTACAGTACTACCTAACACGCTTGTGATAGCTAAAGGTCGAATTAAGAGTTCCAATTATATCGGACCAGGACAAACAATCCAGATTGAACCCTTGGAAAATGAGGACATCAATGACGAACCCCTCATGTTTGTTACTGAAGGTATTGCCGAAGTTTCACCCTGCCGTGACTTTCCAGTCATGATTGTAAACACATCGGGACAAGCTACAACGATATACAGAGGTGCGATAATTGCAAAAGTACGAAGACCATCCTTGACCGGTGCGATAAATAACAGAATGCTTGACGTCGGTCGGAGTCAACACCATCCTTCCCCCGCCCCATGCACAACCCAAAATCATACCCCATATGACCCCTCTGACTCTGACAAACGATTTCAACGGCAAAGTATATATGGCAACAACTTTACTCACAAGATTAGGCGCCAGACTCCAGAAACAAGAATGTTTGTCAAATCGAATAGAACAAAAGACAGAAGGAAAATCTACAACCAGGAAAGCAACAGGAAACATACATGTCGACGATCATACTACATGTCGAATATGGATAGCACTGATTATGTACATGAGAATTATGTTTCTCCCACACACAGAATGAGAAGACGCACTAACCAAGATGACACACCATTACCAGGAAGATACCCAGGTGATAAATACATTAGATATAATAACACGGAAGATCAAGAATTTGAGAGATATGAACGAGCCTGCAGAGATGAACCTAAAGACACAACCTATCGATACCCTTCAGTCCCCACACCATGTCAGATCCCACACTCAACCCCACGCCGCCCCACAAGTCGAGACTATCTTAATGACACACCATTACCAGGAAGATACCCAGGTGATGAATACATTAGATATAATAACACGGAAGATCAAGAATTTGAGAGATATGAACGAGCCTGCAGAGATGAACCTGAAGACATATATTTAGATACGGAAAGAGCTAAATACCTTCGTTATGCACATGAAGTGGATCAAGTAATAAGGAGAAAAGTATACGATGGGATATACAGAGGAACAGACAACAGTAGAAAACAATCGCATCATGTTAGTCTTGTTATCCACCATTTATTGCCAACCCCAGCAAAGAAAAGAGACCCTTGGTATAATAGATTGCCTCCTCACTATAGTGGACACTATAATCACCGAACGGATGTAGAGCATAATCCATGGCGGAAACCCAATACGAGATACGGAAACAAACCATTCTGTCGAAGATATGAACCCAGATATCCAAAGCCCTTCGAATATTACCGTAGTGAACGAGAGAGTAGACGTAACATTCACAGAACCAATGTAGAAAATACATGTTAAAACACCGTGGACAAACCAAGAGCCCCAGATACAGGATCACACACCAGACCGGTTATCGCAATTATTGGCGACACTGAACATAAAAGGTCAATATAAAACTAAACTTAGAGCGTTCATCACTAAACACCAAGATGTATTCGCACTAACGGATATGGAGTTAGGCAGAACCAGTACGGTACATATGGACATTCAGACCACAACAGAAGAACCTGTTAGTTTGAAACCCTACCACACCCCTTTGAAGAACCGTGAAATAGTAGAGAAGTCTATAAACGACATGTTGAGTGCAGGAATTATAGAAAGATCCAGATCAGCATGGTCATCGCCAATAGTAATTGTATCGAAAAAAGATGGAACAAGTCGATTTTGCTGCGATTACCGCGCATTGAACAGGATTACCAAGACGATTTCATACCCATTACCACGCATTGATGATATTTTGGCGACACTCGGACATTCTACACACTTTACTACATTAGATGCACGCTCAAGATTTTGGTGTATTCCTATGACACCAACAGCGAAAGAAAAGTCCACATTTAGTACACACGTGGGTAGCTACAAGTGGAACGCCATGCCTTTTGGTTTGAAAGGGAGTCCCGCAACATACATGGCACTGATGGACGAAGTTTTGCAGGGAATGCATTCTTTTGCATTGGCCTATATAGACGACGTACTTATTCATACATCAGGTACCGTGGATGACCACTTAAAGAAAGTTGAGCAAGTTTTTGATCGCCTCCGACACCACCAAGTTAAACTCAAGCTTAGCAAATGTGAGTTCCTAAAAACGGAAACCAAATATTTAGGATTCATAGTTAACAAAGATGGTATTCGCCCTGACACAGACAAAGTGGAAGCAATTAGGAAGATGCCCGCCCCCACAACAGTGAAGCAGGTACGAGCTTATATTGGTTGCTGTGGTTACTACAGACGCCACGTTATTAACTTCTCAAAAGCCGCTGAACCGCTTATTGCTCTTACAAAGAAGTATTCACGATTTAAGTGGACGGAGAAATGTCAAAAATCCTTTGACTACCACAAGAATGCGCTTACAACAATACCACTTCTCGCACATCCTGATACATCTCGCCCAATCATCCTATATACAGATGCGTCCAATACCGCAATAGGCGCTTGTTTAGTTCAACCCAGAGAAGAGGACGAGACACCGATCATACCAGAGATTATCAACGAGATGCCCATAGCATTTGTGCCATACGCCCTCTCCAAAACACAGAGACGATGGTCAACTACGGAGAAAGAAGCTTTCGCTATACATTACGCGATACAGAAGCTTGACTTTTACATTAGAGGAACCAAACTCATCATTACAACGGACAACCAACCCTTGGTGAATTGGCTCACTAAGACACATGAGCAGCCCAAGAAACTGCAGACCTGGTCCATGAACTTGCAATCCTATGACACAAAAATTGAATACATTCTGGGTACTCAAAATACGTGTGCAGACCTCCTTTCTCGAATCCCACACCCTAGTACCACACAGGAAGATGATCCCTACGGGATACATTTGTGTGGCCCCGTGTTGTTTGTCGCCGTGAGGCTTGCGCTAGCATTATTCATGCTATGGTTAGAGTGAGATAAATAGTTAAGACAGCTCACAAGAAAAAAAAATAATGAATGGAAGAAATAATTGCAACTGACAACAGTTCAAGATACAGCACACGTTTACTAAAAGTGGGTGATCATCTATGGGTGCAAATAGAATGTTCGAGAACAGCATAGCTCGACCAATAAATTTCATGAAAAAGATTTGGGTTAGCGAATCAGCGAGTGGCGAAAAAACACACCACGCTGAGATGACTGTTGCGTGCATATTTTGACGCACATATTACAAAAATCGATATGGCTATTTAATATGGAAAAGATATAGACATTCATTCATTTGTGTATGAAAATGCTGTCTATGGGGAAGGCTAGATAATCCATAATTGTTTTACCCTTTTGATTATAGGAGTAATCGTTCTTGATATTAATTCGGCGCATGGATATGACACCCATGTCCGTACCTATTTCTTAGGGCCAGAAAATAGATTAATTTGCTTATTATGTTTATGGCCTGAATTCATATGTATTACATATTATTAGTACAAGTAGAATCAGTCCTATATTGTATATTTTGGATGGGTAGGCAGGACTATATTCTTGTTACACCGCTCTAGCGGAAGTAGAAGTTGTCTTGTCTAGTCGTGATGAGTTCCGATGTACCGTGACAATGGCGGGTACGCATTTTTCCAGGGCTTGTATATTCTTCAGTAAAAATGATTTACGAAGTAGTTTTTCTTCTATAGGAGATTGTGTCTCTACTAGAGTTGTGTTAGAGACTTTCCTAATGTACGGTACCATGTATGATTCGGACTCCAGGTAATTCCAGTCCCTGTTTTGATGATCTCAGGTCGGTTAGGCCTAGCTGGAATTTTGTGCTTCGCAACGCTAGGGTCAAGTTTGTATCGACGGAGATGACGGGCTCCATACTGTAATTATGTCTACGTGAGGTAACTGGGTTACGGTAGATCTGTATGGAGGAACTTTAAGAAATTATGCATCTGTATTGCAAAGTAACTTTGGCTTATATATATATATCCTCCTGTGAGCGAGTGAGTGACAACTCAGGAATCGGCCATATTACATTCCTGTCATCGTATTTTTGAATCACTGTCCAAAGAACGGGGCATGTATCTTATTATTCGGACAGTGGCAAGGAGATCTCAATTTTGATAGAAACCCCTTTTCGTGGTTTCACAATATGATAAACTGTGAACATAAAGCAACTTTAGTTACCGATCCGCCTTCACTGACGCGCTTAGTCAGATAGGGGATGCGGCCATTATGTATCATGACATTGGAAGATATTGATGTACTACCTATGATTTATGAATGTGTCATGACATAGGATCTACTATGTATGCCTGCAAATTGATATGTCAACCTACCCATGATTTACTCGTTATGTCCCAGTGTGTGCGTCTCAATAAACTGTGTAAACAAAGATTCCAGCAGTCTGCATTGGTGCCTTGTAGACACAAGTGAATGAGTGTTTAGATTGGTCAGAACACGAACAGTACACCATTCGCGTTAAACACACACTCTACACTTCTACCCATATCTACACCATCCTGCGTCGGTTGAAGTGACCAAGTTTAGGGCCTGCTTCCCCTGGAGCCTTAGAGGGAAACTACTGTTTACAGCTGCCTTTGCCTTCCCTAACTTAGGACTAGGGTGAGTTACCCATTTACAGCTGGGTAGACTGGAGCATGCCTGATCTCAACAACTATGTACACATCTTTACAGATTGACACTTTACAGTACAGTGGACATGAAACTTTACAGTGGTGAGCCAGATCCCTGGGTCCAGCCTACGCAGTCTTGTGTTGAGAATCACATTTTACAGTTACAAGAACATTTGTTTGACCACATCAACACCAGTAGGACAGCTATACAATCAATGTCAGCTTGACCTGTTCTGACAAGTGTAGCAATATCTGGGACAGCACTTGTTGACATTTGGCACAATACACTCAGTGTTCTAAACCAGTGATTGTTTATCCTGCTGTAATACAAGAGCATTGTTGAACATAAAGTGCAAATTTCATCGGTGGATCTTCTAATGTGCTCAAAAAAAAATGGACAGTGTAATAGTTAGAATGCAAATCTATTACTCAATAAAGTGGTAGTCTAATTTATTAAAACTGAGCATACAGTACTATACATTGCAACTACAACACATTGCATGATATGATACACACATTGATGATTTATATATATTTATGTTTATATATTATTTGTTTATATGTGTGATTGTTATGTCTTTGCGGGCCTGGATGGGAGGTGACTAGAACAGGAAATACCAAGTGATATTGGTCTTGTTCTGGCGTTCTATAGGGAGCAATTTCTTAATTGAAATTTGCATGCAACATAGTTTGCAGATATTTGGTTAGTTGTGACGACCGTGTTCATATTTGTATTTGTAACATTTTTCTGTTCTTTATTTTTTGTTTGATTTGTTTGTATAATTGTAGGTCTCATCTTTCCTTTCATTTCAGTTCTTTACACCCTTATGTTTATACACTGTGGCGTTACTTGTCTTGTTATCTTATTGCAGTTATCAACACAGATTCTGTGATCATTTTTTTTCATTTCTCCTAGTTAATTTAATTTGATCTCTGCAAATGTTTTCAGATTGTCTTTTCTTGTTTGTCCTTTGTAATGTCTTTAGTTGACATATGACATAGGAGGTATAGTTGTATACACTTATAGTATAGTACAGATCAGTACTTTATGATTATTATTGTTTATAAAACAAAGTGTACAAGACCTTTGTAAGGCTTGTCTCCCAAAGTGATTGGAATAAGAAATATTATTTTCCACAGGTACTCAAGTTTTTTCACTAAGACTAAGTCTATGGTATAGACTTGTCTCCCATTAAAGTGAAATAAGGTAATTTATTTACTTTTTCAGGTTTCTGATTTAAGAAGACAAAATGTCTACATTAGATTACTTTATTGCACAAGGAAAATCCCTTGATAAGACTGGGAAAGACTTAGAACAATGGGCTGTTGCTCAATATGACAAAGCATTAGCTGCAGAGGAGAGAAAAGCTGCTGCTGAAGAGAAAAAAAGCTGCTGCAGAAGAGAGAAAAACTCTGGCTGAAGAGAAAAGATTAGAAAGAGAAGCTGCTGCTGAAGAGAGAAAAGCTCTGGCTGAAGAAAAAAGATTAGAAAAAGAAGCTGATACTGCTGCTGAACTAAAGAAATTGCAGATGCAAGTGGAGGAAAGGAGATTTGATGCAGAACAGAAGAAATTAGAAGCTGCTGCTGCTGCTGCAGCTGAACAAAAAAATTAGAAGTTGCTGCAGAACAAAAGAAATTAGAAGCTGCTGCAGAACAGAAAAGATTAGATAGAGAAGCTGAAGAGAGAAAAGCAATAAGAGAACATGAGTTTGAATTAGAGAAATTGAAATTGACATGTATGAGTAATGTTAATCAGGCATCTGGTGGTAATGGTAAACCCTTTGTGTACAAGGTCAAGGTACCAGCGTTCAACTCTGCAAGTGATGATATAGCATTCTGGCTTGATAGATTTGAACGTGCTTGTCGTGCTCATAATGTTGACAAATCACAGTATGTGAATCAGTTGTCTGAAAATCTAAAAGGGGAGTCTCTGAGTAAGTTATATTTCGTTGAAGAGGCCGACAAGGATAATTATGATGCTGTTAGGGAAGCTTTGATAAAGAGATATCA